>JBCNJP010000017.1:45278100-45357319 GCA_039602395.1 Deinandra increscens subsp. villosa | reverse complement strand
CGTTAGCATAGGAATATGCTCTAACATTAATAGTTTTGTTTTTTTTAATTTACTAAGTAATAAAATCTACTCTTCCGTCACACAACATTATTTAAACGTGGCCATACATTCCTTTTAGGTCACACGAATTAAAAATTATAAAAACATTTGTGACCGTTTGGTGCATTTCGCCACTCTTTATTAAGCGTGACAAATAAGTGCCACATGTTTTTATAAAACAGTGACTAAAGCAACTGCACCTGATTGTTGTTGTCACATAAACAAAAAACACGTGGCTAAAAGGGTCCAAAGGCTATATATTTGGCCACGGGTACAAAATATGTGTGGCTAAAACTAGTATTTCTTACCTTTGGCCACGTTTTTTACAAGACAATGGCTATGCGTAAAAAAAACGTGGCCAAAGCCACTTTTTGACGTAGTGGATTTTATAGCTGTTCTGGCCTCGTAGATCAGATCATATGCACTCAGCTTCACCAACCACTTAGCCATTCGACCTGACATTTCTGGTTTTCTCAAAACAGACTTTATAGGTTAGTTAGTTCTAACATGAATTGTATGAGTTTCAAAATAGTGTCTAAGTTTAGTAGATGCCATACTTAGGGCAAATATAAGTTTTTCAAGGTCTGAAAACCTGGATTCAGCATCAAGTAATAGACAGGGTGTTGCTGACCTTCTGCATCCTTGGTCAGGACTGCGCTTACCGTATTCCTGGAAACTGCTAAGTACAGGCACAAGGGCTCCCCTGGATTAGGCTTCATCAACAAGGGTACCGTGGACAAATATCTATTCAAATCCTGGAACGCCTTCTCGTGCTCTTCTTTCCACTCGAACTTCTTGTTCTTCTTTAGGATGTCATAGAATTCCCTGCATCTTTCTGAGGATTTGGATATAAATCTACTTAGGGAAGCAATTCTACCAGTAAGTCTTTGAACGTCCTTGGTGCTGGATGGTGATTGTAGGTTGGCGATTGCCCTGATTTGCTCTGGACTCGCCTTTATTCCTCTCTTGGTTACCATGTGCCCCAGGAATTTTCCTGCTCCGACCCCGAAATGACACTTTTCTGGATTTAGCTTCATGTTGTATTTATCCAGGATGTCGAAGGAATCCTTAACATCCTGGACATGGTCATTGATGACCCTGGATTTCACCACCATGTCGTCGATATACAACTCAATCGTGTCCCCCAGTTTTTCTTTGAACATCATGTTAACCAATCTTTGGTACGTTGCCCCTGCATTTTTTAGTCCAAAGGGCATAACTATATAGCAATATATACCTGTTGGTGTTATGAATGTTTTGTCTTCTTGATCCTGGTGCTCCATCTGAATCTGCTGAAATCCTGAGGTGGCATCCATGAAAGTCAACATTTCATGGCCTGCCGTTGCGTCAACCATGGAATCTATGTGTGGTAGAGGGAATGGATCTTTCGGGCATGCACGGTTCAGGTCCGTGTAATCTACGCATACCCTCCATTTACCGTTTTTCTTACTTACTACCACTACGTTGGCTAACCACCTGGGAAACTTTACTTCTCTGATCATCCTTGCTTTCAGTAGTCTGTCCACCTCGTCCTGGATTATGACGTTCTTTTCTGGTGCAAACTTTCTCCTTTTTTGGTGTATGGGCCTGAAAGAGTTATCAATTCCAAGTTTATGTGTAATAACAGATTTAGAAATACCTGTCATGTCGTCATGGGACAAAGCAAAGGTCGACATCCTGGTCCTGAGTAGGTGCACTAATTGTTCATTGATGTAGTGTAGCATTCCTTGGCTTCTTGCTGGTCGCTGTGGACTGTGATCACACCCCAGGGTGTCGGCAGTTTCACACATTGGTGATAGGTTGAGGGTACAGCCCTGTTGTCATGAATCCAGGGTCTACCCAGGATTACATTGTACCCTGATGGTGCGTCCATCACACAGAAACGTTGAACTGAGTTGATCCCTTCTACATAGACTGGAAGCTTGATTTCACCCACGGTATTCTTGTTTCACCACTGAAACCCACGAGTACCGTGGATTTTGATATGATCTCTGAATGTGGAATCCCCATTTTCTGCAAAGCCTCCAACTGGATTATATTTACTGAACTTCCTACATCGATCAAGATCCTCTTGACAATGTTGTTGGCGATGTGAAGTGTTATCACTAATCCATCATGATGAGGGTCTATGATATCGCGTCTATCATCTTCGCCGAACGTAATTTCCTTGACATCAGGCTGAACGGAACTCTTTCTGGGCCTTCCCTCTCTATCCGACTTGGATTCTTTGGCATGTCTTTTCGCTGCAGAATAAGAGGTACCACAAATATCAGAACCACCAGAAATGAAGTGGATTACCTTAGCATCTGGGGGTGGTGAGGATGCTCTCTCAAGGCGGCCATCGACGTGTCCAGAATCCTGGGGCCTTGCACCATTGTCCCTGGATTTTGGGTTCTGCTCCCTGGATTTATCCTTCTTCTTTCCTAGGAGCTCCTTCAAGTAACCTTTGCTAAGTAGATAGCTGATTTCTCTCCTCAGGGCCATGCAATCCTCGGTCTGGTGACCAAAGTCTTCATGGTAGGCACACCACTTGGACTTGTCCTTCCAGGTAGAAGGCCTATCATTCTTCTTGGGCCACCTTGCTTTGTCTCCAAGGTCCTGCATAGCAAACATTACACCAGAAATATCAGTAGTAAAGCAATAATCATTAAGGGAAGTATATTCTTCTTCTTCCTCATCCTGGTCCACACTGTTCACTCGACGTTTGTCGGGCCTTGAGTATGGCTTAGATCGCTATGACCTAGGATGTGAGGACTCTGATTTTGCTGTTGGAGCTGTTGAATCGTGAGGAGGATTCACCCTTTCCCAGGATTTGCTTGTCTTCTTCCAGCCTGATGAAGTGTAGAGCCCTATGACGAACTTCATCCATCCTGTTGCACGGGTTCATGACCAGGTCTTCATAGAATGGTGAGTCTTAGCTAAGTCCCATCTTGAAAGCCTGGACTGCAGTCGCCATGTCCATGTTTGGGATTTCCAAGGCTTCTTTGCTGAACCTGCTGACGTAATTCCCTAAGGTTTCACCTGCATTCTGGGTTACCCTATACAAATCACTTGTTAGTTTTTCAAAGCTACGACTGCAAGAGAACTGGTTGTTAAATAAATTAATTAAGTGTGAAAATGAAGTAATAGAGTAAGGGGGAACATTCAGGAGCCATTTCAAGGCTGCCCCTGTCAGGGTAGACCCGAATCCTTTACACAAGCATGCCTCCTTAATTTCAGGGGGCATGTAGATAACCTCCATTCTTTCACGGTACTGCGCCACATGTTCTTCAGGGTCTGTCGTGCCGTTATAAGGTTTCATGTTGGGTGTTTGGAACCTTTTGGGTATCTCCACATCACAGATTGGTGTAGCAAACCTGGACAATCTATGACTCGATGGTCCAACTTCAGGGATAGGTTGCACAACTCCTGGGACACTCGAGATCATCTTCTTGAGCTTTTGGATTTCTCGTTCCATTGATGGGCTGATCCCTGGATCCTGCACTGAACTGTTAGTATTAGCATAATGGACGAAAGTTTGAGGAGTGTTACCGACATCCCGGGTCGTATTTGTCCCAGGATTAACAATTTGGTTCCCTATTGGTGGACATCCTGGGTAAATCAGCTTGGGTCATCTGAGCGGCATAGGATGTTGATCTCTTATCCAGTGGGGTGACGCCTTCATGTACCCTAGAATTGCTTCCGGGGGTGCTGAAATTCAGAATTCTGGGGTCGAGTAGAGAAGGTTGAACCGACGTAGCCATGGGTAGCTCTGACCTTATGCTCGTCAATTGGGCCATGAATTCATGGTTCACCTTTTGTTAGAGTTCCATGTGGCGCTCCATCTTACCGAATGTGGCTAGGATATCAGTATTAGATATCAAGACAGGGTCATCCGGGATGTTTCAGTCTCGATCACTTCATGGTTGACTGTCAGTCCATCGTTGTGCATAGTTGAGGTTGAAGCACTGAACCTTGGAGCCGATGAGGTGACTCCACTTGTCGAAATTCTAGTCCTTGGGCCCGGTTGGGTAACTCCAGTTGTTGAAGCAGTTACAGCAAAAACCGAGACATTCGAGGTGTTAATTTCTGTCGACATTTTTTGATAGATTTTGGTAAAAATCAAGTTTAGGAAAAATCTGAAAAGAGTTTGACAAAAAATTGACACCAATTGCCCCACGGTGGGCGCCAAATTGTTTTGGCTAAAAATTACTTAAGTTGATTTAGCAAGATTTGAACCAAATTAGATTGTGAGGTTTGGTGCTTAGGATTAAGATACGAAAACGGTTTGTAAAAATCCTGGGACGACAACCAAAATCCTGGGTTAAATTGTAGGTATAATTGCGAAATCGATTATAAAATTTAATAACACAAATGAAACCTTGAATGCAAGTAGCAACACCGAGAATTTTATTAGGGAAAAGCCCTTAGCCCTTAGATGTCTCTAAGGTGCCGCCGGCATAAAAACCCCGGGTAGCGATAACACACGCTACCAATTTATTGATCACATAAATGTTTGAGTACAGTGAATAAGCAGAGAATTGATTACGAGAATACAATGAGTAAAGCTCGAGTGAGCTGAAAAATAAGTCTAAATGTCCTATTTATACTCCTAGCTCTTCAACAACTTGTCCGATATTCCAGGGATCCTCTCTCCAACGTCTCCTTCAGTTGGTTGACCGAGTTTTCAGCTAACAACCTTTGGCAACGTGTGAAATAAGTCTCATGCTTGTTCCATTCAACCGTTGGTGGACTTCGTCAACCTGTCCTTGATCAGATATAGACACACAAATCATTAGTAACAATGTCCTAGCATGCAGGGTCATTTCCACATGTTGGGTCATTAATATAATAAGGGTGACCCTGGATTATGCTCATCTTGGGTCATAATATCATATAACAGAAATAAAAATGAATATGAGCTTCCCTGGATTATTTTGACATCCTGGGACATTATCTTGCTGCTGACACATTCAGGGTCACTGAACATTACCTGCCAAATTCTGGGTCATACGATTCCCGGGTCACTCCTGCCCCAGGTCTATACCTGTACCCCGGATTACTAGCTGAGAATTCAGGGTATAACAATAAGTATGACAAAAATTAATGGTTAAGAACAGTGTGAAAGTAAAAAAAAAAAAAGAGATTGGGCAGATGCTCACCCACTCCGTCCACATGGAGGATGGGACGCAAGTGTGGATGAGGGATAGTAGGGTGAAGATTTTGAGGAATATGGTACTCCTCGACAAATTGGGAAATAATTTCTTGAGAAACAGTCGAAAAACGTAAGTGCATGTCATGTTTAGATGGCTTAGAAGGAGGAGCCATGGGAAAGATAGAAGAGGAACACTAACCGACGATCGGATGCGACACTTGACGAATTGTAGAGAAACTGAAGAGAGGTTTCTTCGTAAATTTTTTTTGGGATAAGAAGGTGTGATGAATAAATGAGGAGGCGAAGCTTTATATATATTAGGGAAATTAATGGTAAAGGTAAAAATGAAAAACCGTTTTTGAAAATTGTCTAATCAAGTCAAAATCTCATGATGAGTATGTGCAGTACAAATAGTACAAATGGATAAGCACAAGAAACGGTTGGGTAACGAAAGTGAACCATAGTCTATTAACTTGACATAATTATGTGGCAGTTAATAGACTAGGGGGACTTGATGATATTATATAGGTGTCGGATGTGATTCACATCCGACACCACCTCAAATAAGTCCCTTCCCGTTGAGATGTCGCAGGTGATAACCAGGAATCAAGGATGGCACTTGCTCAAGAACAGGAAGAGTGACACTTGTGGAGCAAGTGATAAATGGGAGGATCAAGGTGCAAGGGCACAAGATGCCTATAAATAGAGTGATAATTGACAGAATGAGGGATTGGTCATTTTTCACCTTTAACTATGTGTAATCGGAAGTGCTTATATCAATACAATTCGCCTATTTTTTTTATTACGATTCAATCATCTTTTCTTCATCATTCAATTTCCATTTAGGTTACATTCGGCAAGTTATAGAGAGGAATATTTGTTTCTTCAACGATGCATAGCTTCATCTTTATCATCAGCTTCAGAAGACTTGAAGTTGTGATTATCTATTTTCTTTAAACCAGGCCAATTTACATAATCTTGGCGCAAAACATCTCTTCGAGACTCCAAGATATAGGTTTTGAAAATTGTTTTCCTTATCTTGTGTCGATCAATTGAAAACAAACAAGAAATAAAATCTTTTTGGCTTTTACAAAGTTTATGCTAAAACACACCAAAAATCTTTTTGATTTTTCTGGAAAGAAAAATAAAATGCAATACAGAATCAGACTCAATTTTTGATTTTGCGAGAAAAATCACGACGCGAGATCATATCAGACACAAGGCATCTAGCACATTTCAATTTCGGTTTAACCAGCATGCAATTCAAGATAATCGCAAATACAACATTTATGTTTACTTCAGCACGAATCAATCATTTTTATCATTTTCAGATATGCTTAAGGTAATATTATCATGCACTAATAACTCGGCCTCCACTCTATCAGAAATACCGGAAAATCATCATGTTTATCATATCGAGGCAAATTTTCTTAGAGATTTAATCATCCTTGATGAGTCATGCAAAAATAAAGCAGAACCTCAAATACCTAGCAATTAGGTCGATCTTGTGGACATGCAGAGAAACCCAAGTATTTGAGAAAATAAGAAAGCAAAACAAGTTGAAATTGTATAATTCAACAACAATCAGGTTGATACTCCCGTATACACAGAGAAAGTCCGATGAATTATACAAAAAAACCAAGAAAAATAAAGCAGAACATCAAACGAACAAGAATCAGGTTGATCTTTCGATACGCAGAGAATGTCTGATCGTTTGAGAATATAAATAAAGTCAAACAAGTTTAAATCTTTCAAAATGAAAACATGCATTCATCAGGATATCTCGTATTCTATATTTGTAAGAATCATAACACAACATTCATCAAGAAGCAAATAACCAAAGATCATCGGCAAGCTTTATGTTTATATCTTACTTGCAGATATCAGATTAGTCATGCACATTCGTAGATTATTCAAGTACCTACAGCCTTTAGACTTAATCTATCCAGGCAGATAACGTATGTGTTGATGTACTATGATTTCTCACTTTTGTTGGATCAATTTCTCAATTTTTCAATTTTTCCATTTTGTTTATATTTTCCAATTACTCAATTTCTTCCCCTAAAATTCAACAAACTCTATTTTTTTGAATTTCCAAAATTTTCTCCCCCTAAAAATATGAACGAAAGAAAATGAATAACAAAAATGAAAATGATCGATCAACACTTGACACATTTTTCTAAATCAAATTTCCAAAGATAGGAATGATGCATTTTAACTTATATCAACCACAATTATCTCACGGTCTGTAATTGGACAATCACTAATAGGTATTTTTGAAATACCTACATACACTGTAAAATAATAAGTCTTTTAAACCCTGACCCCCCTCTATTATACCCTGGATTCCGGCCTAAGTTTTACTAATACTCTTTGACAGGTTTAAACCCCAGGATGTCATACATCAAGGGACTACATATTTACTTTGCCTAACCCCAGCATGTACGGTAACCCAGCATGCAGGGGCATAGTTACTAACAGATTTCTATGACTTTATTTGATCTTCAGTCAGGTACAGAGGGTCGAATAACGGTCTTAAGGACTTGGTCAAGAGAAGAAACACGTGCAGAATAGAAGACTCGCCGATGAACTCGGTCAATAACAACCAAATGCCGTTATGGTGAACATCCCAAAAAACAGGGAATGTTAGTTAGGGATTTTGTGTATTTATACATGGCATAGGTTTCACTTAGACGATTTACGAACACTTGTATTCTCACCCACTCACTTAACAACAGCCAGAATCAATTGTACTCGAACTTATTTTCAGTGAAATTAACGGGCAACGTGTGTTATCGTTTCCAAGGGGATTTTTGTGCCGGAGGCTCTTGGAGACATCCAGGGGTTAAGGGCTTTTTCCCCTATAATTTTTACAAATATCTATCAAAAAATGGCAACACAAATGAATTCCTCGAATGCGTCTGCTCCCGCAAACACTTCCTCATCAACTAACACTGCCCTTCATCCACCGCCACCCCGGTTTAGCACAACACCAACAAGTGCCGTGAGTCGCAGCACCAGCCAGCCAGTCAGTCAGCTACGGTGTCACAGGATCTGGACGTGGTGTGGAGATTCTAGTAATGGTTTCCAATGACGAATTCCTCACCATGTTTACAAAGATGTAGCATTACATGAAGCAACAACAAAAAGTGAACGAGGATATGATGGGGGAAGTAGCAAGGTTGAGATCAGAAGTAACGAACAAGGATCGGACTCCTGTGTCTCTAATTTGTCCCACTGCATTGAACTTCTACACCCCCAGAAACGGATCTAACCCACCAGGGGATGTCATCTAATTGGATCATGGAATCATGGCTTCGGCTTTGGCCAACATGCCTAGAATGTCAACTGTAAGAGAGTCGGCTTTGAATCCTGGGGGCACCGCTACCCAGGATGTCGGTAACATCCTAAGAAACTCAAACTTTAATCTCAATACTAATGACTTTGTGTAGGATACAGGTGTTAGCCCAGCAGTAGACAAGGAACTTCAGAGGCTTAAAGAGATGATCTCGAGTGTGCCTGGGGTGGTTCAACCTATCCCAGAGGTAGCACCTTCGAGCCACAGACTTTCACGATTCGCAGCCCCCATATGCGACACATAAATTCCAAAAAGATTTCAAACACCCAATATAAAGCTCTATGACAGTAAGACGGACCCTGGGGAGCATGTGGCCCAGTACAGGGAAAGAATGGAAGTTATCTACATGCCTCCTGAAATTAAAGAAGCATGCCTATGCAAAGGGTTTGGATCCACGCTCATAGGATCAGCCCTGAAATGGCTCCTCAGCATCCCACCTTTCTCCATCACATCCTTTTTCGCATTTTATTAACTTATTTAACAACCAATTTTCTTGTAGTCGCAGTTTTGAAAAACTGACGAGTGACCTATACAGGGTAACCCAGGATGCAACTGAATCTCAGGAATTATGTGAACAGGTTTGGAAGAGAGGCCTTGTATATCCCCAACATGGATATGGCTACGACAGTTCATGCGTTCAAGATGGGCCTAAAGAAAGACTCCCCATTCTATCAAGATCTGGTGATGAACCCTTGCCAGAAACTGGACGAAGTCATACACAGGGCGCTGCGCTTTATCAAACTTGAAGAAGATCTCAAAATCTAGGAGAAGATCGATGCATCCCCAAGATATGGAACTTCTAGCAGAAAATCAGACTCGTCGCATCCTAGGTCCCAAAGACCCAAACTATACTCCAAATCCTATAATCCTCGGGTTAACAGGGTCGACCAGGGTGAAGAAGAAGAGGAAGAGTATCCTACCTTTACTGAATTTTGTTTTAGCACTGAAATTACAGGTGTCATAAATGCCATGCAGGACCTAGGGGACAAAGAGAGGTGGCCCAAGAAGAATGAGAAATCCACGTCCTGGAAAGACAAGTCTAAATGGTATGCATACCATGAGGATTTTGGTCACCTGACCGAGGACTGCATAGCCATGCGAAAGGAGATTAGCTACTTGTTGAGCAAAGGTTACCTGAAAGAGCTCCGAGGCAGAAGGAAAGAAAAATCCAAGGGCACGGAGCAAAAATCAAAATCCAAGGGCAACGACTAAACCCAGGATGCTGACTGGACACGGGGACATCCTGAGCGAGCTGCATCTCCGTCCCCAGACGCTAAGGTAATACACTTAATTTCTAGTGGTTCTGACATCTGTGGTACCTCTTATTCTGCAGCTAAGAGGCATGCAAGGGAAACCAAGCCAGATACACTGAGAAGACCAGGCAAATCCTCGATTCAATCGGAAGTGAAGGACGTGACATTCGGGGAAGATGACATGAGCGATGTGCTAGATCCCCACCATGATGGACTGGTGATTACATTCTACATTGCCAATCACTTTGTTAAACGAATCCTGATAGAAGAAGGAAGTTCAATCAACATCATACAGCTAGAAGCCTTGACCAAGATGGGAATACCCCACGAGGAAATCATAGCCAAATCCACAGTGCTCGTAGGCTTCAGTGGGGAGACCAAGAACACCCTGGGAGAGGTCAGACTCCCAGTATATGTGGAAGGTGTAAACTCGATGCAGCGTTTCTATGTCATAGATGCACCTTCAGGATACAACATCATCGTGGGTAGACCCTAGATTCACGACATGAAAGCCGTACCTTCAACCTACCACCAGTGTGTGAAACTATCAACACCCTAGGGCGTAGTTAGTATCCGTAGTGACCAACAAGAGGCGAAGGATTGCTACACCACAACCATGAAGATCTCAGCAAAAAGTTGCCAAGGATAGCAATTACAGAAGAAATCCAAGGATACCCTGGAAGCAAGGGAGCAGGATGTAAAAGAAGTAGTGCTTGACCCCTTGCATCCTGGGGAAAAATGTTAATAGGATTCCATATCCCTGGATCCGTTGAAAAGGAGCTGGTAGAATTCCTCAGAACCAGAATCTCAACAATTTCCTGGAGCCACGAAGACATAACAGGTATTTCTAAAGCTGTTATTACACATAAACTTGGAATCGACTCTTCTTTCAGGCCTATACATGAAAAGAGGAGGAAATATGCCCCGGAGATGAATAAAATAATCCAAGAAGAGGTAGATCGCCTACTAAAAAACAGAATGATAAGTGAAGTAGAATTCCCAAGATGGCTCGCAAATGTGGTAGTAGTACAGAAGAAAAATAGCAAATAGAGGGTATGTGTGGATTACACCGATGTCAACCGAGCATGCCCCAAGGATCCATTCCCCTTGTCACATATAGACTCAATGGTAGACGCTACAGCAGAACATGAAATGCTGACATTCCTGGATGCAACCTCAGGAATCCAACAAATGCAAATGGAACGTGATGATCAAGAGGATACTGCATTCATCACACCCACATGTATTTATTGGTATATCGTTATGCCCTTCGGATTGAAAAATGCAGGTGCAACTTACTAGAGGTTAGTAAACATGATATTCAAAGAAAAGGTGGGGGACACCATGGAGGTATACATCGATGATATGGTGGTCAAATCCGTTATAACAAGCAACCATGTCCAGGATGTAAAAGAATCCTTTGACATCCTGGACAAATACAACATGAAGCTCAATCCCGAGAAGTTCCATTTTGGAGTAAGTGTCGATAAGTTCCTGGGTTACATGGTGACTAAGAGGGGAATTGAAGCCTGTCCTGAACAAGTACAAGTAATAGTGAACCTAAAATCACCAGATTCATCCAAGGACGTTCAAAGGCTAACAGGCAAGGTCGCAGCTATGAACAGATTCATTTCAAAATCCTCGAAAGGTGCTGTGAATTCTACGACATCCTAAGAAAAAAATAATAAATTTGAATGGACGACCCACCATGAGAAGGCCTTCCAGTACCTCAAAATATATCTATTCTCGGCACCACTTCTAATGAAGCCGGAACCAGATGAACCACTATCCTTATACCTTGCAGTCTCGATAAACACAATAAGCGCAGTGCTGACCAAGGATGTAGAAGGTTAGAAACACCCAGTATACTATGTAAGTAAAAGTCTACTTGACACTGAATCCAGGTACTCTCATTTAGAAAAACTTATTTCAGCTTTGAGTATGGCTTCCACTAAACTTAGACATTATTTTAAAACTCATACTATACATGTAAAAACTAACTATCCTATTAAGTCTGTTTTGAGAAAACCAGAAATGTCAGGACGGATGGCGAAGTGGTCAGTCAAACTAAGTGCCTATTGTAAGGATCGAAATAACCCGAACACGATATCACAACCTCTAGAGAATGTGCGGAATCCAAACACTAGAGTGATTCAAGAAGAAATGAGAACTATATTGAAAAGCAATAACAATAAACGTAAAAAGCACAAACCGATTGAGAAGAAACACTTTACTATTGATCTTGCTTGCCACACACTTGTCGAAATTCTCAAAGAGAATTTCGAGATCACAAAATCGCCAAACACCTTTAGAATCACCAACCCTAATTACAAGATTAAACTATCTATATATAGGGGAAGATTAGCTTGGAAAAAAAGCTAATCTATCTTTGGTAACCCTAATTACCCACTAATTCCCGTTTTTGACCATATAGGCCCACTAAACTCCCTCTAAACATTGTTTAATTGAGCCCAAACACATCTAAATAGGCCCAATGACCCTATATACCCAAAACCCATCTAATTTTCACCTATTTTAACACATAGGCCTTCAAATTAATCCGCCAGGTGATGATTTAATACACAAGCCACAAACTATTCCCTTACAATCTTCCCCTTGGCTTGTGCTATTAAATGTCTTCTACTTTCAATCTTCAGACTTGCAGTCTTCTCCTTGGCTTGAGCATGGGTTGATGAAAATTCTTTTCTTTAACAATCTTCAATGGGCAGCAACGGTCGAGTTCTGGGAGTTTTCTCTCAATCAGCATCAGCTTGGACTTCAAATGACAAACAAGTAATGAGAGGAGGATTCTCAAGTACTTGCTCCTTCTTGAAACATGTCGAGTCCTTGCTGGATCATCAGTAACTGTCTTGACCAGAATGTAACTTCAGAGGGTAAAAATGTTGAAAACCCCTATCTTGACATTCTTGAATTTCTTTGAACTGACGGCATTTAGCTTCCCCTCAACTCGTGAACAGTGTCTTTTGAGTCTTTGGAAGCTTTTCTTGAACAACCAACAAACTTCCCCTAAGCATAAGGTAAGTCCTTTTCCGGCTGGTTCTTCAACACGAACAGTAACAGCATCAGTGCATCGGTCAACTGAGTCCTTGACCATCTTGTCCATGAGTTTTCTTTTTCTGACTTATCCTGTCAAGCACAACATGAAACAGACACTAACCAGACATGATGACTGGTTATCGGGTTAGAATTATTTTACCAAATACTTCCCCTGAACCCGAGGACTCTTCACATTATCTCCCCCTGAGATTCTGGAGGGGTGATACTTTTTTGCATAAAACCCATAAAACTTATTAAAACCTTTAAATTAACCTGGCCATGGTTGAAAAATAAAATAAACAATAAAAACTTAAGATAACTCAAAAGAAGAATAAAAATAAAACAAACATACCAAATTACTAAATGAGAAGGTTTCTATGGGATCAAACCGTATGAATCTGACTGAGGAACCCTTTTCAGCTTCTGTTACTCGAACACGTCCAGGTGATTGCCAATATACTGATCCACTTTAAACTCAAACCATTTTCTTATTCAGGCTGTTTGTCACTTTATTATCTTTTAAGGTGTATTAATTATGAACAGCAAGTGGGTTTCAACAAATCCTAGGTACATGTAATTACACATTATCAAGCATATAAATTCCCTACCACATATTTTCACAACCTGAACCAGAAGTTTGAAAGTAAGCTCGAGACTTGGTTGAGAAGAGAAAGAATAGATCAGATAGATTTTTTTTTTGGGTATAATATACAAAGTCAACTGAATTTTTGAAACAATTTTAATAATGCTCTCATCAGTGACAACGGCTGAGGGATTTGGACTCTTGAAGGTCTCTTTTGATGTGCTCTTTGGCATCTTTTGGGTGTATATTATTTTTTCTTTAATTTATTTTAGGTGATCTAGAAGCACGTATGTATGGACAACTCCAGGTCATTGCTCACGCAAAGCAGAGGAGAGCCTTACATACACGCGAAGCATCCCCAGGTCATTGCTCACGCAAAGCAGAGGGGACACCGACTTTTTGAGCTCAATTTCACACTCTTGGAGACAAGCGTGTGTATCGGGAACTTGAACATGCAGTCAATAGAAATGTTGTTACCCATCAAACTGCCATACGTTATTTTTAAGTGTGTAACTCATACCTTTTCAGATTTAAGAGCTGAGCCTACCAGCATATCACCATGGATCATGTCTTTCACATCTGCTTTACACGTGTCAGCCATCTCCAAGACGAAAGTTTATTTCACTTCCCTCCTTCTCAAACGCACAAACAAAAGATTAAAAATTAAAAGGCACAAATTTTTTTTTAAGGGGTACTATTTCATCTTTTCTATTCTTCCCCTTGCTTTTTGATTTTTAATAACAACACACACACCCTTTTTTTTTATTTTTTTTTATTTTTTTTATTTTTTTCCCTTTTTTTTATTATTTTTTTTGATTTTTTTTTTTAAAACACTCACTGACACAATACTAAATATGTACTAAAAACTGGCCAAGCTAACCTTCAAAGTTTATCTTTTGAAAATTTTCAGAAATGGGTTTTGTTTCATGCATAACCATACTTCACATCAAATTAGCCAAGAAACAAACAATTAAGACAATGTTACCATTTTTCTGCTGATTTTCTCAGATTTACCTCTCACAAGGAGACATACCCTCCATTGAAACCTTCATGTCATGTAGTAGAGAGATGCCTCCTATCCTGTGCCTGGAACAATCACTATCACAAACAAACAAGGTTAATGAAAGTCCTCCTTGACTGTTCCTGCACAATGTGAGAGATCAGTTAGCCATAAGTACCCAGGCCATTGTGGTTCTGGGTATACCTGAAGAGTCAGTGAAAGAAATTTCTTTTAAAAACATTCCCTTGGTAACATCAGGGATTGGGGGTGTGGCTGCCTTGGTTGGACTGAGAATGTCCTTTTGTTGACATCTCTGGGTTTGTGATTTTCTTTCCCAAAAACCTGTGGTTTTCTCGGTGGATTCTTATTAGAATTTTGAACTCTTATTTCTTGAAATTGTTTGGAGTGTTTCTTGTACACTCCAGTAGGCTTGAAAGACAAGTTCACAACTTTTGAAACATTCCACCTGTCATCCTTCCTCCAACCATTTGATTTAGCTGAACCAACTGGATTTGGATGGATGGGTGATTTTGAAACAGTTTTGAAAACAGATTTTAAAACTGTTTTTGGGGAGTCAACAGATTTTGGTCTCCAAGCTGTTTTCACAATTGATGGTTCATGTTTAGTTGACTTGGGCTTTGGGCTCCATTTGGGGACATTTGGCTGTGGTTTACCCTGCTGCACCTTTTGGTTTGAAGGTACAGTCTTTGCTGCTGCTCTAGCATGTATCTTTGCCCGTGAGGGTGGTGATGTGGACTTTTGCACCTTGGAATTTGAAGGGCCAAACTTGGGTTTTGGGCCAACATGTGTTTGGCCTAATGGGACAGTCTTTTGTTGGACCTTCTTTGGATAGTAAGGCTCATACGGGCGGTGCAGGCAGTTTCTTGCCATGTGTCCTGGTTGACCACACACATGGCAGGACTGTTTCTTTGGATACACGGGAGCCTGTTGTTGGTTCCGCCCAGTGGATATCCAAGTTGGCTTTGAAGCGTTTTTATGGATCCAAAGGGCTTTACCATGGGGCTTTGTGGTCAGAATAACTCCCGTTGTATCGGTTGGAATTGGTCATATGCAGAATTGACTTCTGGGTACGGGACAAATTCCTGTGGTTTTGTGTCCCGTACTTTTTGCACATTTGGAGTGGGACAGTTCATACTCCCCTCAGATTTTTTCACATTACCTGTGGGTTTGGGAACATCATTCTGTGGTCCCTTACCCCTTCTTAAAATTCTAACAGTTCTTAGGGGTTTCACAGGTTTCAAATCACTTTTACCAACATTAAACACACCACATTCAGAAAGTTTAGCACAAACACTAGACTCAGAAGACTCAGAAGTTTTTGACTCAGACATGACAAAAGTTTCAGGTTTCTCAAAATCAGAATTTTTAACAGAAAATTCAACTTCAGACTTCAAGGGACTTTTAGTGGACTCCTTGCAATTTACTACCCCTGCTTCATGTTTACCTTTATCTACACAAGAAGTAAAAGTGTTAGTAAGGTTAGAAACAGGAGCATAAATTTTAATGGGACAAGCTGCTAATTTCTTTTCAATCTCAGCTTTAGCTTCCAAGTTGGTCTTAGAACACTCATAATCTGAGATCATTTCATGCATCAGGGGCATCGGTACTGTATGAGTGGAGTTTTCATCTTTTATTTCAGTACCGAGACCCAACCCAGAGTTGGCTTTTAGATGACGCATACGAGCGTCTGTGTTGTACAAAAGTGAGCTAGCCTTCATCATTTCTGACACAATTTTATCGTTTCGCTCAACTTTGGTTTGTGATGTTTCTAATTGACCTTTAAATTGTTCAAGTTCAGCTTTCAATGTGACAATTTCTTCATTAGCAACTCGTAGATATGTGGTTTTGTTACTCAAGTCCCTTTGAAGATTTTTTATGTCAATTTTAGCAGCTTCGAGTTTCTCACTTAAGTTTTTACTCCTACTTTTGTATTCTCTCAATTCTCTATCAATAAATTCACGATTTAATGTTTCATTGAAAAACTTAGTTTGCCATTCTTTAGATTCATTGAAAATAGATTGACATTTAGGGTTAAGACATACCTCAGAGCTGCTTGCGGATACAGAATTACCTGGAAGAAAGGATGCCATGAATGTCTTTGATTGAACTTCTGGATCAAAAAGTGGGTTTTCGATCGGAAAGTGGGTTTTCGTTCCGAAAAGAGTTGGATCGAAAAGTACTTTTCGATCGGACAGGGGGTCGGTCAAAAAGCAGACTTCTCGATTGAAAAGTGTCAGCGGATCGAAAAGTCTCAGTGGGGACTTTCCGATCGAGAAGAGAAGCTGATCGAAAAGTCACAGGGGGACTTTCCGATCTAAATGCTCTGATCGAAAAGTCACAGGGGGACTTTCCGATCGAAATGGGCTGATCGAAAAGTCACAAGGGGACTTTCCGATCAAAATGGGCTGATCGAAAAGTCACAAGGGGGACTTTTCGATCGAAATGGGCTGATCGAAAAGTCACAAGGGGGACTTTTCGATCGAAATGGGCTGATCGAAAAGTCACAAGGGGACTTTCCGATCGAAATGGGCTGATAGTAAAGGGTTTTCGATCAGCCTGGCTGATCGAAAAGTCACAGGCTGGGTCGAAAAGTCACTAAATCTCGAGCAATTGGTCACGACCACTTCTGATTTTTTCGAAACCTGCAAAAAACAATTTTCCAAACCTTGCTACTGCGAAAAACACCACAAAACTCAAACGGTTAGTTGACAAAAACTTGAATCGGATATCGCGAGAGCCTCGAAACTTGCGTTTCTTGGCTCTGATACCAATTGTAAGGATCGAAATAACCCGAACACGATATCACAACCTCTAGAGAATGTGCGGATTCCAAATACTAGAGTGATTCAAGAAGAAATGAGAACTATATTGAAAAGCAATAACAATAAACGTAAAAAGCACAAACCGATTGAGAAGAAACACTTTACTATTGATCTTGCTTGCCACACACTTGTCGAAATTCTCAAAGAGAATTTCGAGATCACAAAATCGCCAAACACCTTTAGAATCACCAACCCTAATTACAAGATTAAACTATCTATATATAGGGGAAGATTAGCTTGGAAAACAAGCTAATCTATCTTTGGTAACCCTAATTACCCACTAATTCCCGTTTTTGACCATATAGGCCCACTAAACTCCCTCTAAACATTGTTTAATTGAGCCCAAACACATCTAAATAGGCCCAATGACCCTATATACCCAAAACCCATCTAATTTTCACCCATATTAACACATAGGCCTTCAAATTAATCCGCCAGGTGATGATTTAATACACAAGCCACAAATTATTCCCTTACACCTATGACTTAGTCTATGAAGCAAGAACAACCATGAAATCCCAAGCTCTGGCCAACTTTGTGGCTGATTTCAGTGATGATATACATAGAGAAGCTGACCAAGAATTCCAACACTTACAAGAAGAAGAAACCTCAGGATGTTGGACGCTGTTTACGGATGGAGCATCCAACGTCAGGGGGACAGGTTTAGGAATCATACTGAAATCACCACAGGGGGACATAATACCCCAGGTTGTAAGTTGTGGATTTTATGCAACTAATAACGAAGTAGAGTATGAAGCCCTAATAGTTGGAATGCAATTAGCTCTACAACTTGGGATATAACACATGCAGGTATACGTTGACTCCTTGCTTTTGACTAACCATTTTAATGGATCTTATGCAGTGAAAGGGGAAAATTAGCCAACTACCTAGAAGTAGTAAAATCCATATCCCAGGATTTTCAAACTTTCGACATACAACAAGTACCCAAAGAAGAAAACGTTGAAGCAGATGCTTTAGCAAATTTTGGTTCGGCATTCAAAGAATTGGAAGATACACATATTCCTATAATTCACATACTAAGCCTGGCCATCAATCAAAATGAGAAAACAGAGGACGCGGAACCTGGATGCAAGACCCCGGAATCCAGTACCTAGGATGTGTAACAGTCTGATCCCACATAAAACGCTACATCCTGGACTAGGCCAATAATTCACTATTTGCAAATTGGATCTATCCTAGTAGAAGAAAAAGACGTCAGGGCATTTAGAACCAAGACAGCTAGGTACATCCTCATTAAAGGAAAATTATACAAAAAATCTATCGCAAGTACATAACTAGGATTCTTAGAAAAGGAGGATGCCCAGGAAGTACTCAAAGATATACATGAAGGTGATTGTGGAAACCATACTGGGGGCAGGTCTCTAATGTCTAAGATCTTGAGAACAAGATACTTTTGGCCAACTTTGAGAAAGGATGTCCAGGATTTCGCCCTCAAATGTGACGCATGCCAGAGACATGCCAACATTCCTCACCAACTAGCAAAACCCCTGTATCCTATCCCTGCATCCTGGCCCTTTATGAAGTGGGGAATGGACATCGTGGGAAAGCTACACAGGGCCCTAGGAGGAAAAGTTTTTATGTTGGCAATGACTGATTACTTCTCCAAATGGATAGAAGCTAAAGCTTATGTCTAGGTTAGAGAAAAGGAAGTCATATCGTTCACCAAAAGGAATGTCATTACAAGATTTGGTATACCTGCTGAGATAGTTTGGGACAATGGATCACAAATCATTGGTAAAAGAACTGTTGGATTCTGTGAAACTTTGGGTATAAAGATGATAACCTCTACACCCGTACATCCTCAAGCCAATGGCCAGGCATAGTCTAGCAATAAAATCATCGTAAAAAATTTGAAGAAGAGACTGAAGGAGAAGAAGGGAAGATGGGCCGAAGAACTACCTTTAGCATTGGGGCAGATAGAACAACCTCCAAGAATTCCACTGGACAGCCCCCTTCCCTTTGGTATTTGGTTCAAAAGTAGTCATCCCAATAGAGATAGTGATTCCTACATTCAGGGTCACTGGTCAGACCCAGGATGTTAACGATGAATCCCTGACTGATGACTTGGATACCGTGGATGAGCTATGAGAGCAAGCTGCCTGGAGAATGGCTGCATATCAGCAAAGGATTTCGAAGACGTAAAATAATCATGTGAGGATTCACACATACAAAGTAGGGAATCTGGTCCTGAGAAAAGCGTTCCAAAACACTACGAATCCTGGGGATGGGAAGTTGGCCCCTAAATGGGAAGGTCCTTACCTGATCGATTCAGAGGTAGGAAAGGGGGGATATTGGCTTGCTAACATGGGAGGTGAACTACTTCCAAGGCTATGGAATTCAATCCATTTGAAAGCCTATTTCATGTAAGTTTATTGTCCCAGGATGCTGCATCCCAGGTATGTTTCTTAACTAACGAATTATTCAAGGTATTTATTGCTACTTATTATTATCCACTTTCTGTTTTCAATCCATATTCGTTACTCTTTCAAAAACCCACTAACATCTGCAATGAAGGAATTCTGAGATAAAGACAGGTAATGAACCCTGGATGCAAACTGAGGATGTTTTTCTCCTAAGTTAGAGATTGGCCATCTCTCCTCCGTTTTGGGTAATTTCAAAATCCCCACTAAGGTTTGAATATAATACGTCTTCCTTATGAGTTAGACTTTAACGCCTCGCCAGTTGAATACGATGACTTGGTATGACCCAGGATTATGGGATCGACCTGTGTTAGCAGCATGGGCAACAACCTCATGATAAATGGACATACACAAGTCCCTTAAGGTTTTTGCTATTTACGTATGAAAACGCGTGAGCATAGGATCGTCTACTAAATCTAGCTAATTCGGATACGAAACAAGTATTTAACCAATTAATTTTATTGATCAAAGTGAACAATTATAACCAGTAAACACTCAGAACTGAGACATAGAAAACACCTTGGCAAACACACACTTAACGCTTGTTCTCACACGCTCAGTCTATCGATTACAAAGCACAAGATCACTATATATAGTGACTGGTCGAACTCCAGATGAACCCGAGGTTCGTCTGATCTGAACCCCAGGTTCGGACCAGGTTCAGCTGGCAGTTATCCATGTTTTGAACTTCGTCTTGTCTTGACTCGATACTTCACACGACACACATATCATATATCTGCAAACTCCCCCTCGTCGTGTGCAGTATCTTTATCATCATCAAATCTGTATCTTCAATCAAAATCTTTTTGATTTTTTCAAATTTATGCTAAAACACACCGAAAATCTTTTTGTACTTTTCTGAAATGAAATGTAAATGTAATACAAAATCAAACTCTATTTTTGGTAAGAAAAAGATCACTATACGGGATCACATTGATCATGACGCATTGAACTACACTTCAATTTCAAGTAATTGAAGCACATAAGTCATGCTGATTACTTTTATAATTTGTCCATCTTAAACTCAGGCAGAATCATACTCATAACATCTGGATATGTTAAGGTATTGCTTTGATTTGTTTTGAGCAGTGTATCCCACACTATCAGATATATTTATATTTTTCTCTTTCTTTTGTGTGATAACACTTGTGATTCTTCACAAAGCATAATAGTTTTCATGATATCGTCAGCTGTGTTCCATGCAAAAAGAAATAAGAACGTTAAATCTTCTACCTCAAGGTCGATCTTTCATTATGCAGATAAGGCCACGGATTTAACAAAACAAGAAAGATAAAACAAGTTGAAATTGTATAACTCAACAACAATCAGGTCGGTACTCACGTACACGCAAAGAAAGTCCGATGAATTATACGAAACACCAAAGAAAATAAAGCAGAACGTTAAACAAACAACAATCGGGTCGGCCTTGTGAGCACGCAGAGAAAGTCCGATCGTTTGACAAAATAAAGAAAATCAAACAAGTTTAAATCTTTGCATAATGAATACATGTATACACAGTGACTTCTCATTATGTTTTTCACACTTATTCTTCTCTTTTTGTCATGAAATACGCATCAAGATGTTATCCACATGGTCAAGCATTAGTATCTAGTATATATCCCATCTGAATACTTTCTGATTTGCTGAGCCTACCAAACATATCAAATAATGATCTTATGGCTCTTTCATCTACTATATTCATGATTCAGATACGTATGCCAATGTACCATCATTTCCCAATGATCAATTTCTCAAAAATTTATATATTTTGCATGTATTCACCTTCCTTATATATTTTGCATGTATTCACCTTCTTCACAAAACATGCATTTTCTGAATTTCTCCTCCTTACATGCAATTAGACTTCTTATCTTGTTTTTCACACCTATTCTTCTCTTTTTGTCATGAAATACGCATCAAGATGTTATCCACATGGTCAAGCATTAGTATTTAGTATGTATCTCATCTGAATACTTTCTGATTTGCCGAGCCTACCAAACATATCAAACAATGATCTTATGGCTCTTTCATCTACTCTATTCATGAGTCAGATACGTATGCCAATGTACCATCATTTCCCAATGATCAGTTTCTCAAAATTTTATATATTTTGCATGTATTCACCTTCCTTATATATTTTGCATGTATTCACCTTCTTCCTAAAACATGCATTTTCTCAAATTCTCCCTCTTACATGCAATCCCCCCCCCCCCCCCCTTAAAATGAAAAAACTCTATTTTTGGATTTTTCATTTTACACAAAACCAAAAGTCTATTTTTGGCTTTTTCAATTATAAAAAAAGAAAATTGATTAATAACACGGATACCGTTCAGAGTAACATTTTAGAAAACTTGCAAGTTAGAAAGATATATCATGAAATTTAAATTAAGCAGAATACCCCTCCATCAACAACTTTGCAATTGTCAATAGGTCTTCTAGAAATACCTGCACACTGGTCAAACTCGTTAGTTTTTAACTTGACCGGAAGCGACTGCTTCTGGTCGACCAGTGTCCTGGTTTTGCTTCGAAGCCACCTTAGGTTTCAATTTTTGTTTTGGTAATTCAGTTTTTAATGAAGCTATCACAGGTGATTGTGATGAGGAACCTTCATTTTGGGTCTTTTGAAAAATAGGAACAAAACGTTTTTGTTTTAGAAAGAATGTAGGCTCAACTTCATCAAAAACTCTACCTTGTTCATCAAAGAACTTTGATTTGGCAGATTTACCAAAAACTGGTATGTGTTGAGACCTTTGTTTTGATTCAGCTGGAAGTGGACAATCTTTTGCCATATGCCCTTGTTGGCGGCAAATATAACAAATTCCTTTTGATTTGTCCTACTTTTTGGGTGCCTGCATAGAAATACAAACATGAATATCTCTAAAATGAAAAGTAAAATAATATACCCTGATGCATGTGATCATGAACCCACTATGATGTTGGGCTTCGAGAATAAGAACCATCAAAAGAAAATTTGACATTTTGATTCTTCAAGGTTCTTGAATCATCCTTCTTCTCAAAAATTCAAAATTTTTTCTACCATCCACGTAGTGAAGAGGAAATTATTTATCGGAGAAAATTTGTTCCGAACCCTTGGGTTTATAAAATCTCTCGGGTTGAACCTTTTCAGCCTTGAAAATGTCCTTTTTCACCTTCTTCATTTTAAGCTTCTTCAAATTTTGGGAAGTGGAACCTTGACCATCAGTATTCCCAACATCCTTTTGTTGAAAACCCAGACCAACAATTTTTCCAAAAACATTCTCCTCAGAATTTGAATTCTTTTGGCCATCCTTCGCCAATCTTGAAAACTCAGCTTTGACTTCTTTAACATTTTTCTGCTTAAAGAAAATCGTCTCATCAAAATCAGGTTGAGAACGAATTTGTTGATACACGATATGGCAATGAGCTGGATCAAACGAAGACATGAAGATTTATAGTTTTGAGTCTGGTGGCCGAACTCCGGCCGAACCCTGGCCGAGCCTTGGCCGAACCTGAGGTTCGGACAAGCCAAGGAGTTCGGACACCCGTAGGCTATATATAAGTTGTTTGTGTCTTTGTAATAGACTAGTTTTTGAGAGTTGAGCGAACTTTTGTATGTGAGTTTGTGTGTGTACTCTGATTCTCTTGTAATCACGTATTAATGAGAGATTGAGTTTATTTACCTTGCTTGTGTTTGTTTTCTCACATATTCTCACGTATACGATTGTTATCGACCAAACCGATCCGACGCTCAGTCACTTTCAAGTGGTATCAGAGCTATCTGGTGCTGTTTGGCTCGATTTGTTGAATTTCGTATATTCAAAGTTTGTTTTTCACGTTGCTCTCTGGAAATTTACGTAAAAATCATCATGTTTTGTGTCAAAATTCCTTGTTTCTGTTTGCTTTTGGTCATCTGAGTGTTTTGAGTTCATTTGTGAGGGTATTCTGGTGAGATCTGAAAAATTCCGAAATTTTTACGTTCGGCCGAACCTTTAGTTCGGTGAAACCGCTCCGAGTGTCGAGTTCGGATCAAGTTCGGTCACATTTTCGATTCGGTGAGATTTCGGTGAGCTATCGGAGGGAGTTCGGTGAGAATTTCTGTCTCGGAGATAGTTCGGACCAGGATCGGAGAGAGTTCGGAGTTTTTGTGTTCGGTGATCAGTTCGTAGGGAGTTCGGACTTTGTTTTCAAGATCGGTGGAGGTTCGGAGTGAGTTCGGAGCTTACTTTAAGTTCGGAGCAAGTTCAGAGCTCATCTTAAGTTCGGACCAAGTTCGGAGAACAAAATCTTGAATCTTGAATTTTTTCCAAAATATCAGATTATTCCGCGTTTGTTGCTATCCAATCGCAGATGCAAACATTACTGAATTACGACAATGAAATCGGGACGACTCGGAAAGTTCCCAAACTTCTTAAGTTTAAGGACTATCCTAATTGGAAAAAGAGATTTGAAGCGTATATCGGTACAACGGATCCAGACCTATGGATTGCTATGGATGCACCATATGTGTATCCTGTCGGGTTGAACAATGTTCCTATTATGCAAAGTAATGTGGATCTTACACAAAAGGCTTATTTTGTTCGAGAACAAAAAGCTTATGGTTTAATCACTCAAGCTTTACTTAAAGAGTTACTTCACCAATTTAAAATTTGTGAACATTCTCATGAATTATGGTCAACTCTGAAAGAAAGATGTGAAGGCAATGAAAAGTATAAGAAAAGTAAGAAGAAAGTGTTAAACAAGGAATTTGACAACTTCAAGTGTTTTGATGGTGAGGGTGTTCCAGAATTAATTTCTAGATATTGTCACCTGCTATCTGAATTGGACAATGTCCAAATCAAGAAAAATGATGAAGAGCTGAAAGAGAAATTGCTAGAAGGTCTACCATCGAAATGGGAATCTTATGTGCTGCTGATCATGAATGACAAGGATTATCCTGAATTGACGTTTATAAACTATTGGGAAAATTGCAAGCTAGAGATCTAGAAATGAAAAATGTGAATACTACTCCAGCAGCGGTTCAGAATCCGGATGTTAACTACGGATCAAATGCAGCAACAATTTCAGGTAAGTCGGCAAAAATAACAAGTTCTGCACCGGCTACGGCGTTTGTAGCTGGAGGTCTACCTGGACATGTTTCTAATTCAGGAACCGGAATGGGCTCACATCATGCTGATTACAATTACAACTCTGGAAAAAGTAGCACATCAGTTCCAGCAAGTAAATTGGTGAACACGGGAAAAATGGCTATGTCTGTGTCTACAACTGAAGATTATATGGCCCTTGTTTCTGCTTTAGTATCATCTTATTACGGTTTGATAACTGGGAATGTAAGCAATGCTGAATTGACGGAAGAAGATTATGATCAGGTGGATCCTGATGATTTGGAGTTAATGGATATCAATTGGCAATTTGCCATGCTGGCTAGAAGAGTGAAAAGATTCTTAAAGAAGACCGGTAGAAAAGATTTGAACTCTAGTGGCAAAATTGGCTTTGATAAATCTAAAGTGCGATGTTATAATTGTTCTAATTTTGGTCATTTCGCTCGTGAATGTTCTCAGCCGAAAAAGCAAGAATATCAGAAATTCACTCCCAAATCAAATGTTTCTGGATCCAACAATCCTTCAAGTTCAGGGAGTACTTCTAACTCAAAATCTAATTCTGATTCCACAAAAGCTCTTGTATCTCAAGCTGATAAGACTTATAATTGGGGTACTCAATTCGCTGATTCATCTGCTTTGATGGTTTCACATGTGCAAGATGAAGACACTATGACTAAATCCACTGAAGATGAAGGTGAAGTTCATGATGAAGCGAATGGTGAAACTTTTGTTGGAATTACTGTTGATGAAGAAGTCTCGGATTCAAGGATTGATCATAATTCTATGTCTGAAGAAAAATTTGCTTTCATGGCTGATTTGTCTGATGAGAAGGTCGAGTCTGATGCTATTCTCTTGTTAGAAAAACAAGTTAAACTTCTAACTGAGGAGAAAGAAGCGTTCATTCGAGATTGTGAAGCAGCAAAAGCTGAAGCGCTTGATACAGCAAATGATTTTGAAAGCTTATATCAGAAAAGTCTTCCGCTGAAGGAACGATATGAAAAAGCTCAGCAGAATGCTATAGAAATTGCTGATAAAATGCTTGCACTTCAGAAGGACATGCAGAAAATATCTGATGAAAACTCAAGTCTGAAACAAGAGATTGGTGCACTGAAAAGGAGCAATCTTACAGAATCAGTTGCTTTTATGGCCAATTCGTCTAAGGTAGTTTCATATCCTTTAATGTGTAAGTCTTGTGATGATTTTGCTACTGCTAAGAGTACGCTCTTAGATGAGAAGACAAAGCTTAATGATCTATTGTCAGTAGCAAAAGCAGATAAGAACATATATAAGGAAAGATGGGAGGGAACAACCAAGGAGTTATTGTCAGTAGCAAATTTTCTTTATAAAACTGAAAAGGAAGATGTTTCTGGTAAGCTGAATCAAGTCCCACCTCCTGTGAATATTACACTTGGTCCTTTATCTGAAATGAAGGTAGATGTTCTTTCTCATGCTGAACAGAACAAATCTGTCAAAACTTCAACTGAAAATTCTATTTTCGATTCAACAGTTGATGAACTTTTCTATGATGTTTAGGTTGATGACTTAGTGTCTGAAACCGATGTTGAATGTTCGTCATCCAGTCAGCCCAAAGTTTCTAAGCCAAATCACAAAGATTTAATTTCAAAACATGATTTTCCCACAATTAAATCTGAGCTTAAAAAACTGAGTGTGTTCGAACAAAAACAGATTGCTCGGAGCAAATCTGTTGAAGGTAAGAAAGTCAAGTATGGTGGAGTCGGATTTGAGCCTTCGGCAAAATTAAAATCTGTTGAAAAAGGTTCTTCTTCGAAACTTTCAAAACCTGCACAAGTCAAGGCTAGAAATCCTACTTTAGACACCAACTGTGACAATTTTGAACCATGGGTGACATATCGATTAAAAGGATCTAATCGGATTTATAGTGACAAGGAGTTTCCTTTGGATATGGTTAATCCGAATATAATCGATCAAATTTTTTCGTGCAAATATGATCCTGCTTATGATCCCAAAATGAGAAATGTGTATATTAAGGGGGTAAGAGCAATGTTAATGTAATGGACACATTTCATTCTGAATCTGATTCAGGGTTGGTTAACAGAGTGAAAACTTCTGCTCAAAAGTCTTTAAACAAGAAATCATCAAAACCAACTGTTCAAACACCACCAAGAGATTTTTATGATCAAAACAACCAAATTTCAGAAAATCAAGTCAGTTTTTCAAAAAATCTCAATTTTACAATGACGAAGGATTTTATGATGAATTTGGATGTGGACTGAATCAACCCGTGTTTAGGAGGGGTCCAAAATGGGTTGATTATGGAGGTCAAAATGAATTTGTTCCAAGGTATGGTGGGCGAAGAAACAGATTTCAGAATTACAGGGATCATCGTTTTTCTGGAAATTCGTATGCTAGAGGTCATGTTGACGATTTTCAGGAAATGTGTCAGGGTATGAGTCAGGACATAATGATGAGTTTGAAAATCGTTATGTGTCTAATAGAAAGGGTTTGAAACCTAAAACCCAAAAATGAGTTGTTGAGTCCGAAGTGGATGATGACACGAGTGAAAAGGTTGTAATTGATAAAAGAAAATGTTTTAAGTGCAAAGCTCGTGGTCAAACATATCGGACGTGCCCGTTGAAGAAACCAAAATCTATTAAATCTGACACATAAAACTCTGATGATATGTCGAAAGGCTATCAGACTGATACAAAGAAAAAAGTAAGATTTGTGGATGAGCAAGGCAGAGTTCACTCTAATCTTAAATCATCAGAATTTCATAAAAATGATAAGAAATCAGAAAGTGAATTTTCAAAGATTAAATCAAATTTGAAAAACTCTGCAGCTAGCTCCACAGGTTCTTCAACAAATGGACAGAAACCTAAGGGTTTGTCCATGGCTGGTAATGACTTTGTTGAAGATGACGGTCAACCCAAAGCTTCAAGCTTGGGTTCGTCCCGAAACTAATCTTCTGTTGTAATTTATGCAGGGATCTTCGCGACAACTGATGAATAACATTTGGGTTGTTGATAGCGGAGCATCTCGGCACATGACCGGCGATATTTCTTTGTTGCATGATGTGAAATACTTTGGCGGCGGTAAGTAACATTTGCTGGAAACAAAGGAGGTCAAGTCACCAGTATTGGTAAACTTTCAAATGGTGCTGTCACATTCGACAAGGTTGAATTTGTTCAAGAATTGGAGTACAATCTTCTGAGTGTCTCCCAGATTTGTGATAAGCAATTCACGACTGCTTTCACTGGGAGTGAATATTTAATACTGAAACCTGAATTCAAGATTCCAGATGAGTATGTGGTAATGCGAGCACCGAGATTCTCAAATTTGTATATGCTCGACATGAATTCAGCAAAAGCAACGGTCACAGGTCAATGTTTCTTGTCAAAGGCATCTGAAAGAGATTCCGTTCTATGGCATCGTCGCATGGGACACATCCACTACAGGAAAATGAACGAACTAGTGCGGAGCGGTCTTGTCGAAGGGGTTCCAAAGCAACAATTTGTTTTTAATGATATGTGTGTGAGCTGCAAGAAGGGAAAACAGAAAAGAAAATCCCATCCACTGAAGAAATACCACTCAATTGAAGTCCCGTTAGAGCTACTTCATATGGATTTGTTTGGTCCAGTGAATCGAGAAAGTATTTCGGGAAATTGGTATTGTCTGGTGGTCACTGATGAATTTTCAAGATTTTCGTGGGTTGATTTTCTGGTCTCTAAGGATGAAACTTCAAGAATTCTCATCAATTTGATTACAACACTTGAATCTCTGTATAAATTGAAAGTACGAAGAATTCATAGTGATAATGGCACGGAGTTCAAGAATTCAGCCGTGAGGACATTCTGTTTGGAAAAAGGGATTGTGCATGAATTTAGCACCCCATACACACCTCAGCAAAACGGCGTGGCAGAAAGAAAGAACCACACAATTATTGAAACAGCATGAACAATGTTGGCTGATGCTCAATTACCTGTTCCTTTTTGGACGGAAGCTGTCAACACTGCGTGTTATGTGCTTAATCGAGTGCTTACTCTGAAGCGTCTGGAAAGACATGCTATGAATTATTGAAGAATCGTAAGCCGAATCTCGATTATCTAGAGCCTTTTGGGTGTTCCTTACCGTATTAGCTTCTACGGGAAAATTTGATGACAAGGCCTTTGAGGGGCTGTTTGTCGGATACTCAAATCAAAAGAAGCGAGTATTTAATAAGCAGAATGGTACGGTGGGTGAATATTTGCATGTGGATTTCCAATCCTATACTTTATCACCTAGAGGTGTTGGACCAGACTGGTTGTTCGTTTATAAAGCTCTTTTTGAAAATCTTGAATCGAAGCCAGAGATATCTGATGAGCAACTTACTCGAGTTGTTATTGAATTACTAGATGATACTCCGGTTCTAAACATAAAAACTCTGCCGACTCCGATAGTGCCTATTGCTGATGAGTACATGATCGAGACTTCAAATGATTCGACAATTGCTACTGATGATATGTCTTCAAATGATGATAGTGAATTTCATGAAGCCGTGACACATCAGGTGGAAATTCCTACTCAACAACTTGATTCACATGTTGATGCTACTTCAAATGAAGTTGAGTCTGATTCAACTGATAATGTGGTCGATCCACAAGTTGATACGATTTCAAATGATGTTGATGTCAATACAACTGAAACTGTGGTGGTTGCGGAAGATCCTGTTCCTGATATGGGTGAGACGGTGGTTGTTCCTATTCATCAAACACTCCGGATAAACACCATACATCCACAAGACAATATTATTGGTGATTTAAATGAAGGAGTTCGTACAAGACATCAAACTGAGAGCAGTGCTTTACTATCTGTTCTGGAATCTGGTGTTCAGGAAGAAGTATTTCATTCATGCTTTATATCCCAGATCGCACCGACAAATGTTAACGAAGCTTTATTAGACAGTTCGTGGGTTGAAGCAATTCATGAAGAATTACTGCAATTTCAAAAGTTGGGTGTGTGGCACTTGGAGGATTTACCAGCGGGAAGTAAAGAGCCGTGTGGTACATGGTGGGTTTACAAATGCAAACGGGATGATCGTGGAATCATTGTCCGAAACAAAGCCCGTTTGGTTGTTCAAGGTTTTTTTTTTCAAGAAGAAGGGATAGACTTGAAGCAATAAGAATTTTCTTGGCATTTGCTGCACATCGTGGGTTCAAAGTCTTTCAGATAGATGTAAAGAGTGTGTTTCTCTACGGAAAGGTTAAGGAAGAAGTGTATGTCAAACAACCTCCGGGATTCTTCGATCCTGATTATCCGGAGAAGGTTTATAAGTTGGACAAACCTTTATATGGTCTCCATCAGGCTCCTCGAGCTTGGTATGAGACGTTGTCTACTTATTTACTCGACAATGGATTCAAGCGTGGGTTGGTTGATCCTACTCTTTTATGCCGTAAAACGAGGGAGGATTTGCTTCTGGTACAGATTTATGTCGACGATATTATTTTTGGCTGTTCAAACGAGAAGTTATCGAAGGATTTCGAGACTTTAATGCAAACAAGGTTCGAGATGAGTTCGATGGGAGAAATGTCTTTCTTCTTAGGCTTGCAAGTTCAACAATCTGATAAGGGTATCTTCATACATCAGACGAAGTATGTGAGAGATGTCCTGAATCGATTCGAGGTGGAAGACGTTCGAATTCCTGGAACTCCCATTCAGCTGTCACATGGCCTATGTCCTGACGAAGACGGTGAAAAAGTGGAAGTCACTCGTTATCGGGCTATAATAGGTTCACTGATGTATCTTACAATGAGTCAACCTGATATAATGTTTGTTGTTTGTTTGTGTGCCAGGTACCAGGCAGCTCCTCGTGTTTCTCATATGAATGCGGTCTTGAGAATTCTAGCTTATCTGAAGGGTAATTCAGATCTCGGGATCTGGTATCCTCATGATGATAAGTTCGACTTGTCGGCATATACGGATTCGGACTAGGCGGTTACAAGATTAATTTCAAGTCAACCATGGCCGGATGTCAGTTTCTTGGCGATAGGTTGGTATCTTGGCAGTGTAAGAAGCAGACTTCTGTTGCCACATCCACGGCTGAAGCTGAATACATAGCGGCTGCTAGTTGCTGCTCTCAGGTTTTATGGACTCAACAGCAGATGCGGGATTACGGTTTGAAGTTTCTTACTACTCCAATTTACATAGATAATTCGGCCGCTATTTGCATAACAAAAAACCCCGTTCACCACTCTAAAACGAAACACATTGATATTCGTTATCATTTCATCCGGGATTGTTTTGAGAAACACCTGATTGATCTGCAAAAGATCCATACTAATTTTCAAAAAGCGGATCTTTTTACGAAAGCTTTTGACAAAACCCGCTTTCGTTATCTTTTGCAGATCAATGGAAAAATGCAAAAAGCATAAAAAAATGGAAAAATTAAAAAAAAATTGAATTAAGAAATTGATCCGACCAAGTGAGAAATGATATTACATCGGCGTGTGTTATCAACCATGGATAAAGTAAAAATGAAAAGCTGTAGGTTCTTGTTTGGTTAGTTAAATGCGTAAGGGTAAATCTGATATATGCTAGTATGATATAAACATAAAAAAATTGTTTGATTAATTGGATTAATTGTGAGACACATCATGATGATTACTGTGTGCTCTTGGCACTAAATAAAATGAAAAAGCAATAACAGAATAAGAGATGTTCTAGTGTACGCATGTTTTCATTTTGCAAAGACTTAAACTTGTTTGATTTTCTTTATTTTGTCAAAAGATCGGACTTTCTCTGCGTATCGAAAGATCGACCTGATCGTTGTTCGTTTGACGTTCTGCTTTATTTTCTTTGGTGTTTCGTATAATCCATCAGACTTTCTCTGCGTGTACGTGAGTACCGACCTGATTGTTGTTGGATTATACAACTTCTGCTTTATCTTACATTTCTTATTTTCCTAAACAATCGGACTTTCTCTGCGTGCCTACCAGCCGACCTGATTGTTGTTTGTTTAGAGTTCTGCTTTATATTTGCATGTAACACCATGAACAATAAATCTTTGTGAGAATCAAATTCTGTGAAAAAATATAAATAAAAAAATGGGAATAAGCCAAATTACCGGTATATCTGATTGTGTGGGTTTTTATATTATCAATGCTTGCTAAATATATCTTAACATATCAGAAAGCTATAAAAATTCATCTACCCAAGCTGAAATAAACTGAAAAGTTGTATTTGCTGCCAACTTGACTTGCATGCTGATTAAAAATGAAATTGAAGTGTGTCTGATGCATATTGCCGATATGATCTCGCGTCTGGATCTTTCTCACAAAAATACTTAAGTTATATCAATTCTTAGTAATTTTGTTTCAATTCTGTTTGGTTTGTTATTTGAATATCTGAAAAATCACAAAAAGATTTTAGGCATGTTTTTGCATAATTTTGAAAAATTCCAAAAAGATTTTAGGTGTGTTTGAAAATTTACAAAAATCAAAAAGATTTTATTCTGCGTTATTTTCGATCAATCGTTAGTGAAAGATTCTAAATTATGCTGGGAATAACCAAATGGACTTGTTTCAGAAATTTCATCGGTAAAATTGAACGAAGTTTGAGGAAAATTGATAAATTTTAAACTTTGGAAGTTCAATTTGAAAAATTCATCAAAATCAGGGGTTATTTTTGAAAAATTTCCAAATCTCCAAACCTGGAGTTCGGAGGGCCGAACATGTATTCGGAGGTCTGAACATGGAGTTCGGAGGTCCGAAGATGGAAGTTCGGAGGACCGAACCTTAGTATCGGACAGGGTTTAGAGGTGGCCGAATTGGGAGTTCAGTGCTTCAGTTCGTCCGAACTTGGAGTTCGGAGGTCCGAACTTGGTTAGTTATAAATGCACCAAACCTGAAGTTCGGAGATCATTGTTACTGTTTAATCTCCGAACTTGCACCGAGCTGCAGCCCATTTTTCAAATTTTTCGATTGAACGTGTTTTTGGCGATTTCAAGACTGATTCTAGGTAGATATCTTGATTCCGAACGCACTGGTGGACTTAGATTAGGTTTTCATCCTGTTTTTGTTGGTGTTTGGTTCATAAAACTCGTTAGGACTAAACTCAGTTTCTAGATCCAAAATTACTCCATCAAAACCATGTTTTCAACAATTAAAATTGGTTTCAATGTGTTGCTTATCAAAATCCGACCAAGGGTGTTTATTGGTTGAGTCTAATTTGGTCGTTTTCATCGAGTTTGAGATTCAAACCTGTCGGACTTCTTCAGGCTCCGAACCTGGGGTTCGGAGACTCCGAACTAGGGGTTCGGAGGAAGCTCGGACAAAGTTCGGCGGTCTTGAAAATTTTGATCAAATGTTGTTCATTTACGCAAACGACAATGATTTGACGAAATCGATGATTATATCTATTAATAACATTGTATTTAATGAATGTTTTCTTTTGTGTGTTTTCAGATATGGCAAACGACTTAAAGATTGGAGATAAACATAATAATTGTGCACATATCGGGGTTGCATGAGGCAAACTCGATAAGTTTGGAGGACCTTGGATATTCGAGTTTCTGAGGCGTTCAAGGTTTCATTATGCCATTACTCAGCAGTGTGACGTGTATCGGGATATTATTCTGGAGTTTTAGAACACAGCTCATACGATTACTGATCCTCCAATTATAATCATTGCAATTGTTCAAGGACAACCTGTTGAGGTAACTGAGGTAGATATTTACAGAGTTCTACATTTAGAGTCTGATACAACAAACGCATGGATTGAGTTCCCTCGTGAAGATAATGTGGCATTTTTAAAGCGGATTTGGTATACTGACGATCCGAGCAAAGAATGGGTGTACAAATCGTCGTTGAGCATTCCATATAAGTATCTTGCACATGTGTTGTTGGTCTGCTTGGGACACGGAATTTCAGGTCATGATGAAGTCCAGCAGATTATTCTGTCTTTGATGAACACATTGGTGATGAATCGATCGTACAATGTTTCTGGAATGATCTTTCATTACATGATAGACAATCTGACTCAACGTCAAAAGAAAGCTGCAATTTACCCCAGATTTCTCCAAATGGTGCTGAATGACAAATTTCCGGATTTGATAAAGAATGCTGCACAAAGAATGGAGTTGAAGCACATGACTGAGGCTAGTGTTGGTGCTTTAGCATCTTACCAGAAGAAAGCACTAGAGTTTCAACCTAAATTGAAACGATTGATTGGCCATCTTGCCAATGTCAATTATGTACCACCAGTAACGGGTGCGCCTCGTCATGATAATGGAAGTGATTCGGAGGAATTGGATTACAGTTGGATAGAAGAACAGAACCAAATACCAATACAAGGTAGGGTGAAGAGGCCTAAGAGGCAAGTCCCGGTGGTTCAGAACCGGTATATCAAGAACCAGAACCAGTATCTCAGCCGCCAATTACTGAATCGGTGGTCTCAGCATCTGTTACTGTGATTGAGACACCAGCGGTGAATGTCCTTGATGATGAATCTGAATCTGATGATGATTTTCTAAATGCTGGAGCTGATTCTGAAGACTTCTCTGATACAAACAATCCGTTTGTGAGAGTCTTAATCAACTCGAAGTATGTTAAGCTAAGAAAAGGTAGTGATGAGCATTTTGCCTACCGGATCAGCAAGAACAAAAGCAACGATCGTTACAAGGATCGTGTGTATGATGCAGTGGCTTCCTCTGACTCTGACAAAGATTATAATCCAGATGCTGATGTGGTTTCTGGCAAAGATAAAAAGACTGTTACTGGTTCATCTTCAGTTCTTTCAGGCAAAAAGAGGCAGATTTCAGTGGCTGTAGGTAGGATGAAGAAGAAGAAGAAAGGTGTACAACAGTTCATCTTACAGCCTCGTTCTGGTGTTTCTACATCAGCTACTCCTGCTGTGTCTGTATCTGAAGCAACAACAACGGTTCGGACTTCAGTGTCTGATGTTCAGGCTGATTTCTTGCAAAATCTGATGAATGCCAATCGTTCAACAACTGTTAGCACAGCACCTTCAGCAAGTGCTGGTGCGCAGTTTGTTAATCAGCCAATGGGATCTACAACTCCGGTGTTCTCAACTTCTACTACAACTACTTCTACTCATTCTACACCGGATGTGAATTTCAACTTTGAAGAAGGCTCCGTTTCTTTTTCTCAGGCCAGTATCTTGCAAAGGGCTTTATCTGATCAACAATCACAGATTGATGCCTTGAAGGCTAAATCTGAAGCCCAAGAGAAGATGATTACAGTGATGTGGTTAGATAACGAAGATTTGAATCAGCGGGTTGTAACTCTCCAAAGTCGGGATGAAGTTAAAGATCAGGAGATTATGAGATTGAAACGGGTTAGTCAGAACCAATCCAAGATGCTTCTGGAGATGAATGAGCAGTTAAAATTCTTGATGGAGAAGTTTAATGCTCAGGGGGAGATTGGAGATGGATCGGGCTGTAATGAAGATCCGTTATGATTTCTGAACGATGATCCCGATCACGATGATCCTGAAGGGAATGTTGGTGGTGGACCAGGCCCATATGGAACCGCGGGTTCGGGTGCTGGAAGATCATCTTCCCAGATGGAGAAAGACTCTAGAGAAGCGGTGCCGATTACTTCAATCCCATCTGATCAAGCTGCAAAGTCTATGAGTGAATTTGCTGAAATTTTACAGACGCTTGAAGAAGGGGAATTTGTTGGAGATTTAGCGGCTGAAGAGTTACAATGGGTTTTTGATTTGAATGATGAGGAAATGAAGAAAGCATCTGAGAAAGGTCCTGAGAAATTCAAAGATCCAGAACCAGAGTCTGATGAAGATGTGGAGGGTATTTTTGATGAAGAGATTGAAATAGAGGATATTACAGAAGAAGAATATCCGGATTTGTATTCCAACTTCAACAATGATCAAGCTGGTGATGAATTTGAAGTATTTCCAAAGGAGAAAGATGCTGAGGTTGATGAAATATTGAGAAAGAAAGAGTCTGAAAAACCTGAAGATGCAATGGTTAAGTAGGCGAAGATTCAGAAACAGAATCAGACTTTTGAAGAGTTCATGAAAGCATTTCATGCTAATTATGTACCGCCTCCAAAGCCAGTCAAGCAAAGATCGTCTTTCAAATTCAATGGTCAGGTATCAGGGGAAATTATTAGTTGGATGTATGCTTCAAGCTTGAAGTGCTATGGGATTAAACATGAACATGGAATCCAGTACTTCAAGTGTGCCAAAGATTTCAGCAGTTTGCCGATCTGGGATATTCGTGAGCTAACAAGAAAGCCATTTTGCTGTTATGGCAATGATTGGTTGGGTATGCATTTCAAGAAGACTCTTGAGAGGGAATGTCATGAAGGATTTCAGTTTTTGGATCCTCAAAAGCCAAAAAGACGGCGATCCCGAACAAGAGTTCACAAAAGAACTGGCAAGAGGCTGATAATCTTGGTGTTTCCAAAGAAGCCAGAGGTGATGAAGAAAATACCGTTGATGAAGATGCAACAAGATTTTATCAAAGATCTGAGATGGTGGTATTACAATGAGAAGATAGGAGAAGCAGTGATTGTGTTGAGAGAAGATAACCAGGTTGTGAAGATCTATGATCCTATGTGGCTGATTAACTTGTCAAAGGCTGATATTGACGAGTTGTATCACAATCCAATCTTGTATCACCCTAATTACATGGATCAAGCTCTGAAGTTCCAAAGGGTGATAAGGGTTTGCTTTGCGTTAAACATCTTTGCTGGAAATAACCATGAGTTGGTTTGGAAGGATGATGGGGCTGCTTCAAATGTTCAATGCTGATGAAGAACAGTCCAGCTATTGCCAAGGGGGAGTTTGTTGATACACGATATGGCAATGAGCTGGATCAAACGAAGACATGAAGATTTATAGTTTTGAGTCTGGTGGCCGAACTCCGACCGAACCCTGGCCGAGCCTTGGCCAAACCTGAGGTTCGGACAAGCCAAGGAGTTCGGACACCCGTAGGCTATATATAAGTTGTTTGTGTCTTTGTAATAGACTAGTTTTTGAGAGTTGAGCGAACTTTTGTATGTGAGTTTGTGTGTGTACTCTGATTCTCTTGTAATCACGTATTAATGAGAGATTGAGTTTATTTACCTTGCTTGTGTTTGTTTTCTCACATATTCTCACGTATACGATTGTTATCGACCAAGCCGATCCGACGCTCAGTCACTTTCAGAATTTTCTCACTTAAAGTAGCTGAGTTAACCAGAAACAAATTGTGGAGCTGGAGGAACTTCAGATTTCTTGCCCTTTTTCTTTTTAGCCTTCTTGTTTTTCTTTTTCTTCACAATCTTCTCTTCCTCGGAAGTGGATGATGAAAACTTTGAATAGTCAAATTCCTCAACCTTCTCTTTCACTTCTTTAAAAGCTTCTTTGATACTTGCAGGGGGTGATGCAGTTGATCGAACATATTTTCAAAATTTGCATCATTTTACAAGAAGCTCGTGAACAATTGTGAATTTGAAACATTATTCAACAACCTATTAGCATCAATGACTTGAATCTTTAAATCATAAATTTGTTGTTGAGCTTCAGCTAACTCCTCGGTAGCTATCAATCTCTTTGCAACTTTATGAGTTTCATACTTTTGCAATCGGAGATTTTCCAGCCCTTCAAACATTTCTTTCTTCAGTTTATCCTCATTCCGCTTCTGAATTTCCAAATTCGCAGTCTGAACTTTGTTCACACTAACGAACTCTCTCTTCTCATCTAACAACTTCTCCATATCAACCTGGTATGCCTCAATTTTAGCACTATACTCTTCAGTATTCTTTGTGAGCAAATCAAGTTTGACTTTTGACTTATCAAACAAATTCTAAAAGTCATTTGCAACATCTTCTGCTTCATCTTTCCATTTCTTGACCTCTTTAACCATTTCCTCCTTTTATTCAACCAATTTAGCAATTCGTTCTTCACAATCCCTCTCATTTTGTTTAAACATCTCCAAATCATTCTTTACACATTGAAGAACTTTGGTATTCAATGTAAGCTCCTTTTCCAACATATCATGTTGCATAACCAATTCTTTCTCGTGCTTCTAGAAACTTCTAAATCCTCCTTCACTAACTTAAGCTCATCAGAAAGCTTGCTAATTTCATTCAACAATGAATTATTTTCTTTCAATAAACTTTCCATATTTTCAGCTGATTCAAAAGAACTTGGTTCTGAACTTGAATCTGAACAATAGTCGTCTTGTTGATCATGAGTGACAATCAAAGCAGATGTATCAAAATGTTGATACCAATCATAAATACCATCAGTCTGAACTGTCAATGTTGTCTTGTTTGCATTGCTTGAAGACGGTTGAGAACTAGCATTAGATGTAAAACCAGGTTTTTTAATAGGTTCCGGTTGACATTCTCTAGTAATGCTGAAAATTATCAAACTCCTTACTCAACACCTTTTTTCCGACTTTTCTTGTATTTGTCATTCCCCTCACACCTTGCAGATAAAGCATCCCACAATTGTTTTGATTTTATGCACTTACTAAATTAATGTAACAACTCAGTGGGTAATGCCATTGTAAGATAACCAAAAGCTTTTTGTTTAAGCTTATATGATTTTCTTTCAGCAAGATCGAAAGTATGAACTTCTTTGAAATCTCCTTGATCAGTTGGGTGTTGGTAAAGCTTCTTGATCGGAATCCACAAATCGATATCATTGGTGCTTATGTATGTAGAAAATCGTTGCTTCCAATTTTGATAATCTTCTAATTTCAACAACTTGGGAACTTTCTGACTTGTTAAAATTTCATTGTCAAAGTTCAACATAGTTTGCATAGCATTCTGCATTACCGCGAACGCTTGAAATTCCGACATCTTGATAATTTGAATTCTGATCGTCCGAACCTTAATCTGTGATCCGAACTCTATACGAACCTCTGCTGAACCTAGCTTAGCTTAACTTTAACCGAACTCAAATAGACCCGAACATAAATACAATATTCGAACCTCTCCCGAACATAATAAATCCAAACTCTATCCAAACCCTTTTCGAACCTTTTCCAAACCTATTCCGAACCTGACTTTAGCTAACCCTTGAACGAACTCCGACCAAACCAGAAGAATTTACCGAACTTAAACCAAACCCTGGACGAACTCGAACTTCGGAATGACGAACCTTAGCCGAACTTGAAGTTTGGAGCAGTTATGCCGAACAGAGACACTTCAGCCGAACCTCACCATTTTTCGCTCAAAATTTTGAATTTGGACAGATTTTGACAAGATTCACAGTAGTTGATCAGAAAAAGTAATAAGGAATGATTTAGCAATGCGATTTTCACGAAATACACGACCAAAATGATCAAACACTTGCCAAAATAACATATTTTGTTTCAGAAATTCCAAAAAAAACCACAGATCAGTAGAATGAACCAAATAGCTCTGATACCACTTGAAAACGCGTGAGCATCGGATCGTCTACTCAATCTAGCTAATTCGGATATGAGACAAGTAATTAACCTATTGTTTTATTGATCAAAGTGAACAATTATAACCAGTAAACACTCAGAACTGAGAAACAGAAAACACCTTGACAAACACACACTTAACGCTTGTTCTCACACGCTCAGTCTATTGATTACAAAGCACAAGATCACTATAAATAGTGACTGGCCGAACTCCAGACGAACCTGAAGTTCGTCTGATCCGAACCTTAGGTTCGGACTAGTTTTGGATGGCAGCTATCCATATCTTGAACTTTGTCTTGTCTTGACTTGATACTTCACACGACGCACATATAATGTATCTACAACGTATCAACTCAAGACACCCGAGGCAAACCCCTAGATCGTCAATATGACATGAGGGTAGACCCTAGAATTTGCCAGTATCGCAACGGGATTTACCCCAGTTCGTCGGATCGGCACCTGGCTCGACCCCAGAATTTATGCGCTTGACCCCAGGATTTATGGGCTTGACTTCAGGATTTATGGGCTTGACCCCAGGATCTATGGTTTGACCCCAGGATTTATGGGCTTAACCCCTTGACATATGGGCTTAACCTCAAGTGTTTTGTGATCAACCCCATGATCCATAGGTCTACCTCGAAGGATTTTTGAATCTAATCCAGGAATTCAAGGGATTCTACCGGGATTATGACCTAGGATGACATTTGATGCCAAATCCTAGGTGTTCGCTTTCGATTAATTAATAACTTGCAATATTCTGAACATGCAGCAAATAAAACGAGCAACGACTAAAAGAGTAATGCGATCCTGCTTTAAGGATTACCATCCGGGATATGCCCCAGGATGAAATAGGTAAGAACTTACCTCCTATAACCTGTGCATTTTCTGAATGTTTATTTGTGCAGGTCAAAGATCGTATAACACGTCGACATATAACTAAAGCATAGCAGTTTTATAATAAAAACCACCATGGGGTTGGAGCAAACTGTCCAACTACCCTAGGATGGGGAAAGTCAAAAGCCATGAGCACCTAGCTCAAGGATGGAACATTGTGCAGCCGGGAAAACCCCTCCAGCTTCACCTTGCCCCTTAGCATCCTGGGTCTTGACCTGATCCACCTCCATTTTCGTGTTGGCACCGGCTGCAACCAAAGCTGAACCCCATGCATCCTGGGTCTCGTCCGAGTCAAATGCCACCCAGCTCTCGCAGCTTGATCAGCCACAGTCGGTGGTTCCACTTTGGGTTCTCGAACTTTAGATCCTTGGCCTTCTTCACCATTTTGAGCCTGGCCTGCTGCAAGGATATCAGAGCAGATGCCCTGGTTGTCTCGACATTCTTGGCCATGGCAGCCTAGTGATCAATCCTCGCCTATACCGCCTTTTTCTCGTTTTCAGCTATGAGCTTCATAGCTTTGTCATGGAGGAGCTTGGATTTGGTGGCTTCCTTTTTGGCTTGGGGAATCTTCGACTTAGCGGAGGCTTCAGCTTCGGTTGCCCGTTTCTCGGCAGTAGCTAGCAGGTGCAGAATATGGGAAGTAGCCTGATACAAAACGAAATCCAGGGTCAGAATCGATAAAATCTATTCGGAAAAACATAATGATTACCTGGTGGATGAGGGGTTCGCTTTCTGCAGCTGAGAAGTCTGAAATTGAACTGGGGGCAGCAAGAGTAGTAGCGGCAGGACACTCGACCCTCTGGTCTTCCTCTTTGTGCCCGAGGCCCTAGATGGTGGGATCTTGGTGATGGGGGCAGGCTCAGTTTTGATGGATCCAAGGATCAGCAAGTCACCTTCAGTACTAGACCCGAAGCTTAGAACGTCGTCCATGTCATCAAGGTCGAATTCGGGGTAACAGCTGAGAAGAAAACCCCTGAATGTCAGACAACCGATATAAGAAAAATACAGAAACGCGTAGTCCAGGGGTACTTACAGCTTGATATGCTGGGAGTATGGTAAGAATCAGCAGAAATCTCCTCACAACGGAAGGAACGCACGGATTTAGGGATGCTCAAGAACTTCTCCAAGTTGACCTCCGTCTCTTCTTCTTCAGGGCCGACCTCCAACAAACTAGGCACTGCATAGACAAATATCCAAGGTCAGCAATTCAATAAGTACGTAATTTAACCCTAATTTCTATGACAGGTCTTCCTACCCTTGATAATCCACCTATGAGGAAGCTGGTCACCCCCTGGGATACTCGAACGCTTTACGAAAAAGAATCGACCTCTCCATTCTTCCCGTTGGGTTACGCCGATAATCATCTGCAGGTATTTTGTGAGTGATTTAAACAAGAAACACTTCGAGCTGTGAGATTTCAACTCATATACCTGAGCAAACTCTGGTAAACCGATCAGGGGCGGGAATGAATGGTTTAGATGATGAAGGGTTTCCAAGATGCGCCAAACCATGGGAAGGGTTTGGGCATAAGAAAGACCAGTGGCTTTGAAAATTTCGGCGACCAGGCCAGAAAAAAGGTAAGTGAGTCCGATGTTGAAAGGGGCCATAGGGAAGCAAACCCAGGTGTGGGACGTGAAATCCGACCTTACCCTGGGGTCGAATGGTCGAATCTCAGCAGAAGTAGGGAGTAGCCAAGAAGCCTTAACAACGGCAATGTCGTCACCGCCAAAGCTGCATGCCTCTAACTTAGGGTTTTGCAGGTATTTTTGGTCCGGGAAATACTCGATTCCTGTAGGGGTAACCGTAGATTCATGACGGATGCGTTTTTAGTCATCGTCGGACCGGGAAATTGAAAGTTATAATAAAGATGTACCTGATCGGAGAAGATGATCGGGACAGTGAAGACGATGATTGATTTTCTCTCTAAAGAAGTGGGTAAAACTGAATGAGAGAGAGAGGGGTATTTAATGGGATGGAAGTTACAGGGCTGAAGAGACATGGGTGATGATCGTGGAGGAGCTACTCCTAAACGAGCGGACCAGATTAAAGTAGCTCTTATGAGTCATCGCAATTCAAAAATTCACAACTGTGAATTCTTATCCACAAGCTGCAAATTTGGGGGCAGTTTTATACCCTGGATTCCAGCCTAAGTTTTACTAATACTCTTTGACAGGTTTAAACCCCAGGATGTCATACATCTAGGGACTGCATATTTACTTTGCCTAACCCCAGCATGTACGGTAACCCAGTATGTAGGGGCATAGTTACTAACAGATTTTCTCTAACTTTATTTGATCTTTAGTCAGGTACGAAGGGTTGAATAACGGTCTTAAGGACTTGGTCAAGAGAAGAAACATGTGCAGAATAGAAGACTCGTTGACGAACTCAGTCAATAACAACCAAATGCCGGCATGGTGAAGATTCCAAGAATCACTGAATGTTAGTTAGGGATTTTGTGTATTTATATGCGGCATAGGTTTCACTTAGACGACTTACGAACACTTTTATTCTCACCCACTCACTTAGCAATAGACGCAATCAATTGTACTCGTACTTATTTTCAGTGAAATAAACGGGCAACGTGTGTTATCATTGCCAAGGGGTTTTTTATGCTGGCGGCTCTTGGAGACATCCAGGGGTCAAGGGCTTTTTCCCCTCAAAAATCTTGGTGTTCATGCTCGCATCCAGGGAATTCTTTGATTTTGTTTGCATCTAATATATTTAGTCCTTTAATTCAAACAATTTCTTTTAATTCAATATATTTTACATCCAGGGCACCTAACCTCACAAACTATTTTGGTAACAAAATTGTTCTTAGAAATTTTTAGCCAAAACACCCTCCACGATTGTGCGTCGACCAGTGTCTTCAAGAAAGTCTGTTTTGGCCATAGAGACAATTTTTGGTCTCCATTCTTGTTTTGGTTTTGAAATTTCTAGCGAACCATTGTCAACTGATGAATGACAATCAGAACTACCACCCAATCTTTCAGTAGTAAGCTTTTTTTTCCAGAAAAATTTAGTATTGGGCATAGATTCACTAAAAATAATGCCATCAGAATCAACATATTTTGTATTTTTAGCATTTTATGATGAATTGTTAGTAGTCATAGGACATTTATTTGCATAATGAGCCTTCTGACGACAAACAAAACAATGTTGACGACTAGTTACCTTAATTGAAATTGGTTTTTTAAACTAATTATATATATTAACAATTCACATTTGTTTGCTGTGAGTAGATCTACAGTACGGCGTTTAGACAAATTGAATTGTTCCACCTCTATTCTCTTTTATTACATGGTTAGTGACTATTGGTTGTCTTTGACGGTCGGTTGCACCGACTTCTTTTCACTTTGCTTTATGTTCCACCGACTTCTTTACTTCTTTTCACTTTGTTTTACCTTTTCATTTACCCACCTCCTTTATTGTCATCTCTCTTTCTCTCTGAATTTGTCTTGGTGGGGTTTGTTTAACCGACGGTGGCGTTAGAGGTCGTGTGGTGCTCGCCGGCGTCTTATCTTCTTAGGGTTCGCCGGCGTTGTACCTTTGTGGTGCGACGTTTGTGGTTCTAGGGTTTCAGTTGCATGTGGTGGCTAAGATCTGTGTTGCGAAACCCTGAAATCGTTTATGATGGTGGGGGTTACGTCACCGCGTTGTCGGAACCTTTTACAGCGAGGCGAACAACTTGATGTTCTTCGCAGCCGTGAAGAGATCTAACGTAGCCGTGAGATCGGTGATGAGATCTAGGCAGTTTCAAGATCCAAGCCTCGATGGCGATGACGATCTATGTTTGCTTCTGTTCGAGTTGTTTGGTTGCTATTTGGTTACTTCTTACTCCATTACTATGATTTTCAGTTTTTGATCTGAGTTTTGGGTGATGTCCTTTACTATGATTTTGTGATGATTTTTTATGGTTATAAACGAAGAACAATAACCTGTGAGGGGCCAAGTAAATCGATTTTGTTATATTATATAATTTGGCTATTACGATATTGGGTTACTAAGAGGTTTCTGCTTTTGGCTGGATTTTTTATATTTTCAATGCAGGTGTAATGCTTTTTTTAGGTTCTTGATATTTTCCTGCTGCTCTCAATCATCGCCGTGGTGTCTGCCCGAAAACAGGTAAGAATTCTTCATCATCCTCTGTTTTTATAATTCATAAGCCTTCCGTTTTTCGATTTTGTTTTTATATTATTCCTTTGTTATTGTTTTTGCAAGGTTCATGTTCCTTCCAGTTTTTCATTTTGGGTTATTTGGTTCAGGTAATCTTTGTTTATGTTGCAGCCATGGTTAAGGCTGAGTTTTATTTGAGGTTATTTATCGATATAATCCATGATTATTGCATTTTATATATTCTTTGGTTGTGATTATCGTACAAGGATTGATTTTAGCCATGATTATTGCATTTAATCTGTCCTTGGGGATCTAGGATTCTTTGGTGCGACAGTTGCAGTCATGATTAGGCCTGTTTTTTTTTAAATATACAAAATGTATGTTTCGTTTATCTCAGATTGTTTACTGTACATTTTGTTTTCCAATTTGGTCCCTACGCGTCTCCAACTTACTCACCCATCTTTCACTAAGGAATAGTGGGGTATGTTGCAGCCATGGTTAAGTATGCTTACATTGGCTATGGCGATCTTTTATTTTTTTGGGGTATACAGGGGTTCTAAGGTTTTCTTTTGGCGTGTCAATAAATCTTTGCAGCCGTAGTTGAAACTCATTTCGCTTTGATGTGGATCTTTATTAATGATCCGAGCTAGATCCTGTATGCTTATGAATGACTCTCAACTTTCTGTACATTGTTGCTAATGATTATGCGATGCTCATTTGACATGGATATGTAAGGAACTTCAGTTCTGAAGAATTCCGGCTGAACTTCAGTTTTGTCAATTCCGGTTGAAGTTGAAGCGGAACTCCCACATCAAGCGGAGCAGCAAGTTCAAGCGGAAAGAAGCAGTTTTGTCACTTAGTGAATATTCCGGGTGAACTCGATTATCCATCAGATAATGAGTTCAACCTGACTTTTCCTGAGATGTCTTTTCAGCAGTCCCATCCTGCAAAAGCTTCTCGTATGCTTCTATATCTGCCCAAGCCGCTCTCCTAAAGTAGATTGTTGCTGTCAACACGCAAGTCATTTCAAATGTCGAAGTTTATTCTTTTGGTAGCTTAGATTTGACTTTGTAATGTACGATTTAGATTAGATCGCATGAGATCAATGGTTGTGATTGATCTCATCTGCACTATATATAGCTTGTTACCTCTTAGTTTACACAGTGTGGTTATCACTTGTAATAGTGTAGCTTTGAGTTAATGCAAATAGTGCCGAGTATTTGATACTTTGTTGTTACTACTATTCTGCAAATCAAGCATTTACATTATACAAGAATTCGACTTTGCTTAAGTTAAGTGAAATATAACTTTAATTCCGCAGGGTTATATTTGCAAGTAAAGGGCTTTGTTTAAGTTTAACTTTGACTTATAACGATCCTACAATTGGTATCAGAGCTTTGGCTCTCTACTTTGAAGACTTCTAGTGCTTCAAAGTTGATACTTTACTTGCTTACTTAATTTTTAAGCTTTTTCTGTTTTACAAAACTGTTTTTTACAATGACTGATTTAAATCTTGGTTCACTTAATGGTAGCTCTAAAAAACCACCAATTTTCACTCCGGATGACTTTGATACTTGGAAACTCAGGATGGAAGGTTTTGTTAGAAGCCTAGACAGACGCATTTGGAACAGGTTGACTGTAGGTCCTTACAATCCAACTGTTCAATCTGCTAACGATGCCCAAGTGCAAATACCAAAACCACTTGACAATATGTTGAAGCTGATTATACTGAGCTTGAATATGATCACAAGGCCTACTGGACACTCCAGGATGCATTACCCAACTCTATACTAGTAGGGTTCAAGGGATATAAGACAGCACATGGCTTGTGGAATGCTCTCAGTGAAATGTATGAAGGGTCTAGTGAAGTTAAGGAAAACAAGAAAGATGTTTTGAAACAAAGATATGAAAACTTTACTTACAAAACTGGTGAATCTATGACCAACCAGTATCTTAGATTTGTTTCACTTCTTGATGAATTGCAAAAGGTAGAAGTAAAAACTGAACATGCTGATGCCAACAGGAAGTTTTTGAGATCATTACCTCCAGCTTGGACTGTCTACACAGTCAGCATCAGGGAGTGCAAGGATCTCAAAAAGCTTAAACTAAGTGAACTCCATGGAGTCCTTAGTGCTTATGAAATGGAGCTTAATTTTAAGCAAAACAACTTTCCTGAAGCATCACCACAGTTGCAAACCACTGCTTTGGTTACAACTGATTTTCAAAAGATCTCAAATTCATCTCAATATTACTCACCCTCAGTCAGTTTCATTGAGTCACCTAAAGGCTCATAGAGTTCTTCAACACTGTTTGACAACTCTCACTCTGGCTATGTGGCAACTGACTCATCTCAAGGCTTCACACGTGAAAACTTGGAATGCATAGGGGCAGATGATCTAGAAGAGATGGATATTTTAACTCAATTAGCTATGGTTTCTGTAAGGGCCCAAAGATTTTATAAAAGAACTGGAAGAACTTATAAAGGGTCAAAGGGATCATCAATTGGATTAGATAAATCTAAAGCTAAATGTTATAATTGTCACCAACTTGGTCATTTTGCCAGGGAATGCAAGCAGCCAAAGAGAGATGGACAGAACAATAACAACAATGGGAAACTGAGATCAAATCATGGAAGCAACAACAGCAGCATTCAACACAACAACAACAACAACAACAGCAATCAGCAGCCAACTCAACCAAAACCACTTGGAAATCAAAATGTGGTGGTAGCTGTAGCTAACCAGACTGAATGCTATGAGTGGGATGACTTTATCACTGAGTTTGAGCCAATCAACCATGCTTTGATGGCTAAAGAAGATTCAACACTTTAATGAGTTAAAGAATTGCTTTAAGAAAACTGAAACTGCATACATCACCAAAATTGAAAATTTAAACAAAGAATTTGATGTTTTGAAGCAAACTAACTCCATTTTGGAAACACAATTAGAGGATTTGTTGAACAAGCTAACTATTTCAAGACAAGAAACAAATGATGCAAAAGCAGAAAATGATGTTTTTTGAAATTAAGCTAAAAGATGCCTTGTTCACCTGTGACAAATTCCAAACAGCTAACAAGAAAGCTGAGAAACTTTGGAATGGGGCAATGCATGGGAAAACAGGTATTGGGTACAACAATGTTGAACCACTCAAGGAATACTCACCTGTTATTGCTCCAATCCAAGCACTTTAGAAGGAGTGAAGTGTGAGTCTAATTATTGACAGCAATGCATCTTCCTCATCTGAATCAAAATCTGTTGAATCATCTTCAAACTGTGAAGTCAAAGATGCTAGCACTTCAGCATCTGTTGACTAATCCAAGGTTTTAAAACCAAAAGTTGCTTTTCCACCAACAACTATTTATGAGCCAAAAGACTCAAAAGTTGGAGGCAAACTACCTGAGCAGCCAAAACCAAGTGAAACTGAAAGAATGGGTAAGCTTACTTACCACCAGGTCACTAATGAAAAAATAACCAAAAACACAGATTCTTACCAAAGAAAAATGTTTGAATGTGTTTTCTGTGGTGAAAAAGGACACATGGCTGCAACCTGCAAATTCAATCCATTAAGCAAAGGTCAAAACTTGTTAAAACCCAAAAATATTTTTACTCAGAAAAAATCTACAAGTAGAATCTCACCTGTAAGAAGTAACACAATGAAGTATTTTGATACTGAGTCAAACAAAATTTTAATTAGGAATAACAAAAATGGAAGTTTTTCAGTCTTAAAATCAAACAGAGTTCTGGCTGAACTTCAACAGGAAAAATTTTCAACCGGAAGAGAAGTTCAGACGGAAATCTCCAAAACACTCAGATCAGTTACTGCACCTAGACAACGACCCAGGGTTCAGTTCACTGATGAGTACGACCATTTTGAAGGTCAAGATAGGAGAAACCCATCTAGAGGAAAGACGTTCTCTAGAGAAAATTTTGTGAAAAACAAGCAAAACTCTCAACCGAAAGTTCCTTCTAGCTCAAATGGAAGTGCAACTGCTGCATTCCATAGTGAGAGATCTACCTAAACCAACAAAATTTCAAACTTTAATGCTAGAATCTCACCAGTGACTAGAGTTGATCTGACCTACACCTCACCCAGTGAGTTACCGAAGGTTTTGACCAACAAACAAAAGAAGTATAGGGAATATAGAGAGAGGAAAATTGCTGAAAGAAGGCTTAGCAAAACTTACAGGCAATGTCAATCAAGTGCACAGTCTGAACACTTGAATATTGACCAAGATGACCTGTTGAAGGAGGATCCAATATTAAATACCTTAGTACATAAAGAATACAAGTATTATGATGCTTCTGGCAAGCCCAAGACCTCAAAGGCTTGGGTTCCCTTTAGAAATTAATTAATTTCCTTTGTGTGTAGGTGCATAATAAAGGCTAACAGAGCCTATGGGTAGTTGATAGTGGATGCACTTGCCACATGACAGGAAATAAGCATGTATTGGAAAACCCCAAAAACATAAATGGAGGTCCTGTAGCCTTTGGGAGTGCAAAAGGACACATTACTGCACAAGGTGCTGTCAGTAATGGGATGCTTACCTTTGACAAGGTAAATTTTGTTGACACATTAAATTTCAATTTACTTAGTGTCTCACAAATGTGTGACAGGAATTTGAATTTGATGTTTACTGAGAAAGAGGCCATAGTCTTGAAACCTGGTGTTAAAATCCCTAAGGAACTTGTATTGCTCAGAGCACCTAGGAGAGAAGGACTATATATTTTGGATATGTATGCTGCCACTCCAGCCAGTGGAATTGCATGCTTTATATCCAAAGCCTCAGTGGATGAGTCTGATTTGTGGAATAGGAGGTTATGTCATGTTAACTACAAGAACATGAACAGAATAGTGAATCTCAGCTTGGTTAAGGGTCATCCTAACAAGCAGTTCAACTGTTCTGAACACTGTGTTTCTTGCCTCAAGGGTAAGCAACACAAGACCTCTTTCAAGCCCAAAACTGAGTCTTCTATCACTCAACCTCTTGAACTTTTGCATATGGACTTGTTTGGTCCAACTAGAGTGATGAGCTTAGGGAAAAGATCATACTGCTTTGTCATAATAGATGATTACTCTAAATATACATGGGTGTTTTTCTTAAAAACAAAAGATGAAACTGCTGAATTGTTGAAAACACTAATTGTATCTTTAGAAAATCAAGCAAAACTAAAAGTTAGGAAAATCAGAAGTGACAATGGCACTGAGTTTAAAAATCATGTTTTGAACTCATTTTGTGAGAAAAAGGGAATCCTTAGGCAATTCAGTGCTCCTAGAACTCCACAGCAAAATGGTGTTGCTGAAAGGAGAAATAGGACATTGATTGAGGCTGCTAGAACAATGCTAGCAGATTCTAAGTTATCTGTGATATTTTGGGCAGAAGCAGTAAACACTGCCTGCTATGTCCAAAATAGGACTTTGATTGTTAAGGGTAAAAATAAACCTGCTTATGAGCTTTGGAGAGGTAGAAAACCTAACATTTACTTCTTTAAATCTTTTGGTTGTCCTGTTACTATTTTGATAACTAATAGGTTGTTGCCTAAGTTTGCTGAAAAGGCAGATGAAGGATATTTTGTTGGATATTCTGGTGTGTCAAAAGCATTCAGAGTATACAATAAAAGTACTAAAATTGTTGAGGAAACCATTAATGTGACTTTTAATGAGAAATCTCTTAACAATTTCGTATCTTAACCAGACTGGCTATTTGACATAGATGCACTAACCACTGCTTTCAATTTTACCATTGAGAAGCCATTGAGTTCAACAGTACAGGAACAGGAACATAAGCAAAATCACATAAGATCAGCTGATGATATCTGGCAGATAAGCGCCAAGGAACTGAAAATGCATCCTACCTTCTTTTTATCCATCAACACCAAGCCTGTGAAACCCAACAACTCAAAGAAAACCTCTGAAATTGTTCTTGCTGATGCAGAAGTTTATCCGGCTGAACTTCCGGTTGAAGTTCAAGCGGATCCTATAGCAGTAGAATCTCCGGTTGAAATTCAACCGGAAAACAATTTTTCAGTAAATTCTGAGAATCTAATGACTCAACTGATACTTGTTCAAATGAGTATAGTTTTGAGCATCTGATTTCAGATTCAGTCCCCTGTTCTCATGAAGCAACTGAAAGTTCAGATCCTGTATCACAAACCAACAATATTGAGTTATTACCTCAACTCAGTATTCCTCACAATGGGAGAAGCCATGAATTTCCACTATTTCCTAATAGAAGATTTGGTAAGAACCATCCAAGGGAGAACATTATAGGAGACTTGTCAGCTCCTGTGCTGACAAGAAGCAAATCTATTGATGCAAACATTTGCCTCCATGCTGCATATCTGTCTCAAGACTTGTCTTCTTGCCAATGATGCATTCAAAAACTTTCTGGTATTTCAAATGGATGTTAAATGTGCTTTTCTGTATGGTCTTTTAGGACAGGTTGTGTATGTCAAGCAACCTCCAGGCTTTGAAGACCCTCATTATCCCAACAGGGTCTGCAAGCTGATTAAAGCTTTATATGGTCTCAAGCAAGCTCCTAGGACATGGTATGAGACACTCTCAAACTATCTCCCAGTGAATGGCTATAAGAGAGGAGCTATTGACAAAACACTGTTTGTGAAATCTGATGGCAAAGATACTTTGATGGTACAAATCTATGTTGATGACATCATCTTTGGTTCACCCAGTGCTGCCTTATGCAAAGAGTTTGAGAGTTTGATGCAATCTAAGTTCGAGATGAGTTCAATGGGAGAACTGAACTTCTTCTTAGGCTTGCAAGTGAAGCAAACTGCAATTGGAATTTTCTTGAATCAGTCCAAATACATTCAAGATATGCTAAAAAGGTTTGATATGCAGTCTGTTTCAACCTCAAAAACTCCCATCTCCACTTCTCATAAGTTACACAGTGATTTAAGTGGCAAACCAGTGGATGTTCACCTCTACAGGGCAATGATTGGATCACTGCTCTATCTCACAGCCAGCAGACCTGACATCATGTTTAGTGTCTGTTTATGTGCTAGATACCAGTGTCAACCAAAGGAATCACACATGTTAGCTGTGAAGCGAATCTTTAGATACCTTAAAGGACAACCAAAGCTTGGGTTGTGGTATCCAAAGAACTCAGATTTCTCCTTCAAAGCTTACACTGATAGTGATTATGCTGGTTGCAACTTGGATAAGAAATCTACTTCAGGAGGATGTCAATTTTTGGGAGAAAGACTTGTGTCTTGGCAATGCAAGAAGCAAACATGCGTGTCTACTTCTACTGCTGAGGCTGAATACATTGCTGCATCAAGCTGCTGCAGTCAAGTCTTATGGATCCAGAATCAAATGTTGGATTATGGCATCAAGGTCATGGAGACTCCTATCCTTGTGGACAACAACAGTGCTATATCAATCACAAATAACCCCGTTCAACACTCAAAAGCAAAACACATTGATATCAGGTACCATTTTATTAGACATTGTGCTGAGAAACACTTGATTAGAATGGTCAAAGTTCATACAGATCAACAATTGGCTGACTTGTATACCAAAGCATTTGATGAAGCTAGATTTTTCTATCTCATTAGTGCCATTGGTATGATGAACTTTGACTGATTAAACTATTTTCGTAATTCTAACAAAAGAGAGACATGTGCTCAAAGAGCCCGTCTCTTGATACAAAAAGAAAATGAAAATGAAAATCTTTAGTGTTAATCAGACAACATTTCAGTTCATAGTCAGTAACTGCTGATAAAGCTATGAATAATTCACAAATTTTCGAAAATCATGTGTTTTGGATTTCCGGTTCAAGTTCAGGCTCAACCTGAGAAGACAACTTTTGAAATTCACCGGGTGAACTTCAACCGGAAAAATGCTTTAAAATGATGTGGAAATTTATTTTGAAAACAATTCTTTCAAGCGGAAAAATTGTCCGCTTGATGTTCAGACGGAAAAATTTATGTTTTTAAAATAAAGGAGAAAATGGGTTCCGCTTGAACTTCCGGGTCAACAAAGTCAAAGTCTCATTTAATTATCCAGAAGGCACACTTTTCTAAGCGGATATACATTTATTTACCCATTAAATTTTTAACTGATTAAAATCCGAGGTTTCAGTAAATTAACTTTTGGATAAGGACATGCTTTAACCAGTTGTACCATATAACCCAAAAAGCACCTGTCTCATCAGTCACTGAACCGTCGATTTTTAACCTCTCTCCTCCACGTCAGCATCGTAAAAGGTTAAAGCCCTAAATTACTGTCACTTTCCCATTTTCATCAAACCCCACTCCGCTATTACTCCCAAATTCCTCTCATCTCCTCTCCAATAAACCTCCGTAAACCGTCAACCTGTGTCAACAATGGCTCCTAAGGGGAAGGCAAGTGGCAAAAGGCCCGTAAGTGACTTCAAGTTTCCAGTAGAACACAATCTTGTGGCGTATCTAGAGCCACCGAGCAAAACCGACATCTACAACGGAATGATTGACTTCATAAAAAGTTCTCATCTTCACCATGCGCTTACTGTCGAAGCAGAAATTTTTGAAGAAGTACTAGAGGATTTTTGGTCACACGCTAGGGTTACTGAAAGGGCAAATGGTAGTGAAGCGATTATGTCAACCGTTCAGGGCATTGAAGTCGAAATTGACGAAGCTAAAGTTAGAAGAGTGCTGAAACTAAGGGATGATGATGGATATGAGATAGTCGATTCAAAGAAATATCTTCGACTATTCAGAGATCTAGGGTACGGTGGTTCACTGCAAAGCAAAACCATCAAGAAGGGGCAGTTACCATATAAATGGAGGTTCCTGGCTCACACAATATTGGTATGCCTATCTCCAAAGAAGGGCGGATTTGATGAGCTTGCCAGCGAACAAGCATCTGCCTTCTATTCGGTGATAAAGGGTGAGAATTTTAATTTCTCTAAACTCATTTTTGATGCCCTAAAATCAAATGTCCAACCTGATTTTATCTACTTATACCCAAGGTTTTTAACTTACATTCTCAAAGAAGAGTACCCCAACTTGTGTGGCTTGGTACAATTTTGCATTCCAAACTTCTAAATGAGAAAACTTTTTCTAATCTTGCTGTAAATAAGTCTGAACATTTCTTGGAAGGGACACTGACTATCCCCTACCAACTCCAAGGTAGTTTCCTGATGAACCTGCTAATGCTGAGGTTCAAACGGAAACTGCAGCAGCAACTGAGCTCCCTGCTCAAGATGACAGAGCTGCAAATCCCACAGTTTCTGATCCCACATCTGTCCCTGCTTCCTCAAGACTAAAAACCTTTCAATCTAAAAAGAGGAAAGCTCACAATAAATCTACCATTGCCACTTCCTCCACTGAAACTCCTCTTGTCATTTTTAAAAGACAGCGACAAGTGGTCATTAGGTCTCCTCCACCTAGTGCCACAACCCAATACGAAGCTTCTAACCCCGCTCCAAGCAAAAAGCCCAAGCGGAAACTGGTTAAATTGGGATTCTCTCTTAGGGATGAACCTTCGTTTGAGGGGGAGTCATTAGAAGCAGATGTACAATCCCCATCTGAACATATTTCACCCCTTCAACACCAATCACCTAGGAGTGATAGTGCTATCAATCTTGGCTTATGTGAAGGTGTTACTAACTCACCTACCACATTACATGAGAACATCCTGATAAGCCAGGACCCTGCAGCACTGAACCTACACTCCTCACCGGAGGTGAATCTCGGGAGTTTTAAAGAGATTCATGCGGAAAGGGCTGCTGCTGCCCAGGGATCCCCACTAGACCTTGGTGTTAGCAATAACATCAATAAGACCCAATCTGCGGCAATCTTCTTTGAATCAGCACTTGAGGCTCCTTTATTGGAACCGAGAGTTGTTGTGACAGATGAAGAGAATCCCAGGTGCCAAGAAGCCATGGGTACCATAGCTGATCAATCTAGGATTGATAGCTTGGTTTCGTCCAACGATGCTGGTAAAAAGCCAGTTGAGGACAGTTTTACACTACCAGAATTGATGAACTTGTACCTATCTTTCCAAGCACAGGTTGATACTCTAAATGCAACTGTTGCTAAACTGGTGAAAGCTAATCCTACTGATGCTGAAGCAGGTCCTTCAACCCTTCACAGAGATGCTGATGAAGCTGTAATAGCTGAAGAAGCTGATACTGTCAAATTGGGGGAGAAGATGCCCTCAAGGCCTGTCATTACTGAAATTGAAGAAGATCAGAGGATACTGGCTGAAGTTAGAGCCACAGCTTGTCAAAGAATCGGTATAAATCCCTTCGATGTTGAAGAGTGTTGGGCCAACATTAAATGTAGTCAAGTGATTGCTATTTCACCTTTTGAGGATCCCAACCTCACAGAGCTTGTTCAATCTTCAATGTTGATTGCTGGTGCTCTACCTGAGCACATCAACATGATCACTACACTCCTAAAAGATGTCATCTTTCCGGCTGAAAGAGCCAGTGATCACAGCAAAGCAACTGAAGAAAGCACTGCGACCACTGTAGTTGCTACACTCACCGAAGGAGAAGATGAGAATCCTATTGGTGAAGATGAAGGCACAGAGGTGCTGGAGATTGCTGACATAGAACCTAAAGTCACCAAACCTCAGGTGGTGACTGAAGATCAATCTACTGTTCAAGCGGAAGTTCAGGCGGAACTTCAAGCGGAAGTGTTTGTGGAAGCTGACACTATCATTCAACCGGAAACCTAATCAACTGCCCAGGTGGAAACTTTTGGCCCTGGCAACTCAATTTTTGGTGTTGATGGGTCTGCTGAACCAACTGTGGTTCAACCGGAAGAACAGGGTAATGCTGAAATAGCAGACATGGCTGAAACCCTTATAACCTTATGGAGCACAGAACCAATTCAAACTGAAGAACCTATTCAAGCTGATTTTCCTAAAACAATTCAACAGGTGGTTCAAACTCCAGAGGCTGAAGCTATACAGAAGATGGTAGAAGATGCCAAAAGGATAGCAGAGGATGAGAGGCTAACAAAAGAACTTTAAGAGGAATTTGATCTATACATGCAAAATTCTGTCTTTGAAAGTCAACTGGAAGAGGCAAAGACTAGGTCTTTCAACTGGAGACTGAAGGATTATGATTTGGATGTTGTGACTGAAGCTGATAGGCAGAGGCTAATCTCTATTGCCTCTCAATTGCCTACCAAGCTGGTAAAGAATGATGAGAATTACCTACTGCTGAAAAAGGTAAAAAGGGCATTTGTGGTTAGAATTTTGAGGAAAGAGGAAGAGATAGCTCAGATGAAAGTTAGGGGACTTTGCAGCTTGATTGATGAAATTTTCTATGAACTGAAAGGAGAAAATGTTGCTGTCAATCCTAATTTGGTGATGCCTTCACCTTCAGAGCTAATCTCAGGTACAACAACTGCTGATGTTAAACCTGAATCTATTGATTTTGCAGATGTACCACCTCCACCTTCATTTATTTACAACCCAAACCCAATGCCTACAACAGTTCCATCTATCTTACAATCACTAGCCATCATACCTTACAAACCACCCTCCATCTCCAAGAAATTAGCCACCAAGCTTGCCAACCCCAAGTACAGAATCGACAACTTTACACCCATCATTCCTTTCAAAAAAGAAGCCTCCACCTACTATAAATTTTTTTGATATTTTCCCACCTACTCCACCTTCTAGCCTAACTTCTGAAGCCAGTAAACCACCACCACATACCTCCCTTCCTCCACTCACCATCAAAAAACCTTCCACCACCTCCAAACCTACTCAAGATCAACCTGATCTCTCTTCTCAGTCCTCAAAAGGAAAAGCTCCAAAAGTAATAGAATCAACTGATGATTCTAATGAGGAAAACAAATTAAGAAAGAGAAAACTGCTGCATCACAAAAGAAAAAGAGAGCAAAGGCCAAGGAAAAGAGGCCCACCCCGGCAAAACAAAATTGTTGGGTGGACAGTTAATGAAGACACTTTTGACTTCAAATTCCTGTGCCTAAGTGGGATCACCAGAGTGGTGAATGCTCATCTCGCCACCAAAATGCTTGACATCTTCCAATTATCAGACATTTATGCGAAAATGCAAGGGATAATGAGTTTGTCCAGAGCTGAGCTCTTGCTAAGAATGAGCATAGAACCAAAAGTGCTCGAGCATGGACTGTTCTCTGAAACTCAGGTTGATGAAGACATTAAAGAAAACACAACCAGTCCAATAAAGTTTGTGATTTGGGAAGAAGAAGAAAAACTCTTCTATGTACACAGGGCAGATAGTAGCTTCACAACCCATAAATAAATTAATGTTCAAGATCAGTGGAATGAACAAGATTGGGAAGCTCTGCAACATGCTAAGGTCACCATGACCAGCATGAGTGATCTCTCAAAGGATGTGAATGCAGGGGTTAAGGTCTTCGGCAAGTAGGTTAAGGAGAACAAAATTTTTGGGTACAAGTCAATTTTGAAGATGAACTTTGACTTAGAAGAATAATTTGACAGCATCAGCTTAGGGGGAGATTGTAAGGAACTTCAGTTCTGAAGAATTCCGGCTGAACTTCAGTTTTGTCAATTCCGGTTGAAGTTGAAGCGGAACTCCCACTTCAAGCGGAACAGCAAGTTCAAGCGGAAAGAAGCAGTTTTGTCACTTAGTGAATATTCCGGGTGAACTCGATTATCCATCAGATAATGAGTTCAACCTGACTTTTCCTGAGATGTCTTTTCAGCAGTCCCATCCTGCAAAAGCTTCTCATATGCTTCTATATCTGCCCAAGCCGCTCTCCTAAAGTAGATTGTTGCTGTCAACACGCAAGTCATTTCAAATGTCGAAGTTTATTCTTTTGGTAGCTTAGATTTGACTTTGTAATGTACGATCTAGATTAGATCGCATGAGATCAATGGCTGTGATTGATCTCATCTGCACTATATATAGCTTGTTACCTCTTAGTTTACACAGTGTGGTTATCACTTGTAATAGTGTAGCTTTGAGTTAATGCAAATAGTTCCGAGTATTTGATACTTTGTTGTTACTACTATTCTGCAAATCAAGCATTTACATTATACAAGAATTCAACTTTGCTTAAGTTAAGTGAAATATAACTTTAATTCCACAGGGTTATATTTGCATCATGTTGACCAATCTCTGATATGTTGCCCCTGCATTTTTTAGTCCAAAGGGCATAACTATATAGCAATATATACCTGTTGGTGTTATGAATGCCGTATCTTCTTGATCCTGGGGCTCCATTTGAATCTGCTGAAATCCTGAGGTGGCATCCATGAAAGTCAACATTTCATGGCCTGCCGTTGCGTCAACCATGGAATCTATGTGTGGCAGTGGGAATGGATCTTTTGGGCATGTAGGGTTCAAGTCCGTGTAATCTACGCATACCCTCCATATACCATTTTTCTTTCCTACTACCACCACGTTGGCTAACCACCTGGGAAACTTTACTTCTCTGATCATCTTTGCTTTTAATAGTCTATCCACCTCGTTCTGGATTATGACGTTCTTTTCTGGTGCAAATTTTCTCCTCTTTTGGTGTATGGGCCTGAAAGAGTTATCAATCCAAGTTTATGTGTAATAACGGATTTAGAAATACCTGTCATGTCGTCGTGGGACCAAGCAAAGGTTGACATCCTGTTCCTGAGTAAGTGTACTAATTGTTCCTCTATTGGCCCTGGAATATATGTTCCAATATAGACTTTCTTCCCTGGATTTAAGGGATCCAACTCAATAGCCTTGACGTCTTGCTCCCTTGCTTCCAGGGCTTCCCGGGCCTTTTTCTTTAATTGTTATCCTTGTCTTTGTTTGGAGGATATTTTCATTCATGCAGTGTAACATTCCTTGGCCTCTTGCTGGTCGTTGTGGACTATGATCACACCCCAGGGTGTTGGCAACTTAACACATTGATGGTACGTTGAGGGTACAACCCTCTTGTCATGAATCCAGGGTCTACCCAGGATTACATTGTACCCTGAAGGTGCGTCCATCACACAGAACCGTTGAACTGAGTTGAGCCCTTCTACATAGACCGGAAGCTTGATTTCACCCAGGGTATTCTTTGTTTCACCACTGAAACCCACGAGTACCGTGGATTTTGAGATGATCTCTGAATGTGGAATCCCCATCTTTTGCAGAGCCTCCAACTGGATTATGTTTACTGAACTGCCTCCATCGACCAGGATCCTCTTCACAATGTTGTTGGCGATGTGAAGTGTTATCACCAACCCATTATGATGATGGTCTATGATGTCGCGTCTATCGTCTTTGCCGAACGTAATTTCCCTGACATCGGGTTGAACAGAGCTCTTCCTGGGTCTTTCCTCTCTATCTGACTTGGATTCCTTGGTGTGTCTTTTCGCTACAGAATAAGAGGTACCACAAATATCAGAACCACAAGAAATGAAGTGGATTACCTTAGCATCTGGGGGTGGTGAGGACGCTCTCTCAAGATGGCCATCGACGTGTCCAGAATCCTAGGACCTTGCACCATTGTCACTGGATTTTGGGTTCTGCTCCCTGGATTTGTCCTTCTTCTTTCCTAGGAGATCCCCCTATGGAAATGGGATCGAATAGCTATGGACTTTATCACAAAGCTACCAAGAAGCAGATCAGGTTACGACACTATATGGGTAGTTGTAGACCACCTGACAAAATCTACACACTTCTTGCCCATTCGAGAGACCGATAAGATGGAGCATATAGCCAAAATCTACCTAAAAGAAGTCATATCAAGACACCGCGTGCCTATCTCTATCATCTAAGATCAAGAAACAGATTCACATCTGGATTTTGGCAGTCCCTCCAAAAAGCTTTGGGCACTCGTATCGACATGTGTATTGCCTACCATCCACAAACTGATAGCTAAAGTGAAAGGAATATTCATGTTTTGGTCAAAAATCACGGATGTGATTTAGTGATCAAATTTAGATCGTGATGTAGTGTGCTTTATCAAGAGAATGACGAAAAAATGAAATTGGATAATCGACACAAAGATGTTGTTTTGGCTAAAAATTACTTAAGAAAATTTAGTAAGATTTGAACCAAATAAGATTGTGAGGTTTGGTGCCTAGGATTAAGATTTGAACCAAACTGTTTGCAAAAATCCTGGGACAACAGCTGAATTCCAGGGACAAAAGCCGGAATCCTGGGTTAAAACGTAAGTTTAATTATGAAATCGATTAAGAAAGTTGATAACACAAATGAAACCCTTAATGCAAATGAGAACACCGAGAATTTTACTAGGGAAAAGCCCTTAGCCCTTAGATGTCTCTAAGGCACCGCCGACATAAAAACCCCGGGTAGCGATAACACACGCTACCAATTTATTGATCACGAAAGTGTTTGAATACAGTGAGTAAACAGAGAAATGAATACGAGAATACAATGTGTAAAGCTCGAGTGAGCTGAATAATAAGTCTAAATGTCCTATTTATACTCCTAGCTCTTCAACAACTTGTCCGATATTCCAGGGATCTTCTCTTCAACGTCTTTTTCAGTTGGTTGACCGAGTTTTTAGCTAACTTCCTTTGACCACGTGCGAAATAAGTCTTCAGCTTATTCCATTCGACCGTTAGTAGACTTCGTCAACCTATCCTTGATCAGATACATGCACAAAATGTATTAGTAACAATATCCTAGCATGCAGGGTCATTTCCGCATGCTGGGTCATTTGTAAAACAATAGTAACCCTGGATTATACTCATCCTGAATTATGATGACATCCTGGGACATTATCTCAGTTCTGATACATTCAGGGTTACTCGGCGTTACCTGTTAAATTCTGGGTCACACAATTCCTGGGTCAATCCTGCCCTAAGCCTATACCTGTACCCTGGATTACGAGCCGAAAATTCAGGGTATAACAGATGTAACGAGGGAAAATCCGGAATTCTTTGAGTTTCCTCTAGGGATCCTGGCAAAAAACCTTGGGATCCGGCCTGAAGAGCCTGCTTAGTATTTATATTAATGAAAAAACGATGAATACAAGTGTTTGCGAGACTTGATCGCTGAAACTAAATGTTACAATCATTTTTTGCTAATCAAAGCTAAGTGTGAGAGTTGTGTGTTCTCATGTCGATCAAAACCTTATAAATTTCATACCTATCGCTGGTGCTGCTGCTTAGGATTCTCACTTTTCTGTGTAGGGCATCAAGAAGCTTAGTACCCAGGCCATGGAGACCAAGTAGAAGTTGGCCGAGGCAGATGACAAGATAAAGACCCAGGCCTAGATTACAGTAGGCAAGACTAACTATCATGAGCAGAAGCTCATGGAGCAGCGTGTGGCTTTCGAGGCTAAAAGGGTTGATGCTGAAACTGCCTAACTCTCGGCCGCCTGGAGAATCCTGGAGAGCAGGTTGAAGATGGCTGGGGAAGCTGAGGTGGCAGGTCTGAAGATGCCTGGCTGGGATGTGGAGGCTTTGTAAGTCCCGAAAACGGTCCAAACGCGATATCCAATCTCGATTGAGAGTGCGGAATCCGAACAATCGAGTGATTCAAGTATAACCGAAGAGTATAAAATAACGATTAGAAAAGTAAAGAACACAATCAATCACAAACCGATTTAGAAGACAAACACGTTGATGTCTCAGGTTGCAATACACGAATTCGAAATTCTCCTTTAGAGAATTTCGTGAACACCTTTTTAGCTTTACTCCACAATCAACAACCTAATAATGAGAGGAGAGCTTCCCTTATATAGGGAGTCTCCAACTTGCTAAACAAGACACCCTAAAAACCCTAATTACACATTAATTTCCGGATTTGACCATCTAGGCCCACTAAACTCCCTCTAAACACTTTCTAATTGAGCCCAAACATGCCTAAAATGGCCCAATGACCTAATATACCCATAACCCAACTCATTTTCACCTATTCTAACACATAGGCCTTCAGAATACTCCGCCAAGTGATGATTTAATACACAAGCCACAAATTATTCCCTTACAATCTTCCCCTTGGCTTGTGCTATTAAATATCTTCTACTTTCAATCTTCATACTTCAGTCTTCTCCTTGGCTTGAACATGGGTTGGTGAAGATTCTTTTCTTAAACGATCTTCATTGGGCAGCAACGGTCGAGATCTGGGAGTTTTCTCTCAATCAGCATCAGCTTGGACTTCAAATGACAAACAAATAATGAGAGGAGGATTCTCAAATACTTGCTTCTTCTTGAAACATGACGAGTCCTTGCTAAACCATCAGTAACTGTCTTGACTTGCATGAGACTTCAGAGGATAAAGTTTGAAAACCTCTGTCTTGGCATTTGTGACTACTCTGCATCTTTTCTTCAATTAGCTTTCCCTAAACCTGAGAACGGTGTCTTTGGACGCTTTACTTGAACAACCAACAAACTTCCCCTGAGCATAGGGTAAGTCCTTTTCCGGCTGGTTCTTCAACACAAACAGTAGCAACACTCATTAACTTTTCTTCTCCATGACATCTCATTTAACCTGTCATGCACAACATGGAACAAACACTAACCAGACAATGATGACTGGTTATCGGGTTAGCATTATTTAACCAAACAACTTCCCCTGAACCCGAGGGGGAGGTCACACCTTCTTGCACAAAACCCAAAAAGAACTTATTAAAACCTTTAAATTAACCTGGCCATGGTTGAAAAATAAACAATAAAAACTTAAGATAATACAAAAGAAAAAAATAAAAATAAAAACAAACATACCAAATTACTAAACGAGAAGGTTTCTATGGGATCAAACCGTATGAATCTGACTGAGGAACCCTTTTCAGCTTCTGTTACTCGAACACGTCTAGGTGATTGCCAATATACTGATCCACTTTAAACTCAAACCCTTTTCTTAATCAGGCTGTTTGTCACTTTATTATCTTTTATTGGTGCATTAATTATGAACAGCAAGTGGGTTTCAACAAATCCTAGGTACATGTTATTACACACTATCAAGCACATAAATTCCCTACCACATATTTTCACAACCTGATCCAGAAGTTTGAAACTGAGCTCGAGACTTGGTTGAGAAGAGAAAGAATAGATCACATAGATTTTTGGGTATAATATACAAAGTCAACTGAATTTTTGAAACATTTTTAATAATGCTCTCATCAGTGACAAAGGCTGAGGGATTTGGACTCTTGAGGGTCTCTTTTCTTGTGCTCTTTGGCATCTTTTGAGGTGTATACATGCATTTTTTTTTAATTTTTTTATTTTTAATTGCATATATTATTTATGATGATCTGTAAGCACGTATGTATGGACAACTCCAGGTCATTGCTCACGCAAAGCAGAGGAGAGTCTTACATACACTCGAAGCATCCCAGGTCATTGCTCACGCAAAGCAGAGGGGACACCGACTTTTTGAGCTCAATTTCACACTCTTGGAGACAAGCGTGTGTATCGGGAACTTGAACATGCAGTCAAATAGAAATGCAATTAACCTTAGTGCTGTTACCCAACAAACTGCCATACGTTATCTTTAAGTGTGTAACGCATACCTTTTCAGATTTTAGAGCCGAGCCTACCAGCATATCACCATGGATCATGTCTTTCACATCTGCCTTACGCGTGTCAGCCATCTCCAAGACGGATGTTTATTTCACTTCCCACCTTCTAAAGAAAACAAAAGATTAAAAATTAAAAAGCACAATTTAATTTTGAGGGGTCAACAATTTCATCGTTTCTATTCTTCCCCTTGCTTTTTGATTTTTAATAACAACACACATTTTTTTTTTGATTTTTTTTTTATTTTTTTTATTTTTTTTTAAAACACTCACTGACACAATACTAAATATGTACTAAAAACTGGCCAAGCTAACCTTCAAAGTTTATCTTTTGAAACTTTTCAGAAATGGGTTTTGTTTCATGCACAACCATACTTCACATCAAATCAGCCAAGAAACAAACAATTCAGACAGTGTTACCTTTACTGCTGATTTTCTCAGATTTACCTCTCACAAGGAAACATACCCTCCATTGAAATCTTCATGTCATGTGGTAGAGAGATGCCTCCTATCCTGTGCCTGGAACAATCACTATCACAAACAAACAAGATTAATGAAAGTCCTCCTTGACTGTTCCTGCACAAGGTGAGAGATCAGTTAGCCATAAGTACCCAGGCCATTGTGGTTCTGGGTATACCTGAAGAGTCAGTGAAAGAAATTTCTTTTAAAAACATTCACTTGGTAACATCAGGGATTGGGGGTGTGACTGCCTTGGTTGGACTGAGAATTTCCTTTTTGTTGACATCTCTGGGGTTGTGATTTTCTTTCCCAAAAACCTGTGGTTTTCTCGGTGGATTCTTATTAGAATTTTGAACTCTTACTTCTTGAAATTGTTTGGAGTGTTTCTTGTACACTCCAGTAGGCTTGAAAGACAAGTTCACAACTTTTGAAACATTCCACCTGTCATCCTTCCTCCAACCATTTGATTTAGCTGAACCAACTGGATTTGGATGGATGGGTGATTTTGAAACAGTTTTGAAAACAGGTTTTGGGGATTCAACAGATTTTCGTCTCCAAGCTGTTTTGACAGATTTCTGAGATGTTTTGTTTTCTTTAAAAATGGTCTTTGGCCGTTGCTTAGGAGCCTTGGGTTTCTGCTGAACTTTGTGACTCTGAGGTGCTTGTTTCTGCACCTTGGGTTTTGATGGACCGGGCCTTGGTGTTGGGTCACTTTGTTTCTGGGTCCTTGGACTGGGTCTCTGATGAACCCTTTTGGGATAATAGGGTTCATAAGGCCGGTATAAACAGTTTCTTGCCACGTGTCCTGGTCTACCACAGACATGGCAAGATTGTTTCTTTGGGTAAGCGGGAGCCTGTGGTTGGTTACGCCCAGTGGAAATCCAAGTTGGTTTTGAACAATTTTTGTGGATCCAATGGGTTTTACCGTGGGGCTTTGTGGTTAAAATGTACTCCCGCTGAACTGGCTTAAGCTGGTCATATGCAGAATTGATTTCTGGGTACGGGACAAAATCATGAGGTCTAAGGTCCCGCACTTTCTGCACATTTTGATCATGACAATCATTCTTATTTTCTGTAGGTTTCCCACCCAACACCCCACCATTTGTGAGTTTGGGACCAGCAACCTGTGGTCCCTTATCCCTTCTTAAAGTTTTAACAGTTTTTAAGGGTTTCACAGGTTTAGCATCACATTTCCCAAAGTTAAACACACTACTAGTAACAGATTCATCAAACACAGTTGACTTGGGAGATGCTGACTCAGACTCAAAACTTTTTGAAGCAAAATTATCAGTTTTAAAAACTGGAAACTTTTGACTCTCAACGCAAACACTTTTTCCCTTTGAACCTGCTTCTTCATTTACTTTATCTGCACAAGAAGTAGAAGTGTTAGTAATGTTAGAAACAGGAGCAGAAATTTTAATAGGACAAGCTACCAATTTCTTTTCGATCTCAGCTTTAGCATCCAAGTTAGTCTTGGAACACTCATAATCTGAGATCATTTCATGCATCAGGGGCATCGGTACTGTATGAGTGGACTTTTCATCTTTTATTTCAGTACCGAGACCCAAACCAGAGTTGGCTTTTAGATGACGCATACGAGCGTCTGTGTTGTAGAAAAGTGAGCTAGCCTTCATCATTTCTGACACAATCTTACCGTTTCGCTCAACTTTGGTTTGCGATGTTTCTAATTGCCCTTTAAGTTGTTCAAGTTCAGTTTTCAATGTGGCAATTTCTTCATTAGCAACTATCAGATATGTGTTTTTGTTACTCAAGTCCCTTTGAAGATTTTTTATGTCAATTTTAGCAGCTTCGAGTTTCTCACTTAAGTTTTTACTTCTACCTTTGTATTCCCTCAATTCTTTATCAACAAATTCACGATTTAATGTTTCATTGAAAAACTTATTTTGCCATTCTTGAGATTCATTGAGTATAGTTTGACATTTAGGGTTAAGACATACCTCAGAGCTGCTGGCAGATACAGAATTACCTGGAAGAAAGGATGCCATGAATGTCTTTGATTGAACTTCTGGATCAAATACGAACAGAAAGACTTGAACGGATTGAAAATTGAAAGCCTAAGGGTTGGATAGAAAAGGGTGAAGTTTGGATAGAAAAGTCAAGTTTTGGATCAAAAAGTGGACTTTTTGATCGAAAAGAGGACTTTTTGATCGAAAAATGGACTTTTTGATCGAAAAGTGTGGCTGATCGAAAAGCTGGTAGGAAAGCTGTTCGGCTGATCGAAAAGCTGTCTTGGCTGATCGAAAAGCTGTTTGGCTGATCGAAAAGCTGTTTGGCTGATCGAATAGCTGTCTTGTCTGATCGAAAAGCTGTTTGGCTGATCGAAAAGCTGTCTTGGCTGATCGAAAAGCTGTTTGGCTGATCGAAAAGCTGTCTTGGCTGATCGAAAAGCTGTTTGGCTGATCGAAAAGCTGTCTTGGCTGATCAAAAAGTGAAAGAATGGATCAAAAAGTCTCAAAGGGACTTTTCGATTGGTGTAACTGATCGAGAAGTCACAAAAGGGGACTTCTCGATTGGGCAGGCCGGTCGAAAAGTCACTTAGGGGACTTTTCGAGTGAGACGAACGGATCGAAAAGGGACTTTTCGATCAGACAAACCGATCGAAAAGCAGAAAACAGGTCGAAAAGTGTTAGAAAACACAATCACAGCTTCCGAAACTTCTGACTTGAGTTACAACCTGCACAAAAACACCTCCGAACGTGCTAACAGCTGAAAATCACCAGAAAACTCAAAACGTTAGTACTCAAAAACTTGAATCTGATATCGCGAGAGCCTCGAAACTTGCGTTTCTTGGCTCTGATACCAATTGTAAGTCCCGAAAACGGTCCAAACGCGATATCCAATCTCGATTGAGAGTGCGGAATCCGAACAATCGAGTGATTCAAGTATAACCGAAGAGTATAAAATAACGATTAGAAAAGTAAAGAACACAATCAATCACAAACCGATTTAGAAGACAAACACGTTGATGTCTCAGGTTGCAATACACGAATTCGAAATTCTCCTTTAGAGAATTTCGTGAACACCTTTTTAGCTTTACTCCACAATCAACAACCTAATAATGAGAGGAGAGCTTCCCTTATATAGGGAGTCTCCAACTTGCTAAACAAGACACCCTAAAAACCCTAATTACACATTAATTTCCGGATTTGACCATCTAGGCCCACTAAACTCCCTCTAAACACTTTCTAATTGAGCCCAAACATGCCTAAAATGGCCCAATGACCTAATATACCCATAACCCAACTCATTTTCACCTATTCTAACACATAGGCCTTCAGAATACTCCGCCAAGTGATGATTTAATACACAAGCCATAAATTATTCCCTTACAGGCTTGGATATGGTTCTATAATCCTTGGTAAGTGGGGAGGAGAAGACGGTTGAGGCTGGAAAAGACGGGGAAGATGGTTGCACCTCTAAGGTAACCTAGGAAGCTCATGTGGTGAAGGAAGGAGAGGAAATGAAGGCTGGGGGCGATGAAGATATCGCAAAGGTCTGAGCTCGGTTTTTTATGTGGTGTTTTTTGGTTGAAAACAATTTTATTTTTGTTTGAATGTTTGTGATGATGGTCCTTTGGGACAAAAAATAATTTAGGTTTAAGTAACAAACAACGATGGAATTTTGGGTGGAGGGATCCTGAGGATTTCAGGAAAAGGCACGGAATCCTAAACAAACAATGAGCAACTCAAGTGGAGGGATCTTAAGCTTTTTAAGACGAAACCTGGGATGCTCCTTTTATTCTCCCGCATGTGGTTAGTATAATGATATTTTGACTAGTTATGGCTTGCCTATTTTGTTATCCATTTTGATGTTATAAAAATAGTTTGGATGTTGAAAGGAGAATCCCGGCATTCATCTTGTATATATTTTTGTTTAGATGCAGAGTCAAGCTGTAGATGGTTATTACAAGAAATCAATGGAGTTTGATGTTCATGGAGGGATACCACAATAATGGCTTGAGTTTGTGGAAACCCTAAATCTAGATGATTACATCATGTTGACCAATCTCTGATATGTTGCCCCTGCATTTTTTAGTCCAAAGGGCATAACTATATAGCAATATATACCTGTTGGTGTTATGAATGCCGTATCTTCTTGATCCTGGGGCTCCATTTGAATCTGCTGAAATCCTGAGGTGGCATCCATGAAAGTCAACATTCCATGGCCTGCCGTTGCGTCAACCATGGAATCTATGTGTGGCAGTGGGAATGGATCTTTTGGGCATGCACGGTTCAAGTCCGTGTAATCTACGCATACCCTCCATATACCATTTTTCTTTCCTACTACCACCACGTTGGCTAACCACCTGGGAAACTTTACTTCTCTGATCATCTTTGCTTTTAATAGTCTATCCACCTCGTTCTGGATTATGACGTTCTTTTCTGGTGCAAATTTACTCCTCTTTTGGTGTATGGGCCTGAAAGAGTTATCAATCCAAGTTTATGTGTAATAACGGATTTAGAAATACCTGTCATGTCGTCGTGGGACCAAGAAAAGGTTGACATCCTGGTCCTGAGTAAGTGTACTAATTGTTCCTCTATTGGCCCTGGAATATTTGTTCCAATATAGACTTTCTTCCCTGGATTTAAGGGATCCAACTCAATAGCCTTGACGTCTTGCTCCCTTGCTTCCAGGGCTTCCCGGGCCTTTTTCTTTAATTGTTATCCTTGTCTTTGTTTGGAGGATATTTTCATTCATGCTGTGTAACATTCCTTGGCCTCTTGCTGGTCGTTGTGGACTATGATCACACCCCAGGGTGTTGGCAACTTAACACATTGATGGTACGTTGAGGGTACAGCCCTCTTGTCATGAATCCAGGGTCTACCCCGGATTACATTGTACCCTGAAGGTGCGTCCATCACACAGAACCGTTGAACTGAGTTGAGCCCTTCTACATAGACCGGAAGCTTGATTTCACCCAGGGTATTCTTTGTTTCACCACTGAAACCCACGAGTACCGTGGATTTTGAGATGATCTCTGAATGTGGAATCCCCATCTTTTGCAGAGCCTCCAACTGGATTATGTTTACTGAACTGCCTCCTTCGACCAGGATCCTCTTCACAATGTTGTTGGCGATGTGAAGTGTTATCACCAACCCATCATGATGATGGTCTATGATGTCGCGTCTATCGTCTTCGCCGAACGTAATTTCCCTGACATCGGGTTGAACAGAGCTCTTCCTGGGTCTTCCCTCTCTATCTGACTTGGATTCCTTGGTGTGTCTTTTCGCTGCAGAATAAGAGGTACCACAAATATCAGAACCACCAGAAATGAAGTGGATTACCTTAGCATCTGGGGGTGGTGAGGATGCTCTCTCAAGACGGCCATCGACGTGTCCAGAATCCTGGGACCTTGCACCATTGTCACTGGATTTTGGGTTCTGCTCCCTGGATTTGTCCTTCTTCTTTCCTAGGAGATCCCCCTATGGAAATGGGATCGAATAGCCATGGACTTTATCACAAAGCTACCAAGAAGCAGATCAGGTTACGACACTATATGGGTAGTTGTAGACCACCTGACAAAATCTACACACTTCTTGCCCATTCGAGAGACCGATAAGATGGAGCATATAGCCAAAATCTACCTAAAAGAAGTCATATCAAGACACCGCGTGCCTATCTCTATCATCTAAGATCAAGAAACAGATTCACATCTAGATTTTGGCAGTCCCTCCAAAAAGCTTTGGGCACTCGTATCGACATGTGTATTGCCTACCATCCACAAACTGATAGCTAAAGTGAAAGGAATATTCATGTTTTGGTCAAAAAATCACGGATGTGATTTAGTGATCAAATTTAGATCGTGATGTAGTGTGCTTTATCAAGAGAATGACGAAAAAATGAAATTGGATAATCGACACAAGGATGTTGTTTTGGCTAAAAATTACTTAAGAAAATTTAGTAAGATTTGAACCAAATAAGATTGTGAGGTTTGGTGCCTAGGATTAAGATTTGAACCAAACTGTTTGCAAAAATCCTGGGACAACAGCTGAATTCCAGGGACAAAAGCCGGAATCCTGGGTTAAAACGTAAGTTTAATTATGAAATCGATTAAGAAAGTTGATAACACAAATGAAACCCTGAATGCAAATGAGAACACCGAGAATTTTACTAGGGAAAAGCCCTTAGCCCTTAGATGTCTCTAAGGCACCGCCGGCATAAAAACCCCGGGTAGCGATAACACACGCTACCAATTTATTGATCACGAAAGTGTTTGAATACAGTGAGTAAACCGAGAAATGAATACGAGAATACAATGTGTAAAGCTCGAGTGAGCTGAATAATAAGTCTAAATGTCCTATTTATACTCCTGGCTCTTCAACAACTTGTCCGATATTTCAGGGATCTTCTCTTCAACGTCTTTTTCAGTTGGTTGACCGAGTTTTTAGCTAACTTCCTTTGACCACGTGCGAAATAAGTCTTCAGCTTATTCCATTCGACCGTTAGTAGACTTCGTCAACCTATCCTTGATCAGATACAGGCACAAAATGTATTAGTAACAATATCCTAGCATGCAGGGTCATTTCCGCATGCTGGGTCATTTGTAAAACAATAGTAACCCTGGATTATACTCATCCTGAATTATGATGACATCCTGGGACATTATCTCAGTTCTGATACATTCAGGGTTACTCGGCGTTACCTGTTAAATTCTGGGTCACACAATTCCTGGGTCAATCCTGCCCTAAGCCTATACCTGTACCCTGGATTACGAGCCGAAAATTCAGGGTATAACAGATGTAACGAGGGAAAATCCGGAATTCTTTGAGTTTCCTCTAGGGATCCTGGCAAAAAACCTTGGGATCCGGCCTGAAGAGCCTGCTTAGTATTTATATTAATGAAAAAACGATGAATACAAGTGTTTGCGAGACTTGATCGCTGAAACTAAATGTTACAATCATTTTTTGCTAATCAAAGCTAAGTGTGAGAGTTGTGTGTTCTTATGTCGATCAAAACCTTATAAATTTCATACCTATCGCTGGTGCTGCTGCTTAGGATTCTCACTTTTCTGTGTAGGGCATCAAGAAGCTTAGTACCCAGGCCATGGAGACCAACTAGAAGTTGGCCGAGGCAGATGACAAGATAAAGACCCAGGCCTAGATTACAGTAGGCAAGACTAACTATCATGAGCAGAAGCTCATGGAGCAGCGTGTGGCTTTCGAGGCTAAAAGGGTTGATGCTGAAACTGCCTAACTCTCGGCCGCCTGGAGAATCCTGGAGAGCAGGTTGAAGATGGCTGGGGAAGCTGAGGTGGCAGGTCTGAAGATGCCTGGGGAAGCTGAGGTGGCAGGTCTGAAGATGCCTGGCTGGGATGTGGAGGCTTGGATATGGTTCTAGAATCCTTGGTAAGTGGGGAGGAGAAGACGGTTGAGGCTGGAAAAGACGGGGAAGATGGTTGCACCTCTAAGGTAACCTAGGAAGCTCATGTGGTGAAGGAAGGAGAGGAAATGAAGGCTGGGGGCGATGAAGATATCGCAAAGGTCTGAGCTCGATTTTTTATGTGGTGTTTTTTGGTTGAAAACAATTTTATTTTTGTTTGAATGTTTGTGATGATGGTCCTTTGTGACAAAAAATAATTTAGGTTTAAGTAACAAAAAACGATGGAATTTTGGGTGGAGGGATCCTGAGGTTTTCAGGACAAGGCGCGGAATCCCAAACAAACAATGAGCAACTCAAGTGGAGGGATCTTAAGCTTTTTAAGACGAAACCTGGGATGCTCCTTTTATTCTCCCGCATGTGGTTAGTATAATGATATTTTGACTAGTTATGGCTTGTCTATTTTGTTATCCATTTTGATATTATAAAAATAGTTTGGATGTTGAAAGGAGAATCCCGGCATTCATCTTGTAAATATTCTAGTTAGGGAAGATTTTAAAATTTGAGTGTTAACAACCAACCATAATTCTAGTCAACATTTGTTAAGTATGAATGCATTAAAAATGAATCCAAGATGATAGATGTTACCTTAGCTAAAATCAGAAAGCTTCTAAGGATATCTCTATTGAGAATCCTGGATGGTCTTCAAATTTCCCTTAGGATTCCTGAAGTGATATCATAATCCATTCGATTTTTAAACTAGGAATATACCATAAGACTTGGGACTAAGCCAAATGGGAATATACCCATAAAACTTGGGACTAATCCAAACTGGGGATATACTCATGAATCTTGGGACTAAGCCAACTGGGGATAAACCCGATACGTGAGTGACATGAATATGCCAAAACCTTAGATATGCTGGGGATATACCTAAATTCGTAAGTGACATGAAAATGCTAAAACCTTAGATAACACGTAAATGTTATAAAACTTAGATAATTAGTGAGTATAGAAAGTCTGCTATTACTTGAGGATCCACTCAGTAGCCAATAACAACAAGATTATCAGCCACCCAAGGGATGGACTGGTCGCGCCATCTCAAACTACGAATGAATAACGAGCGCTCCTGGTGATTCATAGAAACGGTAAAGACCTTTTAAACCTTAGAAGGCATCCTGGATACCTTAAACGTAGGAGAGGTGGCCAGCCTCTAACATGTGTTAGGATTCTTAAGTTTCTGCAAGATGCTCAAAGCTTAATTAAAGATAGATGCTAACAAGACATTGTGAAGATCAAGAAAAAGCCAAGCTGCCACACGAACTGGATCCAAACTGGCAGTTCGGTGCTAGTTCGGATCAGGGGAACTACCAGTTCGTTTGGGGTTCGGCTGGTCGTGTATATATAGACTTTTGTGCTTTGTAATTTGTAACTGAGAGAGATAGATCTGAGCTAAGTGTGTGTTTTGTGAAGTGTTTTCTCTGAGTGATTCCAGATTGTAATTGAGTCTTCTGTGATTAATAAACAATCTTTTTATTACGTTTTGTATCCGATATAACTAGATCGAGTAGACGATCCGATGCTCACAAACTTTTAAGTGGTATCAGAGCTTTCTGGTTTATTCTACTGATCTGTGGTTGCTATTTTGGGATTATTGGAGTCAAAATGTGTCGTTTTTTTTACAAATTTGGAGTGTTTTCACGGATCTTTTATCATATCAGTCAAGAGTTTTGTGAAAAAATTGCTCCTAAATCGATTCTTATAATTTTTTCTGATCTTCAGTTGAAAATCTCGTTCAAATCTGTCCAAAATCATGATTTTGAGTTGAAAATGTTTCTGTTCAGTTAGGTTTGGCTGACGAACTGAGAGTTAAAAATAACCGTCATCCGAACTGTAGGTTCGTCTAGGTTTGGTCGTCTGAAGTACCAGTTCGTTTGAGTTCGTTTATGTTCGTTCAGTTAGGATAAACGAAGTAGTAGTTCGTTTAGGTTCGGCTCCAGTTCAGTTTATACGAAGTACCGGTTCGGATAGGTTTGGATTCAATTAGAATATTTCTTAGTTCAGTTGGTTCTTTTTCAGTTTGGAACAAGTTCGGATAAATCTTCGGTTCGAATAAACTTTGGTTCGAACAAGTTCGGATAAATTTCAGTTCGGCTAAGGTTCGGATAACAGTGTTCTATTCGGGTTCAGTTCGGTTAAAGTTTTAGTTCGGATAACGTTTTTTGAGTTCGGTTTTAGTTCAGCTACTAGTTTTAAGATTTTTCAAAATGTCGGATTTCCAAGCTTTTTTCGTTAAGTAAAATGCGATGCAAACCTTGATTAACTTTGACTACGAAATCGGAACAAGTCAGAAAGTTCCCAAGTTGTTGAAGTTGGAGGATTATCAAAATTGGAAACAATGGTTTTCTGCTTACATTAGCACGAATGATATCGATTTATGGATTCCAATTCGAAAGCTTTACATGCATCCAACTGATCAAGGAGATTTTAAAGAAATTCATACTTTTGATGTTGTCGAGAGGAAACTTTATGAGCTTGAGCAAAAAGCGTTTGGTTATCTTACTATGGCTTTACCTACTGAATTATTACATCAATTCAGTACTTGCAAGAAATCGAAACAATTGTGAGATGCGTTATCGGCAAGATGTGAAGGTAATGATCAATACAAAACGAGTCGAAGAAAGGTGTTGAACAAGGACTTTGATAACTTTCAGCATTATGAAACTGAAAACATCATTGCTCTTGTATCAATATTTTCACATCTTATTAGTGAATTAAAGATTGTTAGGATTGAGAAAACCGATGAAGAGTTGAAAGAGAAGATAATGGAGGCTTTACCAGAAAAAATGGGGAAATTATGTTTTGTTACTTACACATGACAAAGAATTTTCCACATTATCATTTCATGCATTAACTGGTAAACTTCATTCTCGAGAGATGGAAATGATGAATTCCAACAAGTCAACTGCTAAATTGCAAAATCCAGAGTTATATCATCATGAGAATGCAACAAGCATCACTGCTAAGGCTAAACGAGGTCTTAGTTCTACACCATCAACTGCCTTTGTTGGAAATGTGTCTGGAGTTTCGGATAATAATTCTTCAAGGGGTTGTAGTGTAAAAATTTCCGGATTAACAAATCAGAATGATTTTCCAACTGAAACAACTGATGAATGTGCTGCTCTTATAACTGCTTTGATTTCATCTTTTATTGGTTTTATAATCAAAAATGTTTGTGATGCTAAGATTACTAGAGAAGATTTCAATGAAATTGATGAAAACAATCTAGATGAAATGGATATGGCATGGCAACTGGCTATGTTGTCACAAAGATCAAGAAGGTTTATAAAGAGAACTGGTAGGAGGACTATTACTCAAGATGGGCATTTGGGTTTCGACAAATCAAAATTTAAATGTTACAAATGTTCAAAACTTGGTCATTTTCAAAGAGAGTGTCAACAATCTTCATCGAATACATATGATTCAAAAACTACCAGTGGTTCTCAAGCTTTATCAAGTACAACATCATTGACTACTCAGAATGAGGATGGTAGTACTTATAATTGGGGAAAAGTATTTCTTGATAAGTCGGCTTTGATTGTCACACATGAACATGATGAGTATTATTCTGATTCAAGTTCTTATGAATCTGCCGAGAATGAACATTCTGAATCTAAGATTGAAAGTTTGTTAAAGGAAAATGCAGGATTATTGAAAAAAATATATTTGTTGGTGAAGGAAGTTAAGATGCTTACCGAAGTTCTTCAATTGGTAAAGGAAGATTTGGATATATCTAAAAAAGATGGAAAGGATCGTGAAGCAAAGAATGCAAAATTCATTGACGAAAAGAATGAGTTAGTTAAAGAAATTGAAAAATGGAAACCTGAAGCGAAAGATGTTGAAAAAGATTTCAATGATTTGTTTGAAAAGTAAAAAATTAAGCTTGATTTGCTTAACAAGACTTCTGATGAGTATGCTGCCAAAATTGAAGCCTATCAGATTGATATGGAGAAGCTACTTGATGAAAAGAAGGAGTTAGCAAGAGTGAATAAATTGCAAAATGCAAATCTTGACATTCAGAAACAAAACGAAGACAAATGGAAGAAAGAATTGTTCGGTGATCTTGATAATCTACGATTGCAAAAGTTTGAAACTCACAAAGTTGCTAAAAGGCTAATAGCTATAGAAAAGGAATTGGCTGAAGCACAATAAAAGATTTCCGATTTGAAGATCCAAGTGATTGATGCAAATCGTCTGTTAAACATTGTCACCAATTCACAATCGTTTACAAGCTTTTTAGCAAATGATGAAAATTTTGAAAGGATGTTTAACAAGACAGCGTCACCCCCATCTAGTATCAAAGAAGTTGTTAATGAGGTGAAAGAAAAGGTATAAAATTCTGATTATTCTAAGTTTGCTGATTCCAAATCAAATGAAGAAAAGGATGTGAAGGAAAAGAGAAACAAAGAAAATGACAAGAAGGAGGAGAAGACAGCTGAAAGTTCTAACGTTTCAAAGTTTGTGTTTTGTTCGATGTCAACAGAAAATGAGAAGTCGGCTACTTCTAGTGAGAATATTTGTTCTCAACCTGGTTTTGATGAGATGATTTTCTATGAAAAGAAGAATGTGACGTTCAAGGTCCAAAACCACAAACTGTGAAGAAAATGAAACTGAAGCAAGTCAAGAAGGAAGTGTTCAAGGCTAAAAAAGTTCAACATGAGAGGTTTTACAAGCTCAAGGGTTCGGAACAAATATTTTCTGACAAAGAATTTACACTTCATTGCGTGGATGCTCAGAAAATTGCTGAAGTTTTTGTAAAAGATGTTGCTCCTAAGAACACGAAGAATCCAAATGCAAAATTTTCTTTTGGTGGTTCTACTCCAAAAAGCCCAACATCAAAATGGGTTCATGATCACAAGCATCAGTTATATGATTCTCTTTATGATTATTTTGGAGATATTCAATTTCGTGAGGCTTTACAGGTTCCTAAACGGAAACACATAAACAATTGTTTGTGTTATATTTGTCACCAAAAAGGGCATATGGCAAATGGTGTCCTGTTCCTGCTGCTTCTACATCAAGGACTAAAAAGGTTCAAGTTTTTGGTAAACCTGTCAAACCAAAGTTCATCGATGAAAATGGCAGAGTTTTTAATGAATTTCAACATACATTCTTTCAAAAACAAAAATGTTTTGTTCCAACTTTTCCAAAAGTTCAAAATGTAGGTTGTTCGTCACGGTCACCTGTGATTGATTCATCAAAAACTGATTTACCAAAACACCAACAATGGAAACCTAAGGTGGTTTCGAAACAAAAAAAAAGGACACTGGTCGACCAAAAGCGATTCGCTTCGGGTCATTTAAAAAGTGATGAGTTTGACCAGTGTGCAAGTACTTCTAGAAGACCTATTGGTGATTGAAAACTTATTGACTGAGGAGTATTCTGCTTAACTTAAATTTCATGTTTCATCATTCTAACCTAACAGTTTTCTGAAAGCTAAATCGAAAGGTATCCGTGTCGATTGATCAATTTTATTTTGGTACATTTCGTTTTATTTTAGGGGAAGAAAATTGAAAAAGTCAAAAATAGTGTCTTGTTTTTATAAAATGTAAAATTCATAAATAGAGTTTTTCATTTTAAGGGGGAGAAAATGCATGTTATGGGAAAAATGAAAAATATGAAGAAGGTGAATTCATGCAAAATATATATAATTTTGAGAAATTGACCATTGGGAAATGATGGTACATTGGCTTATGTATCTGACTCATGGATAGAGTAGATAAAAGAGCCATAAGATCCTTGTTTGATGTGCTTGGTAGGTCGGCAAATCAGAAAGTATTCAGATGTGATATAATTATGCTTGACTATGTGGATAACATTTTGATGCGTATTTCATGACAAAAAGAGAAGAATAAGTGTGAAAAAAAATGAGAAGTCACTGTGTATACATGTGTTCATTTTGCAAAGATTTAAACTTGTTTGATTTTCTTTATTCTTTCAAACGATCGGACTTTCTTTGCGTTCTCACAAGGCCGACCTGACTGTTGTTCGTTTGAGGTTCTGCTTTATTTTCTTTGGTATTTTGTATAATTCATCGGACTTTCTCTGGTAGTTCAGATCAGGCGAACTGGCAGTTTGTCTGGGGTACAACTGGTCGTGTATATATAGACTTTTGTGCTTTGTAATTTGTAACTAAAACAGATAGATCGGAGCTAAGTGTGTGTTTTGTGAAGTGTTTGTAGGAAAACTGTTCGTAAATTTAATTGAAATAAATACTTTTATTTAAGTACGATTACAACAAAAGAAAATAAATCTAATCTATTACAATACAATGAAAATGAAATTCTACTCCTATCAACAATTACAAGGAAATAATAAAAGGTTACACGAAAATGAAATACAATACAAAGAAATGAATAAAAGATTACAAGGAAATGAAATAAATTAAAATTACAATACAAATGAAATGGAATTATATTGATTTGAATGAAGGAAATTAATGATAGAGAATTATGGAAAAAGTTTTGAAAGTCGAAGAAAATTGATTTGAGGAAACCTTTTGATATTAATTAAGAAAAACGAGAAAGGTTCCAAGGAACCTTGGCGAAGGATTCGGGTCAAAACCCGGGTCCCTTAAAACAAATTCTGGATCTACCGAAGATCCGTTTTGTTTCCCAGGGTACAATCGCCTAAACCGTATTGTACGGCCGGGATAACTCTAAGCTTGAAGTTACCTTGAAGCTTGAAGAAATGAAGAACGAAGAGGAAGAGTTTGAGAGAAGGTATGAGGAAGACAAGAGAGAATTCTGTGTGAATTCGGTGTATTTTGCCTCAACTAATGAGGCTGTATTTATAGTGGTGGGAATTCTTGTTGAGCACTCAAAAGTTGATTCGTAGTCAAACTTTGCATTAAACGTCTTTAATGCAAATTGATTTCTAATTAACACGGAATTACCTTAATTAGCTCAAAACACGTTTACAGCTGTCATTCCGGAGGAATCTCCGCGTAACAGCTGTTTTCCGGAAGAACTGATCTTCCGGAGCTCCTTTTCCACTTGAACTTCAACCTGAACTTTTTCGGTTGAACCCAGTTCCGCTTGAACCTGTTTTTCCGGTTCAACTCACGTTCCGCTTGAACATATCCGCCTGGTCTTCAACCGGACCAACTTCCGGTTGAACTTAAAAACAATAAGGCGGCTCTCAAGCGGCTCGTGGCGATGCGAGTGTGCGAAGTGCAAAGTGCGCCATCAAAGCGCCACATTGCGCCTCATACGCCCACACCACGCGCGCGCGTGTGCGAGTGCGAGTGCGAGTGTGAGTGCGAGTTAGGGGTGCTTCGCACCCCTCAGGGTCCAAGGGATGTGTCCTACCAAAAGAAACAATAGTTGGTAAGGTTCCCACCTTATAAACCACTTTTGGTTTCAATCCCCAACCAATGTGGGATGAGTTAACATGCTATACTTAGCATTTTTCTCTCTAATTTTCGCTGCTTCACTAGTTGCGAGTCGTCAACTTTGAGCTTCGATATCTCATTCATACGAGCTCGGATTTAGACGTGGTTTAATGCGTTGGAAAGCCCACACAACGTACTACACAAACCTATAAAATACAGAGGCAAAAACCTATGTTATCTATATTTTATTTTAGTCCAAAGTTGGTGAAAACTCATTTTCACACTTAGTGAAAAAACCCATTTTTCACTAGTTTTTCTCCCAAAATTCCAACAATCCCCCACATGAATAGGTATCGATCTATTCTGCAAGAATCAAAAGCAATTTCGGCAGTCCAGTATTGCAGGATAGGTAGGTGTCCCCTTTGAACCTTCCTTTGTGAAGTATACTTGGGTTACTGGTGTTTGGTAGACGCGATGTATTTGAACCAACCGACCGTTTGTGTAACCGTTATTACACACACACAACACTTTCCCTAACTTGGTTAGCCCTCATTGTCGTGTCCAATCATGGTCCTGGAACAATTGCCTGGTTCTGCTAGAGCTCTAGGATTTGTGCCCAACAAATCCATTCGAAGCGACCGCACTTCTCTCTTGCATAGTTGATTACCATAATCATTAAAAGCATTGGTATTATGATTTACTCAAAATCATCTATGACTTACACAAAGTCATTGACCATCGTATGCTTAACCTCACACATTTCACTGTTTGCTTAACCTCACACATTTCACTGTTTGGTGATAGGAATGGACTAGGAAGTACACAACTCCCTTGTAAGATTTTAGGGTACTCCCCCACAGTGACCTTAGCCAATGCGATTAGGTTATCCTATTGAACCTAGAGCCTGGGATCTCCATTTTCATAGGTTAGGTTTTCCTTCGCATCAGCTTTCAACCCAATGGGCTTTAGTCCCATTCCCCTTCACGACTTCAAAACTAACTCTTTGCTTAAGCCTTTTGTAAACGGATCCGCAGTGTTATCCTTTGACTTCACATAGTCAATTGAGATAACTCCGGTAGAGATTAGTTGTCGTACCGTATTATGTCTACGTCTAATGTGCCTTGATTTGCCATTGTACATCATGGATTGGGCGCGCCCAATTGCCGATTTACTGTCACAATGTGTGACATCCGAGAATTTCAAGGTTAATTTCCGTTAGACAATCTCCGTTAGTTACGTTATAAGTATTAACTTAGTAACTAATGCTTAACTATGCAAATAGCCGTCATTGGCATAGGCCACCTTGGAATTTCTTCCACAAATTGACGTAGCCATTCCGCCTCTTCACCAGATTTATCCAAGGCGATGAACTCAGATTCCATTGTGGACCGCGCTATAACAGTTTGCTTAGCCGATTTCCAAGCAATAGCCGCACCA
>JBCNJP010000017.1:45256747-45277600 GCA_039602395.1 Deinandra increscens subsp. villosa | reverse complement strand
CACAATTTTAATTGCACACTCCTAATCTCAGCTTTAGTATTTTACCCATTTTCTGGAAGGCCACTAAGAAATGTTAGTTTTACACCCAGTTTTAGTATTTTATTGTAGCACGTCTCAACCCATTATGTCGCAGCCCAGGTCAATGTAAATACATGGAGCGACAGATCATTTGCTAATCTAGTGATATCGAGATTGAGACGAGATCAAAAGTAAATATAAATGTGATTTGTATTGATTGAAAGCTTGAGATGATTACACACAGAAACACACACACTGAATTCTAGATATGACCAAGTGTTCTAAACATTCTAAACAGGTCAACATGTTTATAGGTGACACTAACTGCCCAGCGTACCATCCAACGTACCACTTGGTACATTGGCCAGCATACCATTTGGTTAGGACCATGGTATGCTGCCCTATGACTCACACATACGCTCTCACATAGATATAATACACAAAACACACTGTAGCATAGGAATATGCTCTAACAAACTCCCCCTTAATATGTAGTGTATCTATTCTAACTAAATCTCTAGTCTTCAATCTTTAACATTGCTGCATCTGATCTTCAAAATGAAATCTTGTCAGAAATAGAGATTGCATGGCTGGATCAAAACTTAAATCATCTTTTGATCTTCAAGATCCACTAGTGAAAGATACTTCAATAACTCCCATTTTCACCATGCTTGAATCTTGACCCACAGAACCTGCAACTTTAGAAGACAAAAGTGTCGTTTTTCCATTTTGATTTTACCAAACATTAATTTAATCTTGGCGCAAAACTTCTCTTTCAGAATCCAAGATATTAATTTTGATATTTTGGTTTTGTATCAAGTGTCGATCGATCGAAAACAAATAAGAAATAAAATCTTTTTGGCTTTTAGAAACTTTATATCAAAACACACCTAAAATCTCTTTGATTTTTCAAACTTATGCTAAAACACACCGAAAATCTTTTTGGATTTTTCTGAAATGAAAACATAAATGCAATACTAAATTACACTCTATTTTTTGTTTGAGAAAGATCACTATCCGGGATCATATTGGTCACAACGCGCTGAACTACACCTCAATTTCAATTATTGTGGCACATAAGCCATGTCGATTGAAGATACAATTTGTCCAACTTTAAACTCTGGAAGAATCATACTCATAACATCTGGATATGTTAATGTATTGATTAATTTGCTTTGATCAGTGTACCCCACACTATCAGACATATTCAGATATGTTTCACATACTTCTCATGTGATTAAACTTGTGAATCTCACAAAGTATTTTGTATTCATAATACCGTCAACTGTGTTCCATGCAAAATGAAATAAGAATATTAAATCGTCTACCTTAAGGTCGATATTTCAATACACAGATAAGGCCTCGGATTTAACAAAATAAGAAAATAAAAACAAGTTGAAATTGTATAATTTAACAACAATCAGGTCGGTCTTGTGGACACGCAGAGAAAGTCCGATGAATTATACGAAACACCAAAGAAAATAAAGCAGAACCTTAAATGAACAACTATCAGGTCGGTCTTGTGGACACGCAGAGATAGTCCGATCATTTAAGAAAATAAAGAAAATCAAACAAGTTTAAATCTTTGCGAAATGAACACATGTATACACAGTGACTTCTCATTTTCTTTTCACATATATTTTTCTTGATATCTTGAAATACGCATCAAGATGTTGTCCACTAGGTCAAGCATCAGATTTAATGTATATCACATTTGAATATTTTCTGATTTCCCAAGCCTACCTTGCACATCGAACAATGATCTAATGGCTTTTTCATTTACTCTATCCGCGAGTCAGAAACGTTAGCCAATGTAGCATCATTTCCCAATGATCAATTTCTGAAATGTTGATCTTTTTCTTTTTTTTTCTTTTGCATTGCCTTTTTCTCCCCCTAAAATGAAAAACTCTACTTTTGGATTTTTCATTCTAACAAATGCAGGACACCATTTTTTGGATTTTTCAATTTTCTCCCCCTAAATATATACAACTACTACTTTTAAAACAAACTTAAAAGAAAGAAAAATTGATCGACCAAACACTGACACTTTGCAGTTTTAGTTTTTGAAAACACAGTTTATCAAAGATTTCTTTTGAAATATTTTTGAGAATGATAAAGCATTGAAACTCTAAATTATGCAAGTTCTTCACTATCAGCAACACACGCATAATAGGTCTTCTTGAAGAAACCTGCAGACACCAGATAAAACATTAGCAGTTTTTGGATCGGCCCGAGTTAACAGCCTCGGGTCGCCCGGTGCCTTCAACATGGTCTTTGATGATCTTGGAAACAACTCGGGGCTTCCAGATCATGGGCGATTGAAACTTTTCAATGAATCCACAAAATTCTCAACTTGCGTATTTGTCCAAGACGGCTTACTTGCTGATTCGAACATGGTCGGTTGTGGTTCATTAAAAATATGACTATTTAAATCCACATATTTAGCAGTTTTGTTCACATAGGAGTGAGTCCTAGCATTCATAGGACACTGAGCAGCAAGATGTCTAGGTTTACGACATGTGTAACACTTTCTGTGAAAAACATTAAGGGAACTGCTACCCAAATTTGTTTCAAAAATTTGTTTGTTATCAGAAAAATCCTTTGGTTTTCTACTTCACTGTTGAATAAACACATCATGGTAACCAAAAGAATTTTCTGAACCAAAGGAATCAAAGAAACCATCGGATGAATCATACCTTGGAGGTGAACGTCGTGGGGAATAACATGAACCATAAGAAGATCCTCTGGAATAATAATGATCATTCTTTGATTTGAACACATTCTGTTTCTTCTATTTTGGGTTATTCTTTTGATTGGAAACATCTTCCTTTATTTGTTTCCGTTGTGTTTGTGGTACTGGTTCCTCCTTAACTTCATAACCTAAGCCTTTGTGTTTGTAACCTGGAATCTTAGATGACCCAGATTGAGAACCAGAAACACTCTTATCTTTAGCTATTTTAGTAAATTTAGCTTTGATGTCCTTCACCTTGTTCTCAACAATCAATGATGTATCTTCTTCTTCTTCAGATGAAATACTAGCAGACTTCTCAACCTTAACAAAAATATTTTCATCTTCCAAAAATGATGATCCAGAATCAAACTCTGGAGTTTGTCTAGCTTCAACTTTCTTCTTCCCAGATTTAGATTTCTTCTTCTTTGCTTGAACAGGAGTTGCAAACTTTGAGTAATCATACATTTCATCATTTGGATTGACCGGAGTAGATGAGAAATTTGATATGTCAACCGGTGCAGGAACTTTGTGTAAATATGCTTCTTTCACACTATTCTCACTCTTCTCCTGTCTGTATATGTAATTCAGAAATGTATGAGAAAAATTGCAATTCTTCACTTGTTTTTGCAAATCAAGAGTCTCAACTTTCAACTCTGAAATCTTCACTTGAGCATCCAACAACTCTTTCAACACAAAGCAACAAAACTTACATCTGGTACACACTTACATCTTCCTCCGTCTCTATCTTCAAACTTCATCCTCTACGCAAACATTGAATTTTTTAGTTTTTCCTGTTCATTCTACTTTCGTACATGATAATATTTCAAATCTGAAATGGTTTATTTTGAGTTTACATAACACAAGAGGATTCTCTCAAGATTCGGCTGAAACTAGTGTTGCATAGTTCATATTCTTTCATTGTTCAACATAGTTAGTAATTTGGTTGAATTTGGTTTTATTTCCATCTAATGACACATGCTGCAATTGGATGATTTGAATTTTTAGAAGCGGAGTCCACTTTAAATGATTAATAGACTTAAGTTTTTACTTCAAAATCAGGTATGATTAACGTAAAATGTTTTTGCGTCTATTGCATGTTTTCGTGATGTGTTTGTTAATTGAAATTGTAGGTAACTGATCTGTTTGGTTTCATTGGAAATCTTTACCATTACTGTTAACATAAATGGTGTGTATTTCTACATGAATTGAATGATGTTTGGTTGTTTGATTGTATCCTGATATAGTTTAATGTATGGGGCACGTTCTATCAGGGCAAAGTTGATATATTTTCATCTTCAGTTGGAACAATTATTTTAATGATTTCTTCAAATTAGGTCAATTAACTTCAGTTTAGATTCTGGCGTGTGATTTTTGCTATCAAAACTTCTTTGGCTTGACTGCGATTTAAATTTGTGTTCTTTAAATGTTAATGTAAGGTTTTATTGTAACCCATCACAATTTTAATTGCACACTCCTAATCTCAGCTTTAGTATTTTACCCATTTTCTGGAAGGCCACTAAGAAATGTTAGTTTTACACCCAGTTTTAGTATTTTATTGTAGCACGTCTCAACCCATTATGTCGCAGCCCAGGTCAATGTAAATACATGGAGCGACAGATCATTTGCTAATCTAGTGATATCGAGATTGAGACGAGATCAAAAGTAAATATAAATGTGATTTGTATTGATTGAAAGCTTGAGAGGATTACACACAGAAACACACACACTGGATTCTAGATATGACCAAGTGTTCTAAACATTCTAAACAGGTCAACATGTTTATAGGTGACACTAACTGCCCAGCGTACCATCCAACGTACCACTTGGTACATTGGCCAGCATACCATTTGGTTAGGACCATGGTATGCTGCCCTATGACTCACACATACGCTCTCACATAGATATAATACACAAAACACACTGTAGCATAGGAATATGCTCTAACAAACTCCCCCTTAATCTGTAGTGTATCTATTCTAACTAAATCTCTAGTCTTCAATCTTTAACATTGCTGCATCTGATCTTCAAAATGAAATCTTGTCAGAAATAGAGATTGCATGGCTGGATCAAAACTTAAATCATCTTTTGATCTTCAAGATCCACTAGTGAAAGATACTTCAATAACTCCCATTTTCACCATGCTTGAATCTTGACCCACAGAACCTGCAACTTTAGAAGACAAAAGTGTCGTTTTTCCATTTTGATTTTACCAAACATTAATTTAATCTTGGCGCAAAACTTCTCTTTCAGAATCCAAGATATTAATTTTGATATTTTGGTTTTGTATCAAGTGTCGATCGATCGAAAACAAATAAGAAATAAAATCTTTTTGGCTTTTAGAAACTTTATATCAAAACACACCTAAAATCTCTTTGATTTTTCAAACTTATGCTAAAACACACCGAAAATCTTTTTGGATTTTTCTGAAATGATAACATAAATGCAATACTAAATTACACTCTATTTTTTGTTTGAGAAAGATCACTATCCGGGATCATATTGGTCACAACGCGCTGAACTACACCTCAATTTCAATTATTGTGGCACATAAGCCATGTCGATTGAAGATACAATTTGTCCAACTTTAAACTCTAGAAGAATCATACTCATAACATCTGGATATGTTAATGTATTGATTAATTTGCTTTGATCAGTGTACCCCACACTGTCAGACATATTCAGATATGTTTCACATACTTCTCATGTGATTAAACTTGTGAATCTCACAAAGTATTTTGTATTCATAATACCGTCAACTGTGTTCCATGCAAAATGAAATAAGAATATTAAATCGTCTACCTTAAGGTCGATATTTCAATACACAGATAAGGCCTCGGATTTAACAAAATAAGAAAATAAAAACAAGTTGAAATTGTATAATTTAACAACAATCAGGTCGGTCTTGTGGACACGCAGAGAAAGTCCGATGAATTATACGAAACACCAAAGAAAATAAAGCAGAACCTTAAATGAACAACTATCAGGTCGGTCTTGTGGACACGCAGAGATAGTCCGATCATTTAAGAAAATAAAGAAAATCAAACAAGTTTAAATCTTTGCGAAATGAACACATGTATACACAGTGACTTCTCATTTTCTTTTCACATATATATTTCTTGATATCTTGAAATACGCATCAAGATGTTGTCCACTAGGTCAAGCATCAGATTTAATGTATATCACATTTGAATATTTTCTGATTTCCCAAGCCTACCTTGCACATCGAACAATGATCTAATGGCTTTTTCATTTACTCTATCCGCGAGTCAGAAACGTTAGCCAATGTAGCATCATTTCCCAATGATCAATTTCTGAAATGTTGATATTTTTCATTTTTTTTTCTTTTGCATTGCCTTTTTCTCCCCCTAAAATGAAAAACTCTACTTTTGGATTTTTCATTCTAACAAATGCAGGACACCATTTTTTGGATTTTTCAATTTTCTCCCCCTAAATATATACAACTACTACTTTTAAAACAAACTTAAAAGAAAGAAAAATTGATCGACCAAACACTGACACTTTGCAGTTTTAGTTTTTGAAAACACAGTTTATCAAAGATTTCTTTTGAAATATTTTTGAGAATGATAAAGCATTGAAACTCTAAATTATGCAAGTTCTTCACTATCAGCAACACACGCATAATAGGTCTTCTTGAATAAACCTGCAGACACTAGATAAAACATTAGCAGTTTTTGGATCGGCCCGAGTTAACAGCCTCGGGTCGCCCGGTGCCTTCAACATGGTCTTTGATGATCTTTGAAACAACTCGGGGCTTCCAGATCATGGGCGATTGAAACTTTTCAATGAATCCACAAAATTCTCAACTTGCGTATTTGTCCAAGACGGCTTACTTGCTGATTCGAACATGGTTGGTTGTGGTTCATTAAAAATATGACTATTTAAAACCACATATTTAGCAGTTTTGTTCACATAGGAGTGAGTCCTAGCATTCATAGGACACTGAGCAGCAAGATGTTTAGGTTTACGACATGTGTAACACTTTCTGTGAAAAACATTAAGGGAACTGCTACCCAAATTTGTTTCAAAAATTTGTTTGTTATCATAAAAATCCTTTGGTTTTCTACTTCACTGTTGAATAAACACATCATGGTAACCAAAAGAATTTTCTGAACCAAAGGAATCAAAGAAACCATCGGATGAATCATACCTTGGAGGTGAACGCCGTGGGGAATAACATGAACCATAAGAAGATCCTCTAGAATAATAATGATCATTCTTTGATTTGAACACATTCTGTTTCTTCTATTTTGGGTTATTCTTTTGATTGGAAACATCTTCCTTTATTTGTTTCCGTTGTGTTTGTGGTACTGGTTCCTCCTTAACTTCATAACCTAAGCCTTTGTGTTTGTAACCTGGAATCTTAGATGACCCAGATTGAGAACCAGAAACACTCTTATCTTTAGCTATTTTAGTAAATTTAGCTTTGATGTCCTTCACCTTGTTCTCAACAATCAATGATGTATCTTCTTCTTCTTCAGATGAAATACTAGCAGACTTCTCAACCTTAACATATATATTTTCATCTTCTAAAAATGATGATCCAGAATCAAACTCTGGAGTTTGTCTAGCTTCAACTTTCTTCTTCCCAGATTTAGATTTCTTCTTCTTTGCTTGAACATGAGTTGCAAACTTTGAGTAATCATACATTTCATCATTTGGATTGACCGGAGTAGATGAGAAATTTGATATGTCAACCGGTGCAGGAACTTTGTGTAAATATGCTTCTTTCACACTATTCTCACTCTTCTCCTGTCTGTATATGTAATTCAGAAATGTATGAGAAAAATTGCAATTCTTCACTTGTTTATGCAAATCAAGAGTCTCAACTTTCAACTCTGAAATCTTCACTTGAGCATCCAACAACTCTTTCAACACAAAGCAACAAAACTTACATCTGGTACACACTTACATCTTCCTCCGTCTCTATCTTCAAACTTCATCCTCTACGCAAACATTGAATTTTTTAGTTTTTCCTGTTCATTCTACTTTCGTACATGATAATATTTCAAATCTGAAATGGTTTATTTTGAGTTTACATAACACAAGAGGATTCTCTCAAGATTCGGCTGAAACTAGTGTTGCATAGTTCATATTCTTTCATTGTTCAACATAGTTAGTAATTTGGTTGAATTTGGTTTTATTTCCATCTAATGACATGCTGCAATTGGATGATTTGAATTTTTAGAAGCGGAGTCCACTTTAAATGATTAATAGACTTAAGTTTTTACTTCAAAATCAGGTATGATTAACGTAAAATGTTTTTGCGTCTATTGCATGTTTTCGTGATGTGTTTGTTAATTGAAATTGTAGGTAACTGATCTGTTTGGTTTCATTGGAAATCTATACCATTACTGTTAACATAAATGGTGTGTATTTCTACATGAATTGAATGATGTTTGGTTGTTTGATTGTATCCTGATATAGTTTAATGTATGGGGAACGTTCTATCAGAGCAAAGTTGATATATTTTCATCTTGAGTTGGAACAATTATTTTAATGATTTCTTCAAATTAGGTCAATTAACTTCAGTTTAGATTCTGGCATGTGATTTTTGCTATCAAAACTTCTTTGGCTTGACTGCGATTTAAATTTGTGTTCTTAAAATGTTAACGTCAGGTTTTATTGTAACCCATCACAATTTTAAATGCACACTCCTAATCTTAGCTTTAGTATTTTACCCATTTTCTGGAAGGCCACTAAGAAATGTTAGTTTTACACCAGTTTTAGTATTTTATTGTAGCACATCTCAACCCATTATGTCGCAGCCCAGGTCAATGTAAATACATGGAGCGACAGATCATTTGCTAATCTAGTGATATCGAGATTGAGACGAGATCAAAAGTAAATATAAATGTGATTTGTATTGAATGAAAGCTTGAGAGGATTACACACAGAAACACACACACTGGATTCTAGATATGACCAAGTGTTCTAAACATTCTAAACAGGTCAACATGTTTATAGGTAACACTAACTGCCCAGCATACCATCCAACGTACCACTTGGTACATTGGCCAGCATACCATTTGGTTAGGACCATGGTATGCTGCCCTATGACTCACACATACGCTCTCACATAGATACAATACACAAAACACATTGTAGCATAGGAATATGCTCTAACAAACTCCCCCTTAATCTGTAGTGTATCTATTCTAACTAAATCTCTAGTCTTCAATCTTTAACATTGCTGCATCTGATCTTCAAAATGAAATCTTGTCAGAAATAGAGATTGCATGGCAGGATCAAAACTTAAATCATCTTTTGATCTTCAAGATCCACTAGTGAAAGATACTTCAATAACTCTCATTTTCACCATGCTTGAATCTTGACCAACAGAACCTGTAACTTTAGAAGACAAAAGTTTCGTTTTTCCATATTTATTTTACCAAACATTAATTTAATCTTGGCACAAAACTTCTCTTTCAGAATCCAAGATATTAATTTTGATATTTTGGTTTTGTATCAAGTGTCGATCGATCGAAAACAAATAAGAAATAAAATCTTTTTTTGCTTTTAGAAACTTTATATCAAAACACACCTAAAATCTCTTTGATTTTTCAAACTTATGCTAAAACACACCGAAAATCTTTTTGGATTTTTCTGAAATGAAAACATAAATGCAATACTAAATTACACTCTATTTTTTGTTTGAGAAAGATCACTATCCGGGATCATATTGGTCACAACGCGTTGAACTACACCTCAATTTCAATTATTGTAGCACATAAGCCATGTCGATTGAAGATACAATTTGTCCAAATTTAAACTCTGGAAGAATCATACTCGTAACATCTGGATATGTTAATATATTGATTAATTTGCTTTGATCAGTGTACCCCACACTATTAGACATATTCAGATATGTTTCACATACTTCTCATGAATTAAACTTGTGAATCTCACAAAGTATTTTGTATTCATAATACCGTCAACTGTGTTCCATGCAAAATGAAATAAGAATCTTAAATCGTCTACCTTAAGGTCGATATTTCAATACACAGATAAGGCCTCGGATTTAACAAAATAAGAAAATAAAAACAAGTTGAAATTGTATAATTTAACAACAATCAGGTCGGTCTTGTGGACACGCAGAGAAAGTCCGGTGAATTATACGAAACACCAAAGAATATAAAGGAGAACCTTAAATGAACAACTATCAGGTCGGTCTTGTGGACACGCAGAGATAGTCCGATCATTTAAGAAAATAAAGAAAATCAAACAAGTTTAAATCTTTGCGAAATGAACACATGTATACACAGTGACTTCTCATTTTCTTTTCACATATATTTTTCTTGATATCTTGAAATACGCATCAAGATGTTGTCCACTAGGTCAAGCATCAGATTTAGGCTAAGTTCACGAGTTGGAGATAAGCGGAATGTATATCACATTTGAATATTTTTTGATTTCCCGAGCCTACCTTGCACATCGAATAATGATCTAATGGCTTTTTCATTTACTCTATCCGCGAGTCAGAAACGTTAGCCAATGTAGCATCATTTCCCAATGATCAATTTCTGAAATGTTGATCTTTTTCTTTTTTTTTCTTTTGCATTGCCTTTTTCTCCCCCTAAAATGAAAAACTCTACTTTTGGATTTTTCATTCTAACAAATGCAGGAGACCATTTTTTGGATTTTTTCAATTTTCTCCCCTAAATATATACAACTACTACTTGTAAAACAAACTTAAAAGAAAGAAAAATTGATCGGCCGAACACTGACACTTTGCAGTTTTAGTTTTTGAAAACACAGTTTATCAAAGATTTCTTTTGAAATATTTTTGAGAATGATAAAGCATTGAAACTCTAAATTATGCAACTTCTTCACTATCAGCAACACAAGCATAATAGGTCTTCTAGAAGAAACCTGTAGACACCAGATAAAACATTAGCAGTTTTGGGATCGGCCCGAATTAACAGCCTCGGGTCGCCCGGTGCCTTCAACGTGGTCTTTGATGATCTTGGAAACAACTCGGGGCTTCCAGATCATGGGCGATTGAAACTTTTCAATGAATCCACAAAATTCTTAACTTGCGTATTTGCCCAAGACGGCTTACTTCTTGATTCGAACATGGTCGGTTGTGGTTCATCAAAAATATGACTATTTAAATCCACATATTTAGCAGTTTTGTTCACATAGGAGTGAGTCCTAGCATTCATAGGACACTGAGCAGCAAGATGTCTAGGTTTACGACACGTGTAACACTTTCTGTGAAAAACATTAAGGGAACTGCTACCTAAATTTGTTTCAAAAATTTGTTTGTTATCAGAAAAATCCTTTGGTTTTCTAGTTCACTGTTGAATAAACACATCATGGTAACCAAAAGAATTTTCTGAACCAAAGGAATCAAAGAAACCCTCGGATGAATCATACCTTGGAGGTGAACGTCGTGGGGAATAACATGAACCATAAGAAGATCCTCCGGAATAATAATGATCATTCTTTGATTTGAACACATTCTGTTTCTTCTATTTTGGGTTATTCTTTTGATTGGAAACATCTTCGTTTATTTGTTTCCGTTGTGTTTGTGGTACGGTTTCCTCTTTAACTTCATAACCTAAGCCTTTGTGTTTGTAACCTGGAATCTTAGATGACCCAGATTGAGAACCAGAAACACTCTTATCTTTAGCTATTTTAGTAAATTTAGCTTTGATGTCCTTCACCTTGTTCTCAACAATCAATGATGTATCTTCTTCTTCTTCAGATAAAATACTAGCAGACTTCTCAACCTTAACAAAAATATTTTCATCTTCCAAAAATGATGATCCAGAATCAAACTCTGGAGCTTGTCTAGCTTCAACTTTCTTCTTCCCAGATTTAGATTTCTTCTTCTTTGCTTGAATAGGAGTTGCAAACTTTGAGTAATCGTACATTTCATCATTTGGATTGACCGGAGTAGATGAGAAATTTGATATGTCAACCGGTGCAGGAACTTTGTGTAAATATGCTTCTTTCACACTATTCTCACTCTTCTCCTGTCTGTATATGTAATTCAGAAATGTACGAGAAAAATTGCAATTCTTCACTTGTTTTTGCAAATCAAGAGTCTCAACTTTCAACTCTGAAATCTTCACTTGAGCATCCAACAACTCTTTCTGAGTAGCAATGAACTGATCTGAGAGATCATTGTATTCATATTTATATCTTCTTTTCAACTCACATTCCTCCAATAATTCTTCAGTAACCTTTTCCCATTTCTGCTTAAAGTAATCAACATCTTTCGTTAAAACTTCGTTGTTATCTCGGAAAAGAACATTATTATCTCAAAGTTCTTAAAGTTCTTCTTAAAGACTAATTACTTTCTCAGCAGCTTCAACAACAATTTGATTTGCTTTCTCATACTTCTATTGAACAAGATAGCTTTTCGCAAATAATGCTTCAAAGTCTTCAGCAGCATCTTTAGCTTCAGCATTAGCCTTTCCACATTCTTACAACAACTCTTTCTTCTCTTTCAATAAATCTTCATTGACTTTTTCTAAATCAGCATATCGTTGTTTTGTACACTCCAAATCAGCTTTCACAACTTTGAGTTCTTCAGTTATTAAACTGTTACCCCTCAACAAAGATTCAATTTTTCTAGTTTGCAATAGCACAAGCTTGACATTTAACACACTCCGCCTTTTGCTCTTTTGTAACTGCTTCAGTAACATCTTCCACTACTGTTTCACATGAACTTATTTCAGAATCAGAACCAGTCACTTCTTCATCACTATGTACAAACTTAGCAATAAAAGCAGATTCATCAGGATACATTGTATAATACTGATTTAGTTCAGAATCATAAAGTGTAGCAGGTGAAGTTGTGTAAATAAAATGCTTGGTAGCATAATTGGATGATTGTGCTTTATTCTCAGAATTGGAACTCTCTGGAGTTTGAATTGCGGTTAATGCAACCTGATCAGTACTAGCAGTTCATCCCCAATCATATTCTTTATCAACTTGAGAAACCAAGGTTGTTGGAGTAGAAGTATTAGCTTCCTTTTGGTTTGTTACATTCACGAGCAAAATATCCAAATTTTGAACACTTGAAACACTTAACCTTTGATTTATCCAAGCCAAATTTGCCATTTGGATTATTTTCTTTTTACCAGTTTTGTGAAAGAATCTTCTAGCTCTTTCAGTTAACATAGCTATCTGCCATCCCATATCTAATTCATTTAGATGATCCTCATCCAACTGTTTCAAATCATCTTTGAACAACTCAGCATTCCCAATATTACCAATTGTTAAACCAAAAGAGAATGCTATTAAGGCAGATATTAATGCAGCATGTTCTTCAGTTGCATTGGCTAGAAAAGGCAGTTTGGGATGAGTGATTTGGAATTGTAAAATTGCACCCTGGAGAATAACTATAATTCTCTGACTTTCCAGTAAGAAAAGCAGTAGTAGGACCTTCACAGAATATGTTTCACCTTTTAGCATTGATGGTTGAATCATTTTCACCATGATACGCTGCTGGATTCTTTACTTGTGCAGGTATAGATCCGCTCACATTCAATTCCATATCTCTTGCTTGTATCTTTTCAATCAAACTATTGAATGACAACCCTGAATATCCTTTATCATTAGTAATCATCATTACATAATTTTCCCATCTTTCAGGCAATGCCTCTGGTAACTTCTCTTTCAAATCAGCTTCTTCCTTTTTGATGCTCACCGAAGTCATTTCACTCAGCAAATGTGAAAACCTAGTAATGAGCTTTGAAATATATTCATTTGGATAATGCTTGAAATTATCAAGTTCTTTCTTCAAAACATTTTGCTTACTTTTCTTAAACTGATCATTATCCTCACATCGTTTTTTTGTATTGCATCCCACAATTCTTTTGATGTAGTATAAACAGAAAGCTGATGTAATAGATCTTTGGGTAATACCATGGTTAATGTTCGGTAAGCTTTTTGTTCAGCTTAATATGCTTTCTTTTGTTCAACAATCAGACTTCTTTGCACAATTGGCCAGTGGAACCAGTTGGATATTCATATTGATCAGTATAAGCTAACCAAAGATTGACATCATTAGTACCAACGTATTCTTTGAATCGTTTTACCCAACTATGATAATCTTCCAATTTGAGCAACTTCGGAACTTTCTGACTTATTCCTATTTCATTATCATAGTTAATATTAGCTTGCATCGAGTTTTGAATCGTGAAAAACACTTGATAATCACTCATTTTGAAATTACGATACCGAACGTAAAACTTCAAACTTAAAAACGAACGTCTTAAAAGCGGAATTTGGGTATCAAAATGGAGGGTACTGTCCGTTAGGTGAGTAAAAGTGTAGAGCTCGTCAAGACGGTCGTTTTGGCTGGTATTGGGTTCCGTAATTCAAAACAGAACTCAAGTTACGTCAGTTTTAGTGAACACCACTTTTCTGTCAGCATACCAATAACACTTACAGCGCACTAATCCTTTGACCAACGTACCAATTTCTTTGACCGGACCAAGCAGTCAGCTACCGTAATTCTCAGCGTACCACAATTCAGACGTACCATAAACCCAACGTACCAATGAATCTCGCAGACCAAATTGAACTTAGCGTACCAGTGAACAGTAACGGACCAACTATAGTACGACGTAACTGCTGCGTACCAATTTTGAAGATTGCCTTACATAGCAATCAGAGTACCAATCAGCGTACCAACATATTCACCCAGTGTACCAACACATTCAACCGGCGTACCAAACTGAATTTTTTGGATTTTCATGAATTTGAAGGTTTTGGACTGTAATTTACAGCAGTATGCAACGAACACACACTAGGAACATTTTGCAATCAATTTTGACATCATAAACACTCCGAATTGAGAAAAATTGATGGAAAATAAACAAGACCCACTTTCTCTCTCTTGAAATCTCAAAAATCACAGAAATTGATCAGCAAATGGAACCAGAAAGCTTTGACACCACTTGTAAAGACGTGGAGCAACAGATCGTTTGCTAATCTAGTGATATCGAGATTGAGACAAGATCAAAGGTAAATGCAGATGTGATTTGTATTGATTGAAAGCTTGAGAGGATAACACATAGAATTGTAGATATGACCAAGTGTTCTAAACATTCTAAACAAGTCAACCTATTTATAGGTGACACTAACTGCCCAGCATACCATCCAGCGTACCATTTGGTACGTTGGCCAACGTACCATTTGGTTAGGACCATGGTACACTGCCCTATGACTCACACATACGCTCTCACATAGATACAATACACGAGACATACTGTAGCATAGGAATATGCTCTAACAGTCAAGCTATGGACTTCTAAAAATTAAATTGTGTCATGCAGAATTAGACTTTATGTCATATGTAATCCTTCCTTTTGAAAATTCCAATAAGAAAAGGGCTGTGAATTACAATGTTTATAGGTTGATGGTATGAGGAGTGTGCCTTTCTCAAAGGGTTCTTATCTCAAAGCCAAGTTACCTGTTGCTTTTTTTTAGTTAAGTTGGTGATTTGTGGTTGACTTTTTGAAAATAAATGGATTGATTTTTATCATTCTGTCAAGTTATCCAACTTCAAACTGAAAATCATATGACGATGTATTGAGGTTGGCTCAAATGCCTCATCTTGGATGCTATTTACAGGTTGAACTGGAACATATACACACAGGACCTAAATTTAGTTCCAATTATTGCATTTAAAGGTGATTCTTAGAACATCGTTTGTTTGGATAGAAGACATGCAAATGAAGCTGCTGATGGTCTGCAAAAGGCGCAGGTAATCATTTTTTTATAGCTCTTGCTCAATAACCATGTCTCCTATATTTACTACAATGGTACCGCCATAATGTGATTCATATTTGGCACTTTTGGAAGACTTCAAGGTCATTATAGACTTGAGATCTTGAATATAACATGTTTCTTTGTACTAAATTCCAAGAAGTACCTTTATATTTTAACCATGATATATTTTCATTGGCAAAAAGTTGCTAATTATCTGAAGCAGTCTGCTGAGCTTCTGCAATAGAAAACCTACGAGTCAGCAGCTACTGCATTAGGAATTATTGCTGAAGCTTTGTCCTTAAGCTGTTATTCAGAGAAATTACTTTATATGAAAGGAGATTCTCTCCTTGTGATCCGTAATATTCTTCATGGTTCATTATATTCTTTGCTTTTACTTGATAATACATGAAATTAATTGCTTTTCCATGATTTGGTCTTGCATGTAACAGTTGGGAAGCATAAAGATGTGGTTCGGTTGTGTGAGCAAACTCTTGATTCAGCCGAAAAGAATTTTGCAACTGAGTCGAAGCTTTAGAGGTGGAACCTAATGGCAAAGTCCCACTTTCATCTGGGTAGGCTTGAGATAGCTCTTGACTTCATTGAGAAACATGAGCAATTGAGACTTATTACAGACAAGTAATGCATATGATTTTAACATTACAAATTTATAATAAATCTTGATGTCCCAATTTCCTAACAAAATGTTGTATTGATGTATTTCTACGTTATATGGTGTGGAAGCGGGAGTGCAGACCCTAAGGATTCATTAAGTCTACTACTGTTACTATACGTGAGCTTTTACACTTCAAGGTATAACTAGCATTGTTTTTTACTTTTCTTATGCAGCACAATTATTTATTAATGTACTGTGGAAGACAATGTACATGTCTGTCCTTTGTTTCTTATTTGTTTAAAAAACTCGGTAATTGCAAAATTTATACCGTGTTTCTTTATGTGTTAACATGAATTCTATTTTCATTTTACTTGTTTTATATATGATGTAATAGCCAAGTCGAAAATGTATGTTTAAACCTATGCCTCATGAGGCAGAATAAAGATTTTTTCATCAAACTAAATTTGGACTTGATCATGGTTTTCAAATTAAAAAGAGCAGAATGTTGTTTCACGTGTTTCCTAGCGGATGACTGAAACATTGTACGTATCGTTGTATCTTTGCTAAACTACCATAAATTTTTTAATAGTCTTTTTTCATGGATCAATCAGAATGCAGGAAATGAAGCCTTTCAGAATGGTAAGCATTCGGAAGCGATAGAGCATTATTCGGTTGCAATCTCAAAGAGTATGGAATCACACTCGTTTGTTGTTGTCTGTTTCTGCAATCGTGCTGCCACACACCAATCTTTGGGTGAAATCATTGATGCCATTGGAGATTGTAGCACGGCTATAGCTCTTGATGGAACTTTTCCAAAGGTTTATGCGTGTTGTTTTGATGCTCCAACTTTTAGTTTTTTTTAGTTCCTTATTTTAGTGTAGATCGTTTCTCTTTTCTCAGGTTTGACTTAATCTGTCTCTGGTGGCATGCAAGGTCAAACCTTAAAGTTTATTCCTTATGTGATTTTGGCAGGCACTTTCCAAAAGGGAAACCTTATGGGAGATGATTAGAGACTACAAACATGCATTCGATGATCTTCAATGACTCATGTCCATTCTTCAAGCATGGTTAGGTGAGAATTCTTAGAATTCTAATGGCAGTGTGAAGGATCTAAGAAGAGCTCACCGTCGTCTTTCTTCTATGGAAGAAAACTTAAAAAAAGAAAGGTCCTTAGACCTTTACCTAATCTTGTACGCTCTTTTTCTTTCATTAATTTTCAATATCTTTTATGTTAAGTTTTGAAGCAACAAGTATTTATTTATCGCAAAAATGTTAAAACTTCTCTTGTTTTTAGGGGAATAATGCCTTGAGATGCTGCAGCTGAAGTTAAGAAGGCTTATAGGAAAGCAGCTCTCAGACATCATCCATACAAGGTCTCATGCAGCTGAATTTGGTAATTATGGTTTCTTATAAGGATGCCATCTAGAGATAGAACCACACACAGGTGACCCATTCTATGCTAAATAAATTCGAAACCTTATGTACATTTAAGCATGTAAATACCAATATATATATATATATATATATATACACACACTTTTAAGCATCTTTGTTATTGTACCTCAGGGCATGATCTACACCTGCGAAGTTGTGTTTACTGCATTCAAGAAGGAAAAAACATGGTGATACAGTACATGTCCAATATGCTCAAATACCGTAGACCCAAAAGAGTATGCTTAAATACGACTGATTTCATTAACTTCCATGATCAAGGGCTTTAAGTGCTATCAAGAGTGATGCGGGTCTTGTTGTAGTTGTACCATTTGTAGATAAATTTTGATTAGAAATTTTGGTCTTTATTATTTAAACTGAAAACCTATGTATGGATCTTGAATTGTTATTGTTTATATCATTTGGATTTTATGTTTTCTCATATTTATTTTCGCTTTTATTTTACACAAATACTGAAAAGCGTGTCTAAAAATAAGTGTGGCTAAAACAAACTTTTGGCCATGCTTTTTCAGATGGAATAAGCGTGTCTAAAACAAGCTTTTAGCCATGCTTATGAAAAACTCAAGTGGTTGTTGCTACCTTTTAGCCACACATTTTACATGAAATGCTTGATTCCAACAACCTTTTGCCACGCTTTTTTTTAAATATGTGGTCGTTGCCTTCTTTTAGCCACACTTTTCAAATAAAATGTTTAATTCCAGCAATCTTTTGTCACGTTTTTTAAAAATAAGCGTGGCTAAAACAAACTTTTTAGTAAATTCATATGGCCATTGCTAACCTTTAGCCACGCTTATAGAAAATGCATGTGGTAGTTTCTACCCTTTAGCCACGCTTATAGAAAATTCATGTGGTCGTTGCTACCCTTTAGCCACGCTTATAGAAAATTCATGTGGTCGTTGCTACCCTCTAGCCACGCTTATAGAAAATTCATGTGGTCGTTGCTACCCTCTAGCCACGCTTATAGAAAATTCATATGGCCGTTGCTACCTTTTAGCCACACATTTCAGATGGAATGCCTGATATCAACAAAAATATTGATACCTTTAGCCACGTTTTTTAGTTGCTACAGCCACTAATCTTCAAGTGTGGCCGTATGCTACCTACGGTCACGGGACCTATGGTCACGATTAAAATGGAAGAAAAAAAAGCGTGGCCAAAGGGTTTTAGCCACATTTTTTTTCAATGGCTAAAGGGTATTTTTGACGTAGTGGTTTGATTGATTCTTTTATTGATGATTGATCTATTTTGAATGAAGCGTGTCGTTGCGATTGCTTCGACCCAAAAATAGATGGGAAGATCTGCAGATGAAAGCATGGATCTAGTAGCTTCAATGAGAGTTACGTTCCTCCTTTCTACTACTCCATTTTGTTGTTGAGTCATTGGTGCAGAAAAGTCATGAGAATACCTTTTCTGACTAGATATGTATCTAGTTTTGTATTTTTGAACTCAGTTCCATTGTCAGATCTTATCCTTCTGACTTTCATGTACATAAGTTTTTGTACTCTTCTTATAAAATTAATAATAAGATCTGCAGTTTCACTTTTTTATTTTAAAAATTCAACCCATGTGTATCTGGAGAAGTCATCCACTATAACCAGGATATATTTCTTTCCATCGAGACTCTCTGTGCTTATTGGTCCACAGAGATCCATGTGGATAAGTTCAAGTGGTTGACTTCGAGATATTTCTTGAAGACTTATGTGAGAGTCTTTTTTCATTTTGCCCATTTGACATGCTTCACGAATTTCTTTAGATTTTGAGGATATGGCAGGAAGACCTTTTACCATCTTTTTATTTTCTAGCTCAGTAATTGTTCTGGAGTTTAGATGGGATAGTCTTCTGTTCCATAGCTCAGTTTCTTTATCAGATGACTTTGACATTATACAAAAAGACTCATTTTAAATCAAGTTTTTTAAAGTTTACAACATATAGACTTTGATTTATTATTTTTCATGTTAAGTAAACTTTATTGTCTTTTATTCTTACAAGTTCACACTTGTTGGAGTAAAGAGTAAATTTAAATCATTTATCACAAAGTTGACCACAGCTTAACAGATTGTATTTTAGTCATTGGATGTGTGATACATTTTCAATTGTGACTTCACCATTAGTAATGGTTCCATAACTAATTGTTTTGTATTTTACACTGTCGCCAAATGTGATGGATCTCCCTTTTCTCTTTACATAGCTGCTTAGAAGATTTTTTTACACAGTTATGTGGGTTGAGCATTCTGAATCACAGTACCAAATCTGTTGTACATGATGTTCCTGGAAAAAAAACTAGACTCTTTTTGGGACCCATATATTTTTGGGTCCTATCTTAAGTGAATTCATCATGTAATTGAGTGTGCTTGATCTACTTATTTCTGAGCACATACATAATTTGTTTATGACAACTTCATAAGTAGGTCTAACATTACTACTCAAATATTTTGTCATTAATGACTCAGATATAAAGTTGTAAGAGTCATCAGGATTGCTTAGAAGTAGGATGGATACTTCTTTATTTGGATATAATGAAGACAAGGGGTCTTTATATTTAGATTGAGGACACGAAATACTACTGCTTTTTACAAAGGCGGTATTGTGACCCTTATGATTATATCCAATTCCATGACCATTATTTGGTGTATTTAGTAATTTTTCAAGTTGATCCAGTTCATTGATAAAGGATTTCATTTCTTCTTCAAAGCATTTGAAGTTTATCTTAGTGATGTTTTGAAGATTTGTTTGATTAAGTGACATGATATGAAATTTATAGCTTAAATCCAAGTGTGAAGAACTTACTTGATCCTCAATTTGAGTTTCTGGGCTATCAGCGAGGTAGGCTTTCTTTTCTTTCATGAGACATAGATGTGATTGATGACTTTCTTCTGATGATGTTGATTCCCAGTTTTCTACTTCAGTTCTTTTTATTTCAATTTCAACTGTGGGACAATGAGGTCCGTTGGCTATGTAATCCAGGAGTCAATGGTCAACTTCTTTTAAGAAGTTGATAATCTGTATTTTCCACTGCGGATACTCTTCCCTAACTAGCATAGGAGGTTTTTCCAAAGAGCCAAGAGATTTTCCATTGTTCCAGCTTGAAGACATTTTGAAAGAAGGTTTCAATAAAGCTTTGAAATTTCAGAAAAAGAAACGTTAAAGAGTAAGATCTTTGAATTGAGTTATTCAATCTGCTCTGATACCAATTGTTGGGTCTCGTGAGGGGCTCTTTAACAATATTGGCTCAATTTGATTTAAACAAGATATACAATTTGCAGAAAGTAAACCAAATTAGAAGACAACA
>JBCNJP010000017.1:45217377-45256247 GCA_039602395.1 Deinandra increscens subsp. villosa | reverse complement strand
CAAAGTTGCAGCGGATTGTATAAAAGATAACATTGTCTTACAATACTGAAATGAGAACGTTACGATAAGAAATACGATTGTTCATGATTTATTTAGATAGTAAAGGTGACCATGACTCCATTTCTAATGCAGGCCCTGTTGTTTGACAGACTTCCCATTTGCACACCGAGAGCGATCTTATTTACCTGAGAAATACATGAGTTTTGAAAGGGTCAACGTAATGTTGGTGAGTTCACACGTTTAGGACTCTACAAAAATGTATTTGTAAATCAGTTGATGATATACAAGATATTATAATGGTTTTACTCGTCGTTGCATTGATCTACCTGTTCCTTGATTTCAAACACTAACAGATTTACCCACCTATGGTAACTTCCACTTTGAAATACTAATGGCATAGATTAACTGACATGTACCCCCAGACGTGTATGCATGGAGTCAGAACTGGAGCGACCAGATAGGGCAGGCTTGTCAACCCAAATAGATCTATTCACTAGTTATCGTTTCGTTACAGGAACTAATTCAAATCAATTGTGGGTGGGATTTGTAGCAATAGGTTGTATAACAAATTATTATGAAGGGCTATGAAAGAACAGATAATCAATAAGGCGTAACAGTTATACCATAATATCAAGTAAAAAGATTTGTTTGATCATGATTTCTCCCCCATAGTATTTAAAACAGTTTAAAAGAAAGGGGCCGTGAAACTCACATGTTCAAGGTGAATGATCGTGATAGCTGATACGAGCTGTAAGTAACCGGTGTCCTAATATTGATAATATTAATAGACATGATTTAGTTCCTTGGTTCGGTTTGAATAACGTTCAGTTACCCAATGATCCTGGTCGAGTCTTGACAACTTATTCCCGTTTGTATGTTTGGAAAACCTGTTCATAACGTTTATTATTTGTATAAATATCTAGACTTGCTATGATATTTAAAACAAATAAACATATGGATTCGAAGTAAATATAGTGTTTCCATAAAATAACCACTAAAAAGTTGACGGGAACTTTGAACGGGCCGAAATAGTAAAAACGGTTGTCAGGCCGGTATAGTTCGTGTCAGGCCGGTATGCGGGGCTTTCTCCGATTTTTCGCACGGTTTGTTTCGTTATTCACCAAAATTAGTCGGATCAATATGTTTGAGTTTTAAATTATCGGTTGACTCGTCGGGTCATGTTTTTGGGCTCGGTTTGTTCGTTTTGTGTTATTGGGCCGAGTCGGGCCCAATTCGGTATACGGGCGATTCATACCGAATCGTCCTACCGTTTTGGTCGAGACAGGTTTCGAAATAAATTTCGTGACTTCAATATTGGTAAACAATTATTGTTTTGGTCGTAAATTAATTACTTAGAAATTTTAGTTTTATTTATTTTATTTGCTCGCGTACCGCGTTCAGAAAATAAATAACTGTTTTGATCCGCTTTAAGCTCGAATATTTTATGGTGTCAAAACTAATTAAAGTTTTAACTAAAACGTTCGCTCAAAAACTTTGTCGATTGTCGGTGTGACTTCTCACGACACTGTTTCGGTAAAATATAAAAGTCATTTTATATTTTTATTTTTCTTGTTATTAAAGTTCCACCGATCTCGTGGTGAACTTTTCCTTTTGTTCTGGGTTTTTTTTTTCCAAAACGAACGTGGGAATTTGTCAAGGGTGGACGTTTACGTGCACAGTATTTACTAATATTACTACTAGTTCAAGTTAGGCACATGTATATACGTATATATATATATAGTCAAAGTATAGGTTTGACCCGGTATTTTGGGACGGGTTGTCACATTCTCCCCCAGTTGAAAGAATTTCGTCCCGAAATTTAGTTCTCAGTACTGGTGGAAGTGACATCGTCGAATATATGGGGTTATTTTTGATACATATGATTCTTACGTTCCCTGGTGTACTGTGGGCTTCGTCGAGAGTTCCAACGTATCATTACGATGGGAATACGGCTATGTTACAGTTCTTTGACCTCGCGGTCAAGGGTTTCTACATGTTTTTCTACGAAGTGAAGGGTTTCGTCAACTTGAGTTTTGTCAAGCGGGACGATCAGTGTTTCGTCGGATAAACACTTCTTCGGATTACAGACGTGAAAGGCGTTATGAACACTACTTAACTCGGCGGGTGGAAGTAGTTTATAGGTGATTGGGGCAATTGTTCCTATGATTTCGAAAGGATCGATGTAACGAGGGTTAAGCTTTTCTTGTTTTCTGAATCTAATGACACCTTTCCAAGGTGACACTTTCAGCATGATGTGGTCGTCCTTTTCGAACTTCAATGGTTTACGGCGTTTTGTCGGCATAGTTCTTTTGTCGTTCTCTAGCGTCTTTCAGAGGGTTCTTGACTTGGAATATTTTCTCGATTGTTTCAAAGATTAGCTCGGGACCTGTTAACTGGTTGTCGCAACTTTCAGTCCAACAGAGCGGTGATCTGCACTTTCTTCCATAAAGTGCCTCGAATGGTGCGGCTTGAACGCTTGTGTCATAACTGTTGTTATAAGGGAATTCTGCAAGAGGCAGGTGGTCATCCCAATTGGGTCCAAAGTCAATCACACATGCTCGCAACCCATCCTCAAGCTTTTAGATGGTTCTCTCACTTTGGTCATCTGTTTGCGGATGGTAGGTAGTACTCATGTCTAGGCGAGTACCCAAAGTTTTCTACAGAGATTGCCAGAAGTTGGCAGTGAAATGACTGTCGTAGTCAGAGATGATAGAGATAGGCACTCCGTATCGCGACACAACTTCTTTCATATAGATCTTGGTTTGTTTCTCTATGTTGTCAGTCTCCTTGATTGGTAGGAAGTGCGTTGATTTCGTCAGTCGGTCTACTATGACTCAAATAGCGTCGCATCCTGGTCTAGCTCTTGGTAGCTTGGTGACGAAGTCCATAGATATCTCTGATGAGGTCGTGGGAGTATTCTAGTTCTTGATAGCTTCTACCTTAGAGGGATCTACGTGAATACCCTTGTTATTGATTACTTGGTCTAAGAAATGAACTTCGCGTATCCAAAAGTCGCATTTGGAAAATTTTTGCGTACAGTTCTTCCTTTCTTGGTAATTCCAGGATAAGTCTTAGATGTTGCTCGTGTCCTTCCTTACTACGTGAGTAGATGAGGATATCATCGATGAACACGATAACAAATGTATCCAAGAAAGGTTTTCACACACAGTTCATTAAGTCCATGAACACTGCTGGTGCACTGGTCAAATGGTATTACTAGAAACTCGTAGTGGCCGTAGCGTGTTCTTGAACGTTGTTTGTGATACGTCTTCATCTCCACTCGAAGTTGGTGCTAACCTGATCTCAGGTCGATCTTGGAGTAGTAGCTTGATCCTTGGAGTTGGTCGAACAAGTCTTCGATTCTTGGTAATGTATAACGATTCTTTACGGTTAGTTTGTTCAGCTCTCTATAGTCGGTGCACATTCGAAATGTGTTGACTTTCTATTTCATGTACAGTACCGGTGCACTACAAGGGGAGTGGCTTAGTCGGATAAATCCTTTATCTAACAACTCTTGTAGTTAGCTAGATGGTTCCTGTATTTCGGATGGTGCAAGAAGATAAGGGGATTTTGTGATGGGAGCGGCTCTGTGGCGTTGAGTCGATGCGAAATCCTACTTGTCGAAGGGGTGGTAAATCAGGTAAGTATTCAGGAATACTTCTGGAAGTTCGTGGACCGTTGGTATGTCTTCTACACGTTTCTTCTTAGGCTCCTTCTACGCGACGTATGCTAATATGGCGTGGCGTCCTTTCCAAAAGAATTTTCGTGCTTTCATACTAGATATGATGTTTAGCTGGGCTTTACTCTTTTCGCCTTGCACGTTAAGAGTGTTGCCGTCTGCTAGTGTGCACTCGGACTATCTTCTCGTGATAGACGATTTTGGCATGGTTCTAAGCTAACCAATCTATTCCGATGACAACATCGAAGCTTCCTAACTCGACTGGCATTAAGTCGATGTCGAACGAATGTTCGAAGAGTTCTATTGGACATCTCTTGTAGATTTTTCCAGTTTCTATTATCTCCCTATTTGCTAATTCTACGGTGAACTTATTGTTTAAGGCAACGGGGGCGATTTCGAATATTTGACTAAAATCGATGGACACGAAGCTTAAAAAAAACATCAGTACCGAATAATACGGGGGCATAATGGTGGTTGAATAGAAACGTACCCGTCACTGCGTTGCATGATTGGAGTTCTGGTTCTTTGCCTTCGGGCAGTCCCTCTTCCAATGATCGTTGGCACCACAATTGAAGCATGCGCGATCTGGGCAATTACGAGTGATGTGGCCCTTGGCCTTGCAGTGGGTGCAAAAGATATTTTCACAGTCGAGGGTGTGGTGAAGGTTGCACTTGTTGCATAAGGGTGCGTTACCAGTGTAACTTGACTGTCTATGCTCCTGCCCGGGGGTAGTAGCAACATAGATCTTCACCGATTCCGAGCTCTCCTCAGGAACTTCTTCCGAGTTCTTATCGTTTCTGCTCTTCCAGAAAACTCTTTTCCTTTTGTTGTCCTGCTTCGTTCCTGATGAGGTGGTCACACTAACCTCTACGGGTTTGGTTTTGGGATTCTTCTTATCAAAGGCTATACCCTGGCGAGTGGCTTGGTAGACTAGGCTATGTGCTAGACGCACGGCTTCTTGGAAATTAGTTGGTTTGGATGCAAGGATGTTTCCTTGGATGTGTGGCGCAAGTCCCCAAATGTATCTTTCAATCTTCTTGTGTGGTGGCGTCACCATGGTCGAGCAAAGATGTGCGAGTTCGCGAAACTGTTTGGTGTATCCAGCGATGTCAGAACCGTTCATGGTTAGTCCCCAAAACTCTGCTTCGAGTTTCTGCAGTTCTTCGCGAGGACAGTATTCGTCTCGTAAAAGTTTCTTGAGTTCATCCCATGTCATGGCATAGGCTAGGTCTGTTCCCATGGAATCGGTATGGGAGTTCCACCACGTTAATGTGCCATCGATGAACGTACAGGTGGCGTACTTGACCTTGTAACCATCGGGACAATTGCTGATGCGAAACACGGACTCGGACTTCTCGAACCATCGGATCAAGCCCACGGCACCTTCCGTGCCTTTATTGTTTGTGGGTTTGCAGTTCATGAAGTCCTTATAGGAACACTCATGTGGACCGCGGGGTGAGTTGTGTTGCCTATCGTGTTCTTGTTGCGTTTCACTAGCGGCGACTGCTTCAGCGACTCGTTGAGTGATTAGCACCTGGATGTCGGTGGCATTTATCACTGGTGGGGGCGTGTTGGTTCAGGCACTACGTCTAGGAGGCATGTTCTATTGTAGGCTTTCTAAGCGATGAGATATAGGATAATTCAGATGGTATATATATATATATATATATATATAATTATATAAATACATACATATATATAATGTATAGGATCGTATATATATAAGTATAATATCACAACATCACAACCAACAACCAAATAACCATAGCATAACCATAAGCATTACATATGAATTTTACATATAAGAAACATAGAATTCGAGTTAGTCCGACAACATTCTTTATATCTAATATAAGTAGTGTTAAGGGTGCTCTGACCTGTCAAAACATACATATCTGAATTTGTTTCCCAAAATGTCAAAATTTGTGGACGTACGTCCACAGTGATGTAATACCTAAAAAGGTCATGTTGGGGGTTCTGGTGGTCTAGAAGTGCTAGGGTTTGGAAGATGGTGGTGAGGTAGGCCTTGTTGGTGGAGATGTAGTTCTCCAAAGAGATAATTCGATGCTCCAGATGGTCTTGTAGGATGAAGGTGTCGGCGTCTAAGCTACAAACGGCAGTAAACTGGGCCATCATTGTGTCCATATCGGCAATGGTAGAGGCTAGAACTTCTTCTACTAAGGTCACTCGCATCTCAATCTCCATCAGATCCTTAGAAGACGGCGCCTCAGCGATGTCGATCTCCATTGTGTCTAGCCTATTCTCGTGGCGACGGATGCGGGCTATGAGGAGAGGGACTGTCTCGCTGACAGGCTCCCTGGTCAGAGGTGGAATACTCAGGAGTGTGGAGGTTGTATTGGACGACTCTCAGGCCTCGTGAGTGCTAGGGAGACCTTCACTGATATGCCACTCTCGTAGGGCGTCAAGAAGGAATCCAAAGCGTCGGGCCTCGGTCATCCGTTTCCGCTTCGGAGCGGGCTGGTTAGGATGATCAGAAGAGGCAGGGCGTTTCTTAAGGAGTCCCACGGTTTTCCGTGGTGTGTAACCTCGTCTACTATCGTCAGGGATATGACGATAGATCCCACACTACTACAAAAATGGCCTTTCTTGACGCTTTTTGCGCGTCAAGAAAGGGCCCAGATGACGCGCAAAAAAGCGTCAAGGAAGGTAGGGTCAAGAATCATCTTGACGCGCAAAATGCGCGTCATCTGCTTCTTGACGCGCGAACAATGACGGGCATTTTATGACGCGCAAAGCGTGTCATAAAAAGCGTGTCAAGGAAGCCCCCGTCATAAATATGCTTATGACACGCATAAATGCGCGTCATGAATTAAATCAAAATTTTAAAAAAAATATTTGTATAGATTCACTAATTTCCACATTAATGACAATCAACCTCCTAATGACTATTAACCTCAATACAAAATACAATACACATATAGCAAAATTATGCATTTCATATATATAACAAACATTACAAAGTGACCAAGTTTGGTGGAGTTACAAAGTTAAAAAGTTCTTGCTATAATAAAAACCTCTATTTTAACAAACCAATATGGCGTAGTATCCCAAAACTCATCACGCATCTGCTGTTACCGGTTCGGAATGCTTCCATGCCTTCGGTTTGGTTACTTTCTTAATAGTTTCTGCAACATAAAAAGGATCATCAAGTTATGAAAGAGAAACATAAATTTTTTTGGACATATTTACCTCCGGCAAAATCTCACAAAGCTTCTCTATCTTGACCTCGATGTGAGCAATCTGTTTTGAATCAACATTTTGACCAGCAATGGCACCATTCTGTTCAGGCCTCCGTGCACCTTTTGCAAAATGTCTTTTATCTTGATTATGATTATTTGGTACATGAATCTTGATCACTGTGCTGCAATGATTAAGAGAAAGGGATGTGAGATTCGGACCATCCACTAGAAAGACAACCCTGACTGTAAGGACCCGATGTAAATGAAAAAAAAAATCTTGACGCTTTAATCTTTAAAAGCTACCAAAAATAGCAGCTATAACCTGATGGGTACGTTTTGACCCGTTAAGCTTGTTTTGGTCATATCTTGGTCATACGAACTCTGATTGGGTTGATTCAAAAGCCCATGGATCCGTATTAAATTCCATCATATTGTTCAATAGTAGTCTCTGTTTGAAACCATAGCCAAAGTCCATCATAAGTCCATCTTGCCCTCCTTGAGGCCGTTCATTTGCAGCATCAAGATCAGGAAGTGTAACATCCTGATAAGAAATCACCCATTAATAAAAACTATATAGGTAATCATTAACTAAAACATACAAAAATCTATCCATGGTTCTGAAAGCAAACCTGAACTATCTCCTTGTAAACCTCTCCTTTAGGAAGAGGAACAAACTCCGAAGGCAGATTCTGTTGCAAATGTATCACTCCGAAGACATAAAATGATCATATAAGATTGATATGGAGATAATAGCTGCTGATATCCACAACAAACTTGGGTTATATAGGGTAACTTCTATATAAAACATACCAAGAATAACTTGGGTTATATAGGGTAACTTCTATATAAATTATTTAACCTGGATAAATCTCATTTTGCAGTTTTGAACTTCTGGAAAAATACCTTAATGGCGTCATCAAAAACTTGCTTCACATTCTGAAGAGTTTTTATACGAGCAAGCTAAGTTCAGCTCAAACTTGAATCAGGCATTTACAAAAGCTGATACAAGATTTAATATATAATAGTTATTATATAAGTTTATACTTAATATATTAAATAACTTTATGAATAATAATAATAATAATAATAATAATAATAATAATAATAATAATAATAATAATAATAATAATAATAATAATAATAAACTTGTGTTGTGTGGGCTCATGGGTTTAGTCGAGGTCGATATGCACATCTACCATTCAGCAATAATCAATACAAATTGCAAAGGACAAACAATGTCTGTAGAAACTTACTATACTTGATAAGTTGCTCCTGAGCCAGATTATCTAAGCATTGTTTCAGCACTTTATTTACATGCCCAGAATAACACTTTGCTGGTTTAGAAATTCTACCTCAGCAGAAATCCGCGTAATCTTAACCTTCTGACTGCAGACAGAGCACACAATATATGACTTGGTTCGAATAGATACGAGACATCCATAAAAAATGGTTATTTCCTGTTGTAATTACCTGTAAAGCCTGCACATTCTTTTCCAGCTCAGCAATATACCGAAGCTTTTGGACCCGGGAATGTTAAGCAAATTGCCTGTATGTATTAGAAGACTATAGTGTATTAATTAGCTGTTCAAGATCTTATATTAGTTCCAAAACAGCAAGAAAATATTTCTGTAATATGAGCATAAAAATGTTTATAGAGATTTTAAACTCAGGAGCCGTAGCATGTTAGTAAAACACTTACCTTAAATTCTTTCATGCCTTATGTACCTTAGACCTATATTATTTTCTTAAGATTATGCTAGAATGTATTTGTATGTTATTCAAAGACTGGGACTAATAGTATGTGTAACGCCAGTCATATATGGGTTTGTGCAAGTAAAGATTACCCAATTATATATGTTCAAACAATCAAGTTATAGGAAACATAGAGGTATGCAGATGGTTAAGAGTTATACCAAATTGATAAGAAATTTTTAAAACCCATTACACCATTAAATGTGAATAAACCAAGGTCATAACAAATAGTAGTTTGGACTTTGGAAAAAACAGGTACCAACGACTAACGAATAAGTGTGATATATAAGAATGTTACCTCTTCAGTGTAGTAAACGACTGATGATCACAGACACAGCAACATAGCTGAAAATGAAAAAAAGAAACATCAAAGACTCATTATTAACAATACATCAGAAGATGATGTGAAAGTTACCAAGAATACTATATAAATAGATGACAGGGACATCCTTCTGTTTCTATTTGTCAAGCAGAAAATGCATCCATTCATAGTACAACAGTTAAAACTTGTGAATTAGAAAATTACAGAAGTCAGTACACATTTTTAGTTATAAGGATAATCATTACAACTGTAACACTTGGGAAAAAAAATTATAGTGAAATTGAGGCTGTGACATTACAGGATTATAAAGAAATTAAATAACTTTAACAAATGTTATGCTTAAATGACAGCAGTGAATTCTCCATTTACAGGTCATACAAATGTAATGATAACCTTTGAAGGTTTCAGTTTAGATAAACAGACCAACTGAAAGTAAGTTAATATGACCAAGTGTAAACATTCAATCAGCAACATAAGGAAGGTAACATAAGCTTTTTTTTCAACAACCTCTGTGCAGCAGGTGACGCAAAAGAAAAAAAAAATCACATGTACGAGTAACCTGTTTATTTAGTTTCCTCCTTTGACCCACTAACCAATCGACTACAGAAATTCAACAAAACCTAGCATTTTAGACAAATGTTACACCTACAATAAGCAACAGGAACCGACTACATAAGGTGAATATGTACCTGAAGTTGAAAGATATGTCGCAACAACCTGCAAAAGGAAAAAAATACAGCCAATAGGGAAACTCAAATGGCAATTCATCATGAACCAATTACAACATGCAAAAGAAAAAAAATACAGCCATTAGGGAAACTCAAATGACTTGCATATTCTCCCGCATCATGTAAATAGGAGCCACTTAATTTAGTAAATGAAAACAGACTTTGTTGGTTCTTAAATGAGACAACCTGAGCAGTAATGTACGTCTAGCATCATGAACCAACTATATCCCAAAGGTCAAGCAAAAGCTAATTCAAACACTCATGAGCACAGAACAGCTTGACATATGCTTCAATTCAAAATCGATTAATCCCTAATTTGTAATCTTTTGAAGAAAAACAATAAAAGTACATACAAATACGATGAAATATTTTGCGAACCCTAGCTGCTATTCCTTCCTTGCGTGGCACAGCCAAAGTATCGAATCAGATACATCATTATCCATCATCGATTTGACCTAAAAACCTAATCAATTCGATTTTGTATTTGGTGAAAATTAGGGCAAACCTTTTTCAGATGAATTGCGCGAGGGGTGGAAAAATGGATCGACGATGGAGCGACGTGTGACGGTGAATCGATTTCAAATTCATGGTGGACGAAGATGGAGTTCCAGGACTTGTCTACCACCACCGGGCACTTCATGCGCTTAAGGGATTTGAGGCGAATCGAGTGGTTGTCTTCGGAGTCGGTGCCGATGGTAGGGAGGGAGATTAGGGCAAATCGCTTCTATAAAACACATCAGTGTCGAGTGTTTTTGTTAGTCGTCTGGTAATATCTCCTTGAAATATAATACCTCGAGTTTAGGGCTTGAAATGGCAGGTCGCATTTGACAGATTAATGGTAAGACTGTCTTCTCCGGTTTTAGATTAGGGCTTCGGATGAATCGCGAGATGGAACAGAGGCAGAGACGGAACAGAAGCGAAGACGGCGGAGAGGATGATTAGGGCTTCAGAGGAGATGGAGCAAAGGGAGAGGAAGATGGAACATAAAATAAATGAAGCGGGAACTGAATTTTTAGGAGGGGAGATGAAAACATAAAATGGAGCGGAAACTAAATTTTTAGGAGCGGAGATGAAAACATAAAATGGAGCGGGAACTTAATTTTTAGGAAAGGAGATGAAAACATAAAGCGACGGAACTACATGACGCGCAATTTTAATAAGTGTACTCCGTGTTTTTTTTCTTTTCTTTATGACGGTTATTTTATGACGCACAAATATGCGCGTCATCTACTTTTCAAATTTTAGAATTTATGACGTATTTTTAATGACATATATTTTTGCGCGTCATTAATCACCGCGCGTCATCGTTCGCGCGTCAAGAAAGACCAATTTTCTAGTAGTGCCATGTGCCCGGGTACGGCTAGGCGAGATATCCGGGTCCTCATGCACGAAAGGAACCTCGGTGGAGGCAAGAAGTGTAGTGGTGGCTGCTATAACGGTGTCGGCCTCAGCTATGGAAATAGCGTCAGCGGAGAGAGGTGCGGCGATAGCTCTAGAGGCAACCTTGGTAGGCTCCTCGGCGGTGTCGTCTGATGTTCGGTGGTGAACTATGTCGGTAGCGGGCTCGGCAGGTAAGACGTCTGTGACAGTAAGTGGAATGTTGTGCAGTGTAGAAGGTGTGTGTTCTGGTGTACATGCACTATGCTTTGCCCCGGAAGATATGCAAACGACTTGCTCTGAAGTCATCTCTGCGATACATGTTCCAAGACAGCATAATGTCAGTAACAGTCTTATATATATAAACAAAGTAGTAAATATACACATAATTATATAAAGACCACACATAGATTTATGACACGCATTTTTGAATATGTGTACCTCATGATGTTGGTAGAGAGTCTCGTATGCAAATGGAAGTCTCGTAGAGCGGGCTATAGTCTAGGTTTCTTTGTTTTTGTTTCCTAGTTCGCTATAACCATGGCTCTGATACCAATCTGTCACACCCCGATGTTCGCAATTACGTGGGCATGTGACGTCATGGGGTCATAGTCGTGGATACAAGGAACGACCTCTATCAGTTTTGTTTACGTTTGAAAACCAAGTATGTTATCAAAGTTGCAGCGGATTGTATAAAAGATAACATTGTCTTACAATACTGAAATGAGAACGTTACGATAAGAAATACGATTGTTCATGATTTATTTAGATAGTAAAGGTGACCATGACTCCATTCCTAATGCAGGCCCTGTTGTTTGACAGACTTCCCATTTGCACACCGGGCGCGATCTTATTTACCTGAGAAATACATGAGTTTTGAAAGGGTCAACGTAATGTGATGAGTTCACAGGTTTAGGACTCTACAAAAATGTATTTGTAAATCAGTTGATGATATACAAGATTTTATAATGGTTTTACTCGTCGTTGCATTGATCTACCTGTTCCTTGATTTCAAACTTCCCCTTAGAAATACCAATGGCGTAGAATAACTGACATGTACCCCCAGACGTGTATGCATCGAGTCAGAACTGTAGCGACCGGATAGGGCAGGGTTGTCAACCCAAATAGATCTATTCACTAGTTATCGTTTCGTTACAGGAACTAATTCAAATCAATTGTGGGTGGGATTTGTAGCAATAGGTTGTATAACAAATTACTATGAAGGGGTATGAAAGAACAGATAATCAATAAGGCGTAACAGTTATACCATAATATCAAGTAAAAAGATTTGTTTGATCATGATTTCTCCCCCATAGTATTTAAAACAGTTTAAAAGAAAGGGGCCGTGAAACTCACCTGTTCAAGCTGAATGATCGTGATAGCTGATACGAGCTGTAAGTAACCGGTGTCCTAATATTGATAATAATAATAGACATGATTTAGTTCCTTGGTTCGGTTTGAATAACGTTCAGTTACCCAATGATCCTGGTCGAGTCTTGACAACTTATTCCCGTTTGTATGTTTGGAAAACTCGTTCATAACGTTTATTAGTTGTATAAATATTTAGACTTGCTATGATTTTTAAAACAAATAAACATATGGATTCTAAGTAAATAATTATTAGTCAAATAATTATTAAAAGATTTGCAAGAATATATATGAACATATATATTTATTTTAGATCTCAAATATTACGATAAATAATATGTATCATTTATTTCGTTATTTGGTTTATATTTGGTCCTACGCTCGTAGTTATTGATAAGTAACTACGCGTATAAGTTATAAATTATTATTCAAATAATTGTTATAACTTGTGTAAGAAAACGTTGATTGCTTTAGTCATAAGGAAGTTAATAATTTTACGATGGAACCTTGATGAAAATAAAGTTAGTTTATTATTTTCGAGTTCGAATGTATAGATATACTTGGTGAAAATAAATGTTTTATTTTCCTTGATTTGTGTCGTTGATACGAAGTGTTTTCAATAAAAATAGGTACTTATTATTATTGTGACTTCGAGGACTTTGTTTGATAAAGTTTTCTAATGGTTTAAGTTATATAATTTTTCTTTAAAACCGCTTAAATACTCAAAACATTTATATATACACAAACATAACCCAAATGGGTGATATTACTCGACCACATAACATCATTCGATAATATGGCTTCAATTTCTATTTGCACGAAGGGTTAATAAAAAGTTAGAAAGCGTGAATGAACTCATTCCAACCCGTTTGACCCATTAGCCCCAGCTATAAAATTACCCGTTTATACTGCTCCCGACCATGACATTTCCATCTTGCACATTGCCCTTGGCACAAATACAATTGTACCAAGACCACTTAATCATTCAAGAAGCATTCTAGGATCATGATCACTCATGAATCTCTAAACATGCCCAAGTTTTACTCTATGGACATTCACTTACTTCCAGCTTAACCCAATCGGGTCAGAATCCACCCATCTCATAACAATCATGTAACACAGTCAATCTTATACTTTCATCTTTAACATTTCACTTTCTATAATAGCAGCTAATAAAAGTTAAATTAGGATTACTCACGTCCCTTATAGTAATCAAATATACCGCTACATGTTACCTTTAAGAGTTTGATCTTTCCTTTGCGTTGATGACCCGCGTGGCCACTTGATTCACCTATAATCACACCATTGTTTAGATTACCATCCATATTCAACAATCCATACAATTTACACTAATACCACCAACTAAATTTTGGTGAAGTCACCCTAAGCAAGAATCTATTTTCACTCAAGCATTTCATCAAACACCTTATGTGCATACATGGTGTTCTAGCTATCAAGTAACGTATGGATCATCAATCTATCCCATTTTTTTATCACCAAGATATCAAATTCAGATTTTATACATAATTTCACAACTTTCATCATACAATCAAAGTTATCTAGTAACAATTCAACCTACTCAATCAACCCACCATCCATGAAAATCGATTTCCATGATGGGTCTACACATCTCCTTGCAACACACACCCAAAAACACACAAAATCAGTCATGCAAGGAAGAATTTCACATAATCTAAACTCCTAACACACATACAAACATCATTTAAGCATCAATTTAGCCTATTGCTCGAATCCATGAAATCACCCAACTTAGGAATCACTTACTTGACAAAAATCCAAGGAACCAAGGATGAAATCGAGATATAGGAGGCTTCCTAAACCCGAATTTGGCTTCCCCTTCCCTAATTTGCCCTTTAGCACACTCAATTTGGTGATTCCACAAGGAATTGGCTTGGTCTCCTCTTCCTCCTCACCCCTGGTCGCGATCTACTAGTCTGGGGAATACCCAGACATGATTTAATTATCCTATTTTCATCTATGGCCCTTCAAGTTACATCTTTTATAAAAATCTGGCCAAAACCCTCATTTGCAGATTTAGTCCTCCAACTTCCTCTAGTTTATCCCTAAATTACTGAATTTAACTTAGTATTCATTATTTTCTGCTAGCTATCTCAGTTAAATTTTTAAACCCGCTTACTTCACCAAAAACTCAATAAAGCATACTAGAAATTGTACACACAATTCATAATGAAATTCGGGATGTTACAGAGGAGCGGAGCTCCAGCGACGGCGGCGACTGGGGGTGGTGTGGCGTCGGGTTAGTGGCGGAAGCAGGGAGACGCGATGGTGGTGGTTGGCCACCGGCGTGAGGGAGGGTGGTGGCGGTGGGGAGCCGATCGGATGGAGAGAACGAAGGAGGGTGGAGGGTGTTCCTGAAGGAAAGCTTGAGTGAGGGTGTAGGTTTGGAGGTATGGTGCAAGTGTACCATTTAATCACATGGTGAAATCTTTTGTAAGATTCGTTGGATAACTCCAACCATGGTTAGGTTAGGTAGTTAACCTAGGTTAGGAGTAAGGTTAGTTAGATATTTTGTGGGGTTTAGGTAATTAGGTGGTATTAGTTTTATAAAAACTAACAATTTTACCCGGATATTTTATAAAACTACAATATATAAAATATAGTGTTTCCATAAAATAACCACTAAAAAGTTGACGGGAACTTTGAACGGGCCGGAATAGTAAAAACGGTTGTCAGGCCGGTATAGTTCGTGGCAGGCCAGTATGCGGGGCTTTCTCCGATTTTCGCACGGTTTGTTTCGTTATTCACCAAAATTAGTCGGGGTCAATATGTTTGAGTTTTAAATTGTCGGTTGACTCGTCGGGTCATGTTTTTGGGCTCGGTTTGTTCGTTTTGTGTTATTGGGCCGAGTCGGGCCCAATTCGGTATACGGGCGATTCATACCGAATCGTCCTATCGTTTTTGTCGAGACAGGTTTCGAAATAAATTTCGAGACTTCAATATTGTTAAACAATTATCGTTTTGGTCGTAAATTAATTACTTAGAAATTTTAGTTTTATTTATTTTATTTGCTCGCGTACCGCGTTCAGAAAATAAATAACTGTTTTGATCCGCTTTAAGCTCGAATATTTTATGGTGTTAAAACTAATTAAAGTTTTAACTAAAACGTTCGCTCAAAGACTTTGTCAAGTGTCGGTGTGACTTCTCACGACACTGTTTCGGTAAAATATAAAAGTCATTTTATATTTTTATTTTTCTTGTTATTAAAGTTCCACCGATCTCGTGGTGAACTTTTTCTTTTGTTCTGGGTTTTTTTTTTCCAATACGAACGTGGGAATTTGTCAAGGGTGGACGTTTACGTGCACAGTATTTACTAATATTATTACTAGTTCAAGTTAGGCACATGTATATACGTATATATATATAGTCAAAGTATAGGTTTGACCCGGTACTTTGGGACGGGTTGTCACAGTTCTTCACACAAAGGCAGATTTGTTCTTCTCGTAAACTTTATCTTCTGATAGTCCAGAAATCTTTCAGGACTCTTCTTTGAAGACTAGTAATGTTTCCCATCAGAAGCCTTCTACAGAATTGAGGAATCCTGTAGAGGTTGGTCTGTATAGAAGTACTTCGGAAATTCCGGAGTAGTTCTGTACAAATACAGAAATCTGTAAGTCGTACAGATTTTCTTATCCTTTCTCTTTTAAGGATATTTCTTATCTTTTCTTCTAAAACTTGACTGTTTTTTGTTACATTTACAATTTGTTCTAACAGAAAATATAAGAGAGACTAGAGAGAGAAGTAGAGAACGGATAATTGTGAGTAAATTGCAAATTTGATCATGTGTTTGGACAAAATTGCACACTTATGCAAAATGAAACTTTTTTGCATATGGTGCACTGTAGTATATAAAACACTAACTCTGTTAAAGAGTTTTTGTTAAGTCCAGTGGTATTTGGTCTTTTTAACTAAGGAGGTTCCATTTTGGATAAATATGGAAGTTTACCCAAATCATAGAGACCAAATTATCTATAAATTATTAGCAAGGTCAACATTGGAACACTTTAATGTACTTGTGTGGTTATTGACTTTATCTTTTCTTTATATACCCTCCTTAACAATACAATTAACATATGTAGACTTGCTACAATGGCAATTGTTTGGGTTTGTAAGTTAAAGGCCTTGAGTTTGGTTCATGGGAACCTGTTTTTTATCCCATTTTTTTTATAAATTCTATTAATTTATAATATATTCTCTTAATATAAGATAATTGTACAATTTATTCATTGGCAAAGTGGTTAAGTACTATAAGGATTCGAATTGGGTATATCCCATATTCTACCCCCGTAAACATTTTTTTTTCTTTTTCCTGATTTCCATTAAAAACAAATTTCTATATATATGTACAAGTTTTCTCTAACCCGGTTAGTAAATTTTACGTTTTACAAATGTTCCAAAAAAAAATTTTTTTGTTTTGTTTATTGTTTCCTTAAAAGCATTTATGCTATCTTTTTTCTTTAAAAAAATGTATTCGCTATCGCAAAAACTATATCGGGTTGTTTCATTTTTTATTTGATTTTTTCTTTTAAAAGCATTTATACTCTATTTTTTCTTAAAATATTATGTTCTTGTTATTCATAATAAACTTTACAAATGTTACATAACGATTTTTTACCACCACAACGCGTGTTGACGCTTTTTCACGTTCACAGTCACGCCCGTCACAACGCACGGGAAGCTCTCACCCTAGTTTGCAACTTACTCTAACATTGTTTCAAAAACATATATCATTGGAACTTATTGAACTAGAAGATATAACTTTAAATGATCCATTGTATTAATGTATTTATAATGACACATATAAATGAAGTGGGCATATTTAGCTTATTGTATTCTCAACGAATACCCATCCAAGGGCTAAAATTTCATCCCGTCCGTGTACTACGTTATGGTACAAGGATGATGTTCAAATCGATACCGTTATGAAATGGTACCAAAATCAATTCGATATCTACACCCAATAGCCTAACAAATACTCAGATACACGCGTCTCAAATGAAAAGTCAAACTAATGACGATTAAAATAAAATAAAATAAAAAACAGGAAAAAAAAAAAGAAGACCCGACCCTTTTAATAAAGAGAAGAGAATTGATTATATCGATGATGATGGAATGTGATGGAATTTAATTTAATTTAATCGTCCAGTTACATCAAAACTAACAAATTCAGCAGATCAACTTCACCTGACAACACGCCTTATATATCATATAATTAACTGATTATACAAAAACGGATCAACAAACCACCATCATCTTCAGTCTCATGGTGATGGGTGCAGATACTTGCAGGAGGCTCCCTTCTTGCACCTTCCGGTCTCATAAAATCTACACACACGCTGCGGTTTAGCCGGTGGCCTTGAATTACCACCACCGCCACTATCACTACCAAATGATAAATTCTTGTTCCATGAACTCCTACTGTTCCTGCTATGTCCTGATTCCTCAACCTGACTATAACTACTGTTGTATCTCTCACCACCATACTTCCGCTGGTTCGGGTCCCACCCTATGTTTCCACTCCGACCCGTGTTTGTTACTTCTTCGCCCGGCCTGCCTGTACTACTGAATTTTATATTACATTGGATTGTTTCTGATCCCAAGTTACATGGGTCATATGGGTCTAATCCTAAAGTCAAAGGTGGCGGCAGGGGTGGTGGTGACAATGGCTGTTGCTGGTTGGCTGTACCATCCAACCCTTTGATCTGAGCAACTCTAGTCACCAACTTTGCACCAATACCAATTGGCTTTGGTGCTTGCATCTCTTTAGAATGTTCACCTGACTTCATTTTTCCTGCTGATTCCAGATTATGTACAATGCCACCACCACCTGCAATAGACTGATGTAGATTATTGTGATTCCCATTTTCCAACTTCATTTTATGTTGTACATCGCCGGTTTTTGTTTCCGTCTCACCCTCGTCACCTTCAGCCTTAGCAGATCTGTTTATGTCAATCATTCCCTGTGGGGGCCGTTCAATTTCCGGCCACTTAAAACCAATACTCCCAGAAGTTGTTGTTGTTGAAATACCCATCGTCTGACATTTTATTTCAGGGCCGATAGAGGAGTGTTGTTGCAAGCCATTGGATGTTTTCATGAAATCAAAGAGACCATTAATATTGTTACTCTGAGAAGAGCCGCCTAGATGTTCATCCGGGGTGGTGGTTGATTGACAATGCAATTGTATATCGCCACTAGAGCTAAAGCCATCACTTCTTGTACCCTGATCTGGGGTAGGACTGAACTCATCAAACGACCCGTTAAACAAATCATCGACAAAACTGTTCCTTCTTGAAGTAGGTGAAGGCAATCCGTACTGTGACTCCATAGCATCGACTTCAGCCAACAGATCCGAAACTGATTCCTCTGCTAAAGTGCTAAACTCGATCATCTCCCCCATCCCTTGCCATGTAAAATCATTACACGTTGGCTGTGATGGATTAACGTTTTGGTGAATGTTGGAAGTTGGAGTGGCAACATGATCTGCAGCCACCTCTAATACAATCCCCGAGTCCCATTCCCTGCGTTTGTCTGGCTCCACCAAACCATTAGCAGAAACTGGAAGTTTGGCGCCACCAACTACTAGACTTGAAGCACTACTCCAGCTAAGGGGATCCTGAACCAACACTTTTGAACCAAGTGCAGATTGTATCTTATCATGTTCACCAACCATCTTCTGTGTAGGACCGGGCAAATCAACGACAGTGGTAGAAGCATGCTTAATATCAGCTTCATATTTCTCTATATCAGGCGTAGGCATAGCTGAGGTATCAAGCTGTACAGTTGACTCCACACTTGGGGGATTATAGTTCAAGTTACTACTACTATTATTAGTAGCACTCCAGTTCTGTCCAAACGATTGACTTTCGGATAACTTCTCGTGATTGACAAGATTTGAAACATATGGAGTCACAGCAGCAGTTGATAGTAGAACTTCACCGCCAACATTTGCACCATCGGGTTGATTACCAACTTTGTTAGCAACGGTTATTTTCTCGTGGTTCGGGAACTGCTGTTCCAATACATCAGTCAAAAGTAGGGACTCGTCCTCATGGTTCGCCCATATCCTCATTTCAGCAGGGAAGTATCCAGTAGTACTCCACCTCTGAAGCTGTACAAGAGAAAACGGCCCTTGAACTTTTCCGTTTGGATCAAGATAGTGCCAAACGGTGTCATTAGGAAATGATGTGTCCTTAACAGAAACTGTTGCTTGTGGTGCACTGTTGGATAGAGATGAGCTCAATGTGGCATGGTGATCCAATTTGGTGATTGTAGAACCATTACAATCAGCCTCGTGTTGTGAGTTCTCCAAAGTAGAAGTAGGTGCATCTTTTTCCATATGTATTGTAGATCCTTCTTCAACAATTGGGGAAGTTGTGATGGTTTGATAATCGGGTTTCTCATCTTTCTGTGATCGGCTCTCTCTCTTTTTAGGAGAGAATGAATTCTTGACAGAGTATTTTGACTCCATGTATTCTCCGTGTTGTGAGTTCTCCAAAGTTGAAGCCGGTGCATCTTTTTCCATATGTATAGTAGATCCTTCTTCAACAATTGGAGAAGTTGTGATGGTTTGGTGATCGGGTTTCTCGTCTTTCCGTGGCCGGCTCTCTCTCCTTTTAGGGGGGCGTGAATTCTTGCCAGAGTACTTCGACTCCATGTGTTCTCCGCGTTGTGAGTTCTCCAAAGTTGAAGCGGATGCATCTTTTTCCATATGTATAGTAGATCCTTCTTCAGCAATCGGGGAAGTTGTGATGACTTGGTGATCGGGTTTCTCATCTTTCCGTGGTCGATTCTCTCTCTTCTTAGGAGGGCGTGATTTCTTGCCAGAATACTTTGACTCCACATGATCTCCTGTAGAGTTCAACCACAGCACTGATTATGAAAACTGACAATAGGAATGAAACAAATATAAAGAGTAGAATATAAAAGGGGAATGAAGAAACCATGTTCTTTGTTGAAATACTCCTCGGTATCATCCGATTCATAATCTGGATTCATTTTTGGATCAAAATGAACGACAGGGGTTTCCTTTAATCTACATTCTTGCTCCTCTAGTGTCTTCAAAAGTTGGATTTTCTCCATATACTCTCTATAAGTGGGGTAAGTTAAGAAATTCCACATTTTCCATCTTTCTAACTCCACCTATTTTCTAGGAGGTTGTCGGCCAATGAATTATTTAAATATATATATATACACACACACACACACACATATCTATATACACACACAGTGTTACAAAAGGATATCTTTTCTTATGTCCCTTTTTACTTGCTGCATCACAAAGATGATTGAGCCGCAAGATCTCTCTCGCCATCCACTGAATCACATAACAAAAGGCATTAGTATTGTCGACCAAATAGAAAAACTAACGTGAACTCTATGATTGTTAAAAGAGCTTTAAGAACAAAGTGTCTATCAAACCAGCCAAATAACTCACATCATTTAGCTTTACTGACTGCAGAGTCTTGGCCTTTTCTTGTATTTCACCCTAAAGCAAGTAAAAATCAGCACTAAAATGACCAGAAGAAAGAAGTACAATAGAAACAGAAATTGGGGGAGAAGTTGAGAATGAAAAATGAACAGGCATCAGACTTACTACAGTAAAGTGTTTTACAAGCCCACATCTTATACTTCGTTGTAGACGTCTGCATTCTTCCTGAAAAGATGTGCATAGATATACAATAGATCATGAATATGTTTGAAGATAAATAAATCGAATAAGCAACAAATGTAAAGGTGCAACAAATGTAAAGGTGCAACAAGTTTACAGCCAGACGCTTATACGAGTATGAGGTTGTTACAGCCTGTATCCATGTCATAACCAGCATGAGGTAAATTAAAAAATCCCAGTGATCAATAATTTAATATATTATATGACATAGCCAACTATGGAAAATGTGCTAGTTTTACTAGGAAGGTCTTTGAAATTGAACATCTAGAGACCAAGCTTCTATCTTGAAATGTCTTAGATAGTTGCTATATTAAGATAGACTTGAGGTAGTTTCTAAATGAAGATAGACTTGCTAAAAGACTGTCTATAAAATACTGCATGTGCTTTGTTGTAAACAAATACTACCTAGGATGCATATTGGTGGCAGAAAGAGTATTATCTTGACTTTGGGAGTACTCAACAACATCAGCATCCAGACTCCAAAGTCCACATAGAGCTAAGAAATATCAGAAGTTCATGATAATAAGCATGAACATCTCAGCAATCAGGAGTTCAGGAGTTCACTAGAATGGCTAAATTTGGTAATTTGTTTAGAAAGAAATAAAGCACATGCAATGTGCACGTAAGTAGGCGTGACAGTAGCTCAGATTTTGGACAGAACGGACGAACAACCAAGTTTCATCCAGGACCCAACTACATGGATTGTGACCTGAACCCATTAGTTGAGGTAACCTGACCTGAGCTAGGATCCCACTAAACTAAATATATGAATCCTGACCAAAATCAAACCATTTAACTGAATTTTGTTAAACTTCCAACTCCTCCACCCCTTCAACCACCACCAAATGGCCGGCCACCCTATCATCACAGACACTTACCCTTCTCCTTTCCACAATACTTTTTATTTTTGTTTATTTGACTTTTTTTTTTGTAATAGAACAATATAATAACTTTTGACACTTCAACTACAGAGAATCATAACAAAATAGGTCATATTTTTAAAGGTTTGTGTTATGCAAATTCATCGTGTAAAAAGTCAAAGCCTTACAAGTTTGTTGTAGCAAGATCACTTAAATTTGAAAAGTTAGTTGTCAAGATAACATCAATTTTGAAATAAAATATATATATATATATATATATATATATATATATATATATATATATATATATATACACACATCACAAAGACAATTAATCTTTTAGACAAGGAAAACTCTGATCTTAAAATATCATACAAAATATCAGCATATTTTTTACAAAATCTAATGTTGCATGTAAGTTGAAGTTAAATAAAATATTTTTACAACTGTAGTGAACATTAAACTAGGAATTCAATGTGACAAGAACAAGAACAGAAATTCCTCAATATATATGGTTCACTCCACATGAATCAAGGATGAACCCAAGTATTGATCTCCCAAAATGGGTCATATGCAATCAATGTAACAAGTTTTTAACTCTCCCGATCACAAAAAAAGAGGGTAAAGGATCTAGATTAATACCCTACCCATTAACAGGTATATATGTAAGAGTCTCAGTTTAAATCCTTGTAAACTGAACAGTGTGAATTTTTCAATGTTGACCTAGTGTGTATCTGATTAAAGAACTGAAACCCAAACCCTAAATTTTATTGAAAGTGATGCAGAGGGAACTCATAAACACAAGTCTTAACGCACATATTCGGGCCGACAAAACTTTCCTTCGTTCATGATAAAGAGAACCTCACGGATATCGTTTCCTTGTGTATAGAAAGTATAATAATTATAAAAAGCAATAAAAAAGAACAAAATATTAGAGAGAAATATAAACACTAACTAGTCACCTCAGAAAACTCTTGATCAGAAATTGCATCGATGGATATAGTTTCCTTCTTGTCTAAGTTTAATACTTCAAGTGTAATGTCTGTTAACTTGCTGTCAATCTTATATGGTATACCCACCTTACTCGTACCTGCAAATGTTTGTTGTAATTAAGCTATGGAACGTCAAAATTCAAATAATATTTCCGCAAAATGATGCTAGAAAGCATTACCTACAACTTGAACAAGTCTGTACATGTCATGCTTCAGATCACAACCAGATATTCTTATCCGCACAACTGAGCCAACAACCTTGCCATGAAAACTATCACTATCTTCAAGAAGATTTCCCATCAGATCACGCCGCAAATATATTAAATTTATATTATGAACATCAACTGCTGCAAACTCATTCAAATTATTTTGTAGCACGTGTTCTTCTCCCTTATTACGACTTTTACGCTTTTTATCTTTACCCAGCATATTATCACTGTTCCAGTCAGGATCAACCCTTACTGCAGCACGATTGACTCGTCTCTTCCTTGAGTCCTCTTTTACTACAAAATGGTATTCTAGAAGCTTCAACATTTGACTATGGCCAACACGCGGTTTTCCAAATAGACTCTTTAGCCTTGAATCACATATGATTTGATTTTTCTTTTTAGGATCAGAGAGATTGTTTCGGTTTATGTACTCCATCATCAGTGACTGGACATCGAACTGTGATAGTACATTGGTATTCCCGTTCTGCATGTGTGCCACAAAATCCAAAAGCTCTTTGGTTGCCCAGTCCTCATGCCCAACCGTAGTTGCACTTTCATCAATTCCAGGTTTTTCCATGTTTACAGATTCTTTTTGTATATTGATCTGTTCATCTTTTTTCCTTCTTTTTGATTCATTTTCTTCTTCCAAATCACCAATAGATGTTGCTGACGTAACACTCTTCAAATCAATGGGACTCTTATTTACACCGGTTGATGGAAGAGTTGGAGAAATTGTGTTGGCTTCTTTCCAGTGAGTTTTAGCTTCTATAAGCTCATCTAAAGTTAAAGATAGTTTTCCTTTTATGTAGACCCAATATACCTTAAAAAGATACTCCCAACTAAGTTTATCATCAAAATCCGCTTGAACCTACAAAGTAAAACATCATTTAAAGACCAAGTCCGTAACAAAAACCGCATAAACTGAAGCTTTAGTAAATGGTTATCTAAATATGCCAAATGAAATTATGTAAATAAACAATCTAACAAAGAGAAGCAGGCTTTATGGAGCATACGAAGTACGTCATAATTCATACATATACATCCGCACACATATATGTATAACTATGTATATATATAAATGTATATATGTATATGAACATATATATATATATATACATATATATATATATTTATGTGTGTGTGTGTGTGCGTGTGTTTAGATGAAATACCATGATACCTTTCCATCCTCACCCTGGCCATTATTTTCAATCAGCATGATTGTTTTCATGCATATAGTGCACAAGCCTTTATCACCTCTAACACACACATAATCAGCCTTCCTAATGCAACCTCTGCACAATGAATATGTACAAGTGTAACACATATGATGTGCTGTCTTCTGGCATATACTACATATATGCCAACCTGAAATTCATACAAATATCAAAATATTAGTAAACTCAGCAACCGGATTTACTAATATATACAATCAATAGCTACCAAACTTAAAAGATATAGACAGATCATATTCAAAGACTAGTTAACACAATTCCAGTTAACGGAACTCTCAACTGGATTTGATACATAAGATTATCTCGATAGAAAACATAAAGGTTCAGCTGCTACTTAGGAATATAATGCACCACCGTCAATCAATTTTCTAATTTATTTAATATTTAATACAACAAATTAGATTGAAATCAGAGTGAGATTTTTTTTAATATTTCAAAATAGATCAAAACCAACAACTGTGATTCTTGGAAAAGGTAGGCACAGAATGTAGAAGACGGATCCCACGATATACGATAACACATTGGAGGTTGTTTACTTCAAGTCCTCACTTTGTTTTTTCCCTGAACTTGAAAGCTTTTTAAAACAAAAATCTGAGTTTGAACACAAAGGTTCAGTACAAAGATATCAACAGCAAAGCCTTCTATAAAAATAGCTAGTACATTGAAAATACAAAACGCTGGTCAAAGCAACATGGTTCCGACCACATCTTCTTTGTATTTGCTCACAAGTATGATATCTCTATAATAGCAAAATTTTGGATATCTAACATAGAAAATCAAAACCACATGTCTAAAGAGGAATTACTCAAATCCATGCTAAGCTAAGCTACCATAATAGCAAAATATAATGTTTGATAGCTTAGTTTTCCATGCTAATCTACCACCTTGAAGCATCTCAAAAGCTAATAGAAAAACTATTTGATCACACGATACTGCTTAAAGTTACCTTTCTTTTTTAAAGAACAGAAAATGATGAACCAGCATAAGGTTCTTACCACATCTGGTTTGTATTCGCTCACAATTAGGATACATGTAGAATTGTAGATTAGCAAAAGCTTCGATGTTTATATATTCATGAGGATCCAGAACCACATATCTCCATTAGGAACTTTCATATCCAAAATAGATGATGCGGGATAATCTAGCACCCAATGCTAAGCTACAACCTAAAGGTGGCTCAAAACCTCAGCGAGGATACTATTACGTCACAGTATCTGGCCTATTTTTAAAAGCTTTTTACACCTTAAATAGTCTGATTTTACAAAGATAAAGGTTTTAAAGAGTAAACAGATAGATCATTTGTTTTACATACACGGCCATCATAATCAGCAAAATAACTTAGCAAAATAGTTTTTCCACGTCTCCTTAAAATGGAGTCTTTTACTACTGGTCTTTGTTTCTCAACTATCCCTATTTTCCTCGTCTTATCTCAGTGAATTTATAGCCATTCAACTATCCCTCCTTTCTCTAGTAAATGGCATTAAACAACATATGATTGAATACTATCAGCTCCCAGTTGTAGCTTATTTGCTCAAAAGTCGCATCTTTGATGACATACACAGGGCAAAATCAAGCAACTTCTCAATCTTAACTTTCAACATAATGAAGTTTCAAAAACGTTTGCTCAAAAGCAAAGCCATGCTTCCACTTCTAGTGTAGTTGGTTTGACAAAAGAAACCGAAATAGGATGCGACAATCAGATGCAACATTAACAAAACCATGCATGAACACTTCAAAATTAAAAAAGTAATGTCAAATATGGAAAGTAGAAGTGCTCAAATGGAAACCTTATTAATAGTGAAACCTAAAAACCCTCTACTGATAATGAAAGAGAACATATATAAGATTTTGCTATGTAGATAAAACTAATGACCGGTCATTACTCATTACCATTAACATATTCCAATAATCCTTTCAAGATGTACTTCAACTATTCAGGTTACAGGTTGCAAGTGCACAACCTACTTACCTACAAACTGCCCTCACGTAGCCAATATTAGACTATTAAAATCATATTTCAGTGATCCCTTCAAGTTTAATATTTCCCTATTAAAACTAAATCCGTAGCGCATGGCCAGCATTTCCTATTCTAATGCCCTTGCATATAACTGTAGAGAACAAAACCCGAAGCTTTCATGCATTATCTTGACACACTTAGTTACAAGGTTCCAAACATCAACGTTATAAGGTGTCTACTCTTAGTTTTCTCCATGCACTAGTAGTTTGAACAAGTGGCCTGAGACCAAAACACGAGCTTATCAAGAGGAGAATCCAGTTCATGAACTTGGTAGGATTTGTAAGTTGCACAAAAACTAAATGAAATAAGCTAGAAAACTGTTGGAACACATTAGCAATATCAAAAACAGAAACATACCACAATTCCATTTAGCTGCAGATTCGAAAAACTCTTCATCCCGTTTGATACAAGCCGGATGGTATGCTTTCGGACAACCCCTACAACAAATAAAGAAGGCATGATTCACAGGTTCACTTCCTTAATGATCGCATGCAATTCAAATAAATCCACCACTCAGAAATCATTCACACAAGATATATAGAGCAACACTAACAAAGGCATAATCAACACATACATACCGGTGATCGCAAAGCACAAGACTCCCACCATCAAAGCAAATAAAACAAACATCCTCCTCCTCTTGTTTAATTTTCTTAGCAGGCGGAGGCATAGTAGTCGGACGTTTAGCAGGCGGAGGTTTCACCTGAGCCTTAGGAGGCCGCCCTCGCTTCCGCCTCTCACCGCTACCTAACTCCACCTTCACTAGTCCATCCGCCGCGACGTCAACCGCATCCACCGTCGTCGCGCCGTCGCTAATCGGTTGAATCCTGTCAGAAACTTGACCCTCGGCTCCCAAATTTTGACTTTCCATCATTTCAATTTCAACAAAATTGAACAAAATGAAAATTCAGCTCATCATCATCATCATCATGACCGTCAAATCAAATCAGGTGAAGAAAAACCAACCCTAGATTCGTGTTGAGTTGACCGACCGGATAAATATGAACCACGGAAAGAGATATGAATGGTCCGCCGACTGAGGGGGAGGTGGGTGGGGTTTTACCTTTCGGCGACACGACTTAATCTACCACGAATGAGAGAGAAAGTGAAGAGCGTTGAACGCGGCTGCTGTCGATTCCGTCTTATTGTTGCCAACACGTGATCGGTTTCCATTTACTTGTTTATGCAAATAACCCCTTCAACTTCTCATACAACTATATCATACCCCCTTATTATTGCCTTTGCATCAAATTATGCTACATCTTAACCACAAGGATTGTATGTTTATATCATGTATTATTGACCGCACAATTTCAACTCGTCAAATCTAGGTTTGGGATAGCTTTTTTTTCAAAAAATCCCTTGTTTATTTAGGTTTGGTATATATCTATGGGTCCGGCTAATTAAATATCAAGTTTTTGATATATATTTATATAAAAATATATAAAAAAAGAAAACACAATTCATACGATCATTTTGTAACAAACGATCGTTATGAAAAATATATAGGGTGTTTTGGTAAGAAACGACTGTGTAGACTTATTTGCGGATTACGAGGTTGAATGGGTCAAATCAGAGAATGTCCCCTCCAAAAAGTTTTTTTCTTTCATTTTTAGAATAGTTATGGTGTGGGTTTGAACATTTTTAAGATAAATATATTTAAAAATAATCTTCCGAATGTTTTGTTTTTTTATATTCATGAACATGTATTATGATGGAAATAGTGAGGAACGTTCTTGAAAATTTAATCTTCCGCAGTCCTTAAATTTCCAGAATACAGACATGACGTAGGAACAAGATTTTGAAAATTTATTAAAATTTCCAAATGCAATTGAAGACAGTACAAACGTAATTTATTGAGAATTCCTAATGCAACTGAAGACAGTACAAATGTAAACTCATCCAAGCCGTTCTTGAAACTCTCTAAGGCTCCTGTGTATAGTCGCGGACTCTTCAGTGAACGTTCTCGATTAATCCGCGGCAATTCTCTGCCGGTGTTGAAAGTTAACTCTTTGCGCGCTTCGTACAGGCATATATTCATGTTGTCGTTTTGGCCATTGTAAGAGAGTAACAAACGGGCATCTGTATCGTTTCTTATTGGTTGCAACCCCCTGTCAAGATCATGGCCGAGGTTTTTAAAGTAAAACCACATGTTGTTGGAATTTTCATAGCCCAGATCTTGCATGATGAACTCATATCATGTTGGAACATAGAATGGCAAATGCTGGATCTGAACAAGAAAACACTTGAAGAAATGAAGATTCTGCACTAGGCCATGAACTGGCCACGAAGTGGCAGTTCGTGGAGTTACCCAGTTCGTGGACTGTTACTTAGTATAAATATGTTTTTGTGTGTAGAATTTCTTAAGAGCTTTTGTTAAGTGTGTGTTTTCAAGTGTGAAAAACTCTGAGTTCTCTATAGCTTCTGTAATTGTTCTCGTGTTTGTCCGGTTCAATAAAAGTTACGTTATTTACATCGTTGTGTGATTGTCTTCGATACAAAATGATTCGATTCTAGCACGATCCGCTTGCTCAACGTCTTTTTAAGTGGTATCAGAGTTGAAGGTTGATTGCCTAACTCATTTGGAGTCGTTTTTCATGAAAATTGTAACATTTCGGGTTTTTCGATTGTCTGATTCTTATCCGTATTGTAACTCGATCCGTTGATTGATAATCGAATTTATGGGTATTGATCAATTTTGATGTTTATTAACCTAATTTCATGTTTTTGGATTCATTATCCTGTTTATCGATCGGTTTGATGTTCAATTTGCCTTTATTTCAGATCTTACGCGAACATGTCGTTGAATTATATTCAACCGGGAATTTGATCAATCTGAACATGTACGACCCTTGTGTGTAATACTAGTTACACACACAAGTAAATACAAGTGAAGGTTGGTGTGAATTCAAGGTCTAGAACGGAAACGGTGAAAGTTCAGTAAATCCCGCGCGATTTTGATTTTAACCGGGAGATCACATTTTTGAGTTTCGTATATCAATTTTATCATGTTTATGAGTCTTATGATCATTTACCATGTTACGAGTCATCAAGTACTTGATCGGATCGCAAAATGTTGGTGAATTACCTAAAAACGAGAAAAACGACAAAACCGAACAAAAATACACTTTTTGTGATACTTTATCAACCGTTAATCATTAGGAGACATATTTTTATATCAAATTGAGTGGATTAAATGTGGTTGACATGATGGTAAACTTAAAATGAGAAAATTGGGTGAAAACGGGGGTCAAAACGGAGTTTTAACGCGAAAACGAGAGCAAAACAGCACGCGCGCGCGGCCTAGAAAAACATCGTGTATCTCGACGCCTTCTGGGGCACGCCGTGCGTACCGCCCACCGACCACCATCGAGGTTTTTTGGGTTTTGACATAATTTTCGAGTATTTAAGCCCTCTAATCCCCTTTAGCCTCCATAACTCTCATCCTTAGCCACCATAAAACCCTAGAACGGCTGTAACCTCTCTAGATCAAGTTTCTTAAAGTTTTTGGAGCTAAGATTTGTGCTTTCGAGCCTCGGTTAGTGTTGGTTTTCCACCAAAAAGGTTAGATTCATCAAAACCAATCTCCATCTTCTTGAATCCTTCATCCCCCATCATCAAGATCTAACCTTTATGCTTTTCTAAACCTAGATCTTTCATTCCAAAGCTAGATCTAGTGATTTTGAACAAAAATAATGGATTTTTATCAACTTTTATGGATTTTTATAACACTTTTTGTTAAGATCTTGTTAGATCTTTAAAGAACTTGTTAGAACCATGTCATGGCTGGAAAAAGAACCAATTTTTATGCATGATTTGTCATGGATGAACACCATAATTGATAGATCTAGTGCTTTGGTTATGAAAACTTAATCTTTATACAAAAAGTCCATCTTTTTCTTAATTTTCTTCCAAGGATCTTCATAGATCTAAGTTCTATCAAATTAACCTTGTTGGATCTTGATGTAGACACCATTTTAAATGGTAGATATAGGGTTTGGGTTAGGAGGATCATCATCATAAACATGGATCTAGGGTTTTTATGGGAAAAATTATGCTTTTTATGTATTTTCTCTATTTTCTCATGATTAGATGTTAGTAGATCTTGATTAGAACTTGACTAAATCATGAGATTGTTTGTCACACCCCCAATTAACCACTAACGGAGTTTATACCGTTAAGGGGTGCGAGCAAACCAGGACCACAACCATTAGTTACAAATACTAAACGAATCAGAGTTAGTCCAAAGATATATCATAAATAAAGTCTCAAATTACGCAGCGGAACAAAATATCATCATAGCACTAACCACGTGCTTTACAAATCAGTGTTTTAAAGTCCCAATTAAGTTTAACTAAAAATAAAAGTCTTCATGTGCCATGCCAACCCGCTCCGGATACTCCTCAGCGATCTGCAAAAGTTTATACCACGCAAGTGTCAACCTAACGGTTGGTGAGTTCACAGTGGGCTTGTCACGCAGTGGCCCGGTCTCATAATCATAACGTGTCAACATATACTTATGTGATGTTTATTTGTGGAAAGCAATGCTTTGTAATGTCCAAAATCATAGTAACGTGGTTTAGTAGAATTGATGTTCGTAACATACGTTATCGGGTATGAACTAGTTTTGTATACTTAAAGTGCTCAACCGATATCGCGGGTAGCTAATCCGTTGTTCCATGCACTAAGGAAGTTTGTACCAAAGCTGACTAATATTGTAGTGGCCGCGCCATCACGTTTTGCGGACCTACGTCATCGCGGATTTGCCTCCCCCGTGTCCTCTCGGGATCACGGTCAGATAGGCTGATATTGTACCTCCGTGCACTCCCCGTGCCACGGGGCGGAGTTTGTCAAACTCCAGTAGATCTACCCAACATCCCCTCGCTTTACAATTAATGGTACAATTTAGTTGAGGACTTTTCAATTATAAGGCAATCCTTAGAAATCATGTGATATCATGTGGTTAGACTTTAACCTACTCTAGCCATATTAAAACGGTTTACTTTGGGTTCTCATGAATCCCGAAAACATTTTCAGTTTTGTTTAGAAATAGTTGTTTAAGTATTTCACAAGTGTCTCCCATAAAACACTTCCAGTTCATCAAGTGGGTGCCGAGCACTCCTAAGTTTTCAAGTTCATCAGAGAGGTGCGTAGCACTCTTAAGGTTGTCAGCATTGTTTTCCATTAAGTTATTCAGTGTGACCCAACCGGGTTCACGGTAATTGGGTTAGTGACACTCACCTTGGGTTGCACTGCTACACTTGCTAAATAGTCCAAGTATTGTTTGCTTATCGAAGACCTAAGAACACGTTTAGGTCTTAAGTATTAGTTTTGTGTCTAATCTTTACTTAACGTCACTATGGCCCATAACATAGCACGTTGGAACTATGACACGACATACCGACACACGTCACCGATGGTTGATCATAAACAAGGGTTCACATAATTCAGAAATCAAGCATGTTTCATTATTGCATAATCATGTAAGTCATGGCATAACATTCAAACAGGTTGCACAAGTTTGGGTTTAGGTCTGGTCACAGTTTCGCTAGTATAGATTCGCTAGGCAGTTTCGCTGTGTGCACGGGCATCACTTTCGCTAGGCAATACCCGATGACACAGTTTCGCTAGGCTAGTTTCGCCCGAAACTGTTAGCACAGTTTCGCTAGCCTAGTTTCGCCCGAAACTGGTTTGAACTTTCGTTCAGGAAATTTCGCTCGGTAGTTTCGTTCGGACAGGTCTGGTTGGTTTACCCGGCGACACTACAGTTTCGCTACATAGTGTCGCTGGATGAAGATATACATAATTTCGCTACATAGTTTCGCCCAGAGAACAGGCTAGTTTCGCTGGTCGCGAAAAACACATAAATCAGCCTAAAAATCAATGTAACAGCCTCCATATCTCATGTAATTCAATATCTAGCATGCATAATCATTTACCAACATCAAACAACAAGTTTTAACACCTTAAACATGGGTTTTCACATTTAAATCACCAAAAACACATTTTAAACCTAAAATGACCTAAATAGCATAAATCTTCATTATGGTTTGATTTCAAACGTAAAGTTACTGACTTTATGGTAGATCTAGCATCCCTAAGCATCATATCAGAAGATCAAGTGATTACATGAAGATTCAAGCATGCTTTTTAAGAAAACACATAGAAAATGCATAAATAATGGTTTTGGGACTCACGATTCAATCTAGGGCTTGAATGGATGAGATGAGATGATGGTTCCTTGATGGTCTTCTTGACTGACCAGAAATCTCGAGTGAGCAGATGAGAGTGGTGTGTGTGTTTTGTATGAAATGAGGCAAAAATGAGATCTCTAGGGTTTTATGTTATTATATAGCAGGGGCTAGTTTCGCTGGCTAGTTTCGCTGGCCAAGCGAAACTGACTCTGTAAGTCAAAGGTTAAGCTAGCCGGGCGACACTATAGTTTCGCCCGGTAGTTTCGCTGGAACCCAAAAGTGACCAATTTACATTCTAAGCAAGATAAGCACGGTTCATGAATTTCACGCAATTACACAATTAATCAACAAACATGTTGCACATACTTCCTCATAGAGACAATTCAATAAATAAACACATATGGACGGGTTCGGTGATCAACCAAAGGTCGTGGACGTATTCGGCCTAGTTAAGCATTAGTTACTAAGTTAATACTTATAACGTAACTAACGGAGATTGTCTAACGGAAGTTAACCTTGAAATTCTCGGATGTCACATCATCCCCTTGTAAATGGAATTTTCGTCCCGAAAATTATTCTTGCGTTGTAGCGTTCGCAGCCTCGGCTGTCGTCGTTGCTGTATTTGCTGGGGAAAGAAAGCAAAAGTTTTAGGGTCGTCACATTGTTAATCTAGTGTGTTGATTCTTGAATGAAACATGATGTTGGACATAGATCTAGGGTTATGCCATGTCTTGAATAAAATCTTGGTTGTCTAAATATTTTAATTAAAATAACTAGTATTTTTAGGATTTAAAAATAAATCATTTTGAGTAAATCTTCGGGTTAGCATTTGAATTATCTCTTGAAATTTTATTTGGTAATTATATATATTTAGATCAGCCCCAAATTAATTTTTAAATACTAAATTTGGTTCGGTTGATTTTATAGAAAGTAATCAAGTTTTGTGACGTCGTAAGGCTTTTAGTTAAATAAATAATCATTTGCTAAATGCTTGACTTAGATTTAAGCTTGACCGCTTGAATATTTAAATTCTCATATCATTATTTAAGTAAATAATGAACGAGTCGCGTATCCGATCGAGTCCGTCGTATCACGACGAGTCGCACGTTTTATTCGTTCGAATATTTATTTATTTATATGTCGGTGAATACTCCAACACGTTCGATCGTAAAGGTGATCTCCGGGATTGATTCGCGCCGCTATTCTTCGGTTTTACACTCGACACCTTCGGTATCATGTGAGTTTTCATAGCCCATTTTTACTTAAATGTTATTGGGGTGCAACATGTATCATTTATCAAATTTCATTTTCATATGCGTATTCTATGTTCGATGATTGCTTGAAACTTGTATGATTATTTTGATTGGTTGGTTGAACGATGAACGATTGAACGATGAATGATTGAACAATGAACGTAATTATTAACATTAAACATGTCGGGGTTATGATAATAGATCTATTGGCCTGACAAGCCCACTTGGCCTGCCTCGAGTGTGGCGCCTTGTGATTGGAAGCCTAATTGTCAAGGGTTGGATTACGTTAACTTATCATTTGTATCATTTATCATTTTTATCATTAATCATTTTATTAAACTTGTACGCATGCTTTTGAATGTTATTCTAAACCTATGAATTCTCACCAACTATTTTTAGTTGACTCTTTTTATAACATGTTGCAGGTAATGCGGTTTGATTTGGATGTCATCACTTTAGGGTTGCATCGGCTTTAGAGAGACCTTATTAAATAATGAACCGTTATGCTTAGACTATGTTTTATGTTGTTTATCGTATGTTGTGACTTGGATGCTATGGTTTGTTTATTTGTTATGAAATGGGTAACTATTATGATTATCGCAACCTAATTTAGTGTTGTGAGCTTTTGGACAATCTTCGCGCCCCGACGTATTCCGTCGTTGGTTGGGGTGTGACAAAACAAGTCATTTTCGATCACTTTTCTCAAGTTTTTTTCTACTTTTCGTTCACAGAAGCTTATCATTTTTAAGTTCTGAGCATCTTACAGAGTTTGTTACATGTGAATGGTGAAATTTGGTTGATTTTGGTCTGTCCAAATCGTCTGGTTCGAAAAACGTCAAATATCCATGTCAGTTCGTGTTAGTTCGCGTCAAGAACATCGTATTCGCAAAATAACTATCACGAAGTGACACTTCACGTCAGTAACCATCATGAATTCGCAGTTTGTATCAGTTCGTATCCACTTCGTTTGAGAGATTTGTTCCTCAATTCGTGTGATACTTCGTGAAACGCACTTCGTATGAGTTCGTGGATCACTTCATATTTAGTCACTTCGTGGATCACTTCATACTCAGTTTGTTTCAATTTATACTTCGTTTCCACTTCGTGTCAGTTCGTGTAAGCGAAATCCACTTCGTATCAGTTCATATAAACATAATTTAAGACTTGTCGAAATGTCTGATTTTCAGGCGTTTGCTGCTATTCAAACGTCGATGCAAGCGTTGCTCAACTATAACAACGAAATTGGGACGAGCCAGAATGTTCCAAAGTTGCCTAAACTTGAAGATTATCACAGCTGGCGAAAACGTTTCGAATCTTACATTGGTACGTCCGATTGTGATCTTTGGTTTGCAATTGATGAGGGGTTTACTTACCCTGTTGATGGAAATGGTGTTCCAATTCTGCAACGAAATCTGAATGTGACTTAAAAAGAGAATTACACACGTGAATAGAAAGCATATGGTGCATTTACCATGCCATTACCGAAAGAGTTACTCCAACGGTTTAAAACATGCAAAAATTCTTAGGAATTGTGGAATGCATTAAAGGAACGTTGTGAAGGGAATGAACAATATAAGAAAAGTAAAAAGAAAGTGTTGAGGAAAGAGTTCGATAATTTCAAACACTTTGGAGGCGAAGGTGTTTCTGACTTAATTTCTCGATTTTGTCACTTGCAATCGGAAATGGATGTGGTGAATATCAAAAAGGAAGACGATGGATTGAAAGAAAAGCTTCTTGAAGCTTTGCCAGAAAAGTGGGAACCTTATGTTCTTTTGCTAACTCATGATAAGAATTTTTCAAAGATGACTTTTCAGGAACTGTTAGGAAAACTTCAAGCATGTGACTTAGAAATGAAGAATGTGAATACAACACCTGCTCAAGTTCAAAATCCAGAATTATACTACGGATAAAATGCTGTATCTATTTCTGGAAGCCGGGTAAAAGTGCAAACTAAGCACCAGCAACCTCGTTTGTGGCAGGAAGTATGTCTGAAGGTGGCAATATGTCAAATTATGAAGACTATGATTCAAGGGGTTGTAATGTCTCCATTCCAGCGAGCAACACTACAAATGCTAGCAAACTTGCTTTGTCAGTCAACACAACTGAATATTATATGGCTAGTGTCATCATATTATGGGGTAATTACAGGAAAAGTGAGTAATGCTAAGCTCACTGAAGAAGATTACGATCAAGTGGATCCTGATGACTTGGAGCTTATGGATATCAACTGGCAGTTTGCTATGCTAGCAAGAAGAGTTAAGAGGATTTTGAAGAAAACTGGGAGAAAGGATTTGAATTCCAGTGGAATAATTGGCTTTGATAAATCCAAAGTGCTATCTTTTAACTGTTCTAATTTTGGACACTTTGCACGTGTGACATTCCGGCCCTTCGGGTGGGACCCGAGCCTTAAAAACAGATAAAACCGGCAAACTGAGAGTCGCATATATAGGCGTAGTATGTCATTTAAGGTATTAGAAAAGTCTAGTAGCCTTAAAACACTCCACAAACATCACACACAAGTCGAAGTCTCGAAACATTGGTGAAAAACTGAAAACTGCTAAGTATCATGAATTATGTGCAAACTAATAAGTGAATTTAATTGTATGATCGTAAATCGTTATGTGGCAAGTCGGTACTTGATTTTATTGGATTCGATGTGATAAAATTGATGGTGAAATGAAAATGGGAGAAAACCTTGAAAACCGAGACCAAAAACGTGAAAAATAGACAAAACGGGTTGCGGTCAACAAAAGTCAATAGGGCTGCCAGATGGGGAGCTCTAGGCGTATCGCCTACAGCAACCCAAGGCCCTAGGCGATACGCCTAAACCTGACTTTTCAGGAAAACCCTAATTTTTCTCTATAAAAGCATCATTAGCCACCACCAACCCATTTCACCACTTCCAGACGTCTTGTCACTCTCATTTACGTCTCATATCATCTTCATACTCATTCATCATCAAGATTTAAGCTTTATAGCAAGTTTTAAGCCCTAATTGCATCCTTTATCATCCTACATCATTCGGTATGTGATTTCTTGTGTTTTTCTTGTGTTTAAGTTGTCAAGATCCAGGCTTTTTTATGGATCTAGGTCTGATCTATGATTGTTTGATGATACCTAGTATAGATCTAATGATTTGGATAGAAAAGATTGCATCTTTTGATCAAAAGTATGGCTTTTATGCATGATGTTGTGATATGAGCTAGATCTAGGGTTTTTCATGGGAAATCATGCATGCATGTGGGTAAAGTTTGATGATTTCTGGTAGATTTATGTTGTAATGACTTGATAATGATAGATCTAGGGTTGATGTGTAATAAAGTTGTTGACTTTGCATGAGATCTATGATGAAAACATGATTTCGGTTGCCATGCATGCAAAATCTTGAATAAAGACACATGATTGGTGTTAGATCGACTATGTGGATGTGTAATCTAGGTTATTAGATGCATGATGATGTATAAAGTTGTGAACTTGATGATCAATTGCATGAAGATTATTTTATAAATATTATTTATGTGAAAATATGACGAATATGGCCTATTAGGGCAAGGTAGCTTTCATGCATGTGGTTAGGAATCTATGACATAGTTTCAAATGTGTCAAATGATGATCTATGTGATTTGTATGTGATGAAGATGTTGTGTAAACATGGAATTAACCCACATGAGATAAATATATGTTTATCGGTAAATAAATAAATTGGAAAAATGCATAATTAAGAGCATGAGGTTACTTGGCTATGTGTTTGCATGTCATAAGTCAAATTGATTATAAATTATACGGGTGTACAAGTCCTAAGTCTCCTACCTCGGTGGGAATGACAAGACTTTGTATGATTGCCCCATCGATCGTACATCGTATACGCGGGATAATGTCGCAAGTCATCATGACGCATATGTTTATCATGGTACAATGTGTTGTATATGTGATACGTGGTAGGTAAATTATAGAAAACCTAAATTTAATCACCAATGTGTATTCGAGTCCACTTGTCTATTATCCGCGCGTTATCGGAATGGTTGGTCAAACTTAGTCAACACTCACACGATTGCGTGTCATAGGTGGAGTCTAGGAGGATTCACTTACTGTATCCAACCGTTTACTATTTGGAATCATTTGAACCCTAAGGTGAGTTCATACCCCACTTTTTAACTGTTTACTCTTTTGGAGGGGAAGACATACGGTAATTGTTTTATAACTGAACTTGATGATTTATACCAACACTTTATAAACCATGGATGAAACGTTTGCTGAAAGTCCTTCCATAAGGTGAACCATGAATAATTGTTGACAGGGAATTATAAGGTAGATTTATTGGGCCTGACAAGCCGTACTCGACCGCTGTGAACGGGGCGGGTATTATATTGTCCTAGCTCGGTCATTACTTGCAAACAGTATGACATGAAGGCAACGTAAGCTGTCAGTAATGGTGTCACGTATCCTATGGTGTTATAAATATCTTATGGGCTAGCTACTCACGGGTATAAATATCAGCTTGCTTTTCATGGTGGACTCCCTGCTTAGGTTACGCCTCGATGAGGGTAACTGGTTAATGAACCGTTTTGATAAATGTTATTTATCTGCTTAAACTTATGAATTCACCAACCTAGCGTTGACACTTTCAGTATGTTCTTCTCGGGTCCTTAGGAGCAGCTAAGAAGCACGTTAGGTATCATTCATGGTGTCTATTGCATGGGTTGTAATAATTTAACACTCTTTTGTCGCCTTGGGCGAAAAGACAACTTAACTGTTTTCATGTTATCGCTTCTGCATTTGAATTGTTAACTTAATGTTTAATCGCTTCCGCAATGGTTTTGAAACTTGATGAAAATGCTTCCGCACTGTTTCGATAATGACGCTTAACTCTGATAAACTGTTTTCAAAACTTAAACTGATTGTTGAGTCGAGCATATAGATGTGCGAAGTGTCTGATGACTCTGATCCTGGTCTGTGTTCGCATCCCCCCTGCTCACGGT
>JBCNJP010000017.1:45009018-45216877 GCA_039602395.1 Deinandra increscens subsp. villosa | reverse complement strand
CACATCAGGGTGTGACAACACATGAATGTCAATAGCCTAAGAAGCAAGATTACCAAAAGTCTACACAGAAAAATGATTCTCCATCCGGTAACCCTAAGTTTACATCAACAAATTTAGGGAGTGTTTCTACATCTAAATTTGATACAACTTAAGCTTTAGTTTCTCAAGATGATAAAACCTATGTATTCGGAATGTACCTAAAGTATATATTAAAACTCAGGTGCCTTTCCAGCAGAATCAGATGATTTCCTCCCCCTTCCATTGTGACCACGTCGGCGTTTGCGGTCAAATCTCTGATGACTGGAGAGAACGGGAGATGAAATCACAGCTTTGGGTTTAGCGGCCTTTTGGGCAAAAGACAAACCCTGATGATTAGCTTGGTATGTCAGATTGTGAGCCAAGCGAACAACATCCTGAAGTGTCACGGGGTTGGATGCCATAACGCTTCCTTGGATAGCAGGTGAAAGACCCCAAATGTACCTTTCGATCTTTTTATGAAGCGGGGTAACCATAGTGGAACATAGGTGGGCCAACTCGTGGAATCATCGTGTATAAGCAGCGATGTCAGAACCAGCCATGGCTAAATTCCAGAATTCGACTTCCAGTCTTTGCAGTTCTTCACGTGGACAGTACTCATCTCGCATGAGAACCTTCAATTCGTCCCAGGTCATTCTGTAAGCCAGTTCCTGACCAAGAGATTCAGCGTGGAAATTCCACCAAGTGAGGACGCCTTCTCCGAAGACGCTGGTGGCGTACTTGACCTTGTAGTATTCCGGGCAGTTACACATACGAAACACAGATTCCGTTTTCTCGAACCAACGGATCAAACCAACTGCCCCTTCGGTACCTTTGAAGTGTAACGGTTTGCAGTTCATGAAGTCTTTGTACATGCACTCACGAACACCTGAAAATCATGCCAAAACCTTGAAAGCAATTCTTCGCAATCGTAATCATATTCTTTCGTTTGTAGAAGAAAGTCTTAGTCTGACCACTAGGGGATCTAGCTCGTCTCCCATTGGAGGCGGATGCACGGTCAGCTTCAGCGGCTGCAAGAGCGTCAGCTACACGTTGATTGACTAGGGCTTTGATCGCGGTAGCATCCATGGCCGGAGGATTGGAAGAGTTGCGGGCGACTCTAGCTCACGTGGCACGTCTCGACATACTACTTACATTTACAAGGTAATATAAGAGTAAGACAACACACATACCAAATATAAGTTAGCACAGGATGACATATATACATCCACAACATAACATAGCATAGCACAGCACAGCACAGCACAGCATAGCACAGCAGAGCACAGCACAGCACAACACAGCACAGCACAACACAGCACAGCACAGCACAACAAAGCACAGCACAACACAGAACAGCACAACACATCACAGCACAACACAGCACAGCACAACACAACACAGCACAACACAGCACAGCACAGCACAGCACAACACAACACAGCACAGCACATCACAGCACAGCACAGCACAGCACAGCACAACACATCACAGCACAGCACAGCACAACACAACACAGCACAGCACAACACAGCACAGCACAACACAGCACAGCACAGCACAACACAGCACAACACAGCACAACACAGCACAACACAACACAACACAGCACAGCATAACATTACGTTAATAAGTAGAGTCAATAGGTCCGTTAGTTTCCATGCTGCGACAAAGTTTGCAAGTCATGGTGATAATATATGTATACAGTGCCATTTATAATAAAGTAATGGTTAAAGAATTCAAGTTATAATGTATGCAAGTATGTTTGACAGAGTTAAGGCTATAGTCTAGATTCTAAGTATGTAATCTAGTTCTATAACCTTGGCTCTGATACTACTCTTTCACACCTTGTAAAAGTTGTGTCGGGATGTGAACCAGCGTTATCACAGTCAAGGTTGTAGAGACCTTGATTTTGTAAGGCTTTTGCATTAAATATTGTGTTTGGTCTAAATTGTATGGGTAGTTAGTGGGTTAAAGAGGTCCGGTCGTATAACCGGTTTGTGTTATTCTATTATTTTCCATAGTTTCGTTATTGGTTTATTTGATTATTCTTGAATCATCTCTAATCAACGGATTCCGCAAGGTGATTAGTAGACTAGATATTGCGTGAGGAGAGATTTTGATCCTTACAATTGGTATCAATGCCAAGAAACGCAAGTTTCGAGGCTCTCGCGATATCAGATTCAAGTTTTGGTGAACTAACGAGTTGGGTTTTGTTGGTATTTTTCAGCTTTTAACACTATTCGGAAGTATTTTTGCAGGTTTCGCTCAAGACAGAAGCTATCTACGTGTGTTTTGATCGTGGTTTTGGCTTTTCGACCCAGCTGAGCACTTTTCGACCGTCATCTTGATCGAAAAGTACTTCCCGGACGCTCTCTGTTGATCGGAAAGTCCCCATTGTGACTTTTCGATCCTTCTCGGTTGCTTGTATTTCAATCGGAAAGTCCCCCTGTGACTTTTCGATCAGCCCATTTCAATCAAAAAGTCCCCTTATGACTTTTCGATCAGCCTATTTCAATCGAAAAGTCCCCTGTGACTTTTCCATCAGCCCATTTCAATCAAAAAGTCCCCTTGTGACTTTTCGATCAGTATCCACTTTTCGATCAAGAACTATACTTTTCGTTTGACCCCCTGTGTGATCGAAAAGCACTTTTCGACCAACCCTCTTCCAATCGAAAACCTAATTTCGACTCTCTGTTTTTTCTTCAATGGCATTTGATATGTCAAGCCTGTCTAGTGCAACTCTGGAGATGGACGCAAAGATTGGAACCAACGCCAGACCTCCTCGTCTGATGTCCGAGAAAGATTTCATGAGCTGGAAATACCGGTTTGTGAATTATGTGAACTATAATGATCCCAAGATCATGCGATCTGTTGAGGTGGGTGACTATATTCTTAAGATAATTCCTGCTGCTGGTCAGGAGCCTCAACCCAAGCTAAAGAAAGACTGGTTTGAAGAAGATTGGGAGAAAGTAGAACGTGACAGGAAGGCCCTAACTGCTTTGACAATGGCTTTATCCCCCGAGGTAGCCGAAGCATTCAAGGAATACAAATCCGCCAAGACTTTCTCTTGTTGCTGCCTATGAAGGAAATGATGACATGAAAGAATCTCGAAGGGAAAATCTCAGGGAGCAATTCACTGAATTCAATTATGTAGCCGGTGAAAACATTGAGACCCAGCTTCAACGTTTCATCAAAATTGTGACAGGAATGAAGTATGCTGGGGTCACCTACACACATGTGGAGGTAAACAAGAAGTTTGTGAACTCACTTCCACCAAATTGGGATAGTACCATTGAGTTGATAGAGAAGACGGTGGAAATGACTACATCACCATTGAGTGAGCTCATGTCAACTATTAGAGCTTACGAAGAGAAGAAGCAGAAGAGGGCCAAAAAGTTGGGCAATGGTGCTTTGATGAACCAAGTCAACCAAGCCTTCATCTCCCAACCAGCTACATGTCGAAGCAATTCACTCACTAATCAGGCGGCGTTTGTCTCACAAACCCCTGGGGCTAGCTCCTCTGGAACATCCAACCTTATTTCCCTAGACATAAACAATCTAACCAGAGATCCTGGTTTTACTCTTGGTGTAGGTATCATGAGTTGCTATCAGGCACTCGTTGCAGGTTCTCTTCTACCCACCGACTTGACTCCAGATGATGTCAATCAAGTCAACCCGAAAGATCTGGAGCACATGGATATTTCTTATCAGATGGGATGTCTGCTTTAAGAGCAAAGCAGTTTATGGCTAAGACGGGGAAGAAGGACTGGAATGGAGGAAAAGGGATCAAGCTCAGCTTCAACAAGGCGAACCTGCGGTGCTACAAATACAATGAGTATGGACACTATGCCAGAGAATGCACCACACCGAAGGTTGAAAGAGATGTCAGAGCTGCTGATGATAGGAATGAAGGTATAAGAAAGGATACTGGGAAAGTGATAGGGCACTGGTGGTTCAGCATACACCAGGATATGATTGGACTACTCAAGTAGAAGATTTGAGTCTGACACATGATCATGTGGCCCTCCTTGCTGAAGAGGGAGCAGAGAAGGAAGCTGCTGAAATCTGTCACCATGCCTTCATGGCAAACATCATTCTAGGTTCTCAAGCCAGCACAAGCGGTCATGAGGTATGCTCAAATTCTAAATGTCAATATGTGTTTAACGAATGTAAAGACTGGGAACGTAAGTTCACAAATGAAACCCTAAATCATTGTAAAACCAAGATACGATCTTACTACTACATGTATCAATCAATCATAATAAACACGGATGTAAATAAGAGATCTTGTATTGAATCACTTGAAGATACAATGAAAGCTCTCTAGTTTCTCTCTCTAGAAAACACACAGAAAGTGTAGAATGACTCAGAGTCTTAACATTCATTCTAACACAACCTATTTATAGTTTGTGACTAAACAGGCTGCGTACCAAATGGTACGGGCGTACCATTTGGTCCGGCGGACCATTTGGTCCGGTGCCAATGATATAGTCACTAAAACTCATACTAAGACACACTCACATAGATACAATACACGAGACACATCATAGCATAGGTATATGCTCTAACAAACTCCCCCTTAACGTGTAGTGTATCTATTTTCTAACTAAACTCTAGTCTTCAATCTTCAACATTGCTGCATCCGATCTTTGACTTCAAATCTTGTCAGAAATAGAGCTTGCATGGCTGGATCACTCTTGAATCATCTTTAAACTTCAAGATCCACTTGTGAAAGATAAAACATATTCCCCTTTCACCATGCATGAGTCTTGACACATATAACCTGCAATTTCATAAGACAAAAATGCGGTTTCCTTTTTCTTTTGAAAATAAATTTAATCTTGGCGCAAAACTTCTCTTTGAGAATCCAAGATATAGTTTTGAAATTTGATTTCTTATCACATGTCGATCGGTCGAAAACAAATAAGAAACAAACTATTTTTTTTTGACTTTTTGAAAATTTATATCAAAACTCACCGAAAATCTTTTTGAACTTTTCAGATATGAAACATAAATGCAATACAGAATCAGACACTATTTTTGTCTTTTGCGTGAAAGATCACAACTTGGGATCATACTGAACATAACATGCTGAACAACATTTCAATTTCAATTACTTCAGCACATAAGTCAGGTCGATTACTGGTATAATTTGTCCATCTTAAACTCAGGCACAATCATACTCATAACATCTGGATATGTTAATGTATTGATTTGATTTGCTTTGACCAGTGTACCCCACACTAACAGACATACTCAGATATGTATTTTCTTTTATATCACACTTTGTGATTTCATTTGTGATTTAATCACATAATGCTTTGATTTCATGATATTATCAACTGTGTTCCATGTAAAAAGAAATAAGAACGTTAAATCGTCTACCTTAAGGTCGATCTTTCGATACGTAGATAAGGCCTCGGATTTAACAAAATAAAAAAATAAAAACAAGTTGAAATTGTATAACCCAACAAAAATCAGGCCGGTACTCCCGTACACGCAGAGAAAGTCCGATGAGTTATACGAAACACCAAAGAAAATAAGATAGAATGTCAAACGAACAACAATCAGGTCGATCTTTCGATACGCAAAGAAAGTCCGATCGTTTGACAAAATAAAGAAAATTAAACAAGTTTAAATCTTTGCAAAATGAACACATGTACACATAGTGACTTTTCATTTTCTTTTTCACATATCTTTTCTTGATATATCATGAGATACGCATCAAGATGTTGTCCACTTGGTCAAGCATTAGTGTTTAATGTGTTTATCCCATCTGAATACTTTCTGATTGAATGCCGAGCCTACCAAGTACATCGAACAATGATCTTATGGCTTTTTCATCTAATTTATCCACGAGTCAGATACGTAAGCCAATGTACCTTCATTTCCCAATTATGTCGGATACAATTTCTCATTTTTCAATGTTTTTGTATTTTTTCTTTTTCAATGTTTTTGCATTTTTTCATTTTTCTCCCCCTTAAAATGAAAACTCTATTTTTGGATTTTCATTTTAACACAAACAAAAACACAAAGACGCTATATTTGGTTTTTGCAATTTTCTCCCCCTAAACTACATACGGAATGTAAAAAGAAAGAAAATTGGCCTTTCGACATGGATACCTTTTAGGTTTAGCTTTCAGAAAAAATTTCAGTTTTGAAATTGATATCACATGAAATTTAAGTTAAATCAGCAGAACACTCCTCCATCAGCAACTTTGCAATCACCGATAGATCTTCTAGAAGTACCTGCACACTGGTCACACACGTTAGTTTATAAATGACCCAAAGCGAATTGCTTCTGGTCGACCAGTATCTTGATTTTCTTTCGAAACCACTTTAGGTTTCCCGTGTTGTTGTTTTGGTAAATCAGTATTTGATGAACCTGTCACAGTTGATTGTGACGAACAACCTACATATGGAACATTTTGAAAACGCGGAATAAATCTTCCTTGGGTTTTGAAAAATGTAGGGTGTGGATATTCATCAAATACTCTGGCATATTCATCAATGAATCGTTGGTTGGCAGCTTTACCAACAAATGGAACCTTTCCTTTGCTTGAACTAGAAGCAGCAGAAACCGGGCATTCTTGTGCCATATGCCCTTTTTGTCGGCAATTATAACACAAGCGATTGTTGACATTTCGGCGTTTCGGAATCTGCAAAGCTTCACAAAAATATTCATCTCCAAAATGATCATAAAAGGAATCGAATACCTGATACCGTTGATCATGAACCCATTTCGAAGTCGGGATCTTCGGAGTAGAATTTGAAATTCTAGAAGAATATTTGACTGTTTGTTTCTTCTTGGTCTTTGGAGCAGCATCAGTTTTGATAAAGACCGCAACAACTTTCTGAGAATCCACACAGTGAAGTGGAAACTCCTTATCAGAGAAGATCTGATCTGAACCTTTGAGTTTATAAAATCTCGGGTTGAACTTTGTCAGCTTCAAACACATCCTTCTTGACTTACTTCAGATTGACTTTCTTCAAATGTTGTTGTTGTTGCACCTTTGAAACATTCACTTTAACCTGCTTCTTTTGAAAACCCAAACCTGTATGTTTACCAGAAACCTTCTCTACTGAACCAGATGTTTTATGTCCTGTCTTTGCAAGACGAGAAAACTCTGCTTTGACCTTGTTGATATCATTTGGAGCATCAACTATCGTTTCAGCAATGTCAGTAGTTGAATTTGCAGATTTCTCTTTGACATCAGATGAAGAACTAGACACAACCTTTGTACCTTCAGAATTTTCAGCATCTTTGCCGTTGTTCGCTTTCTGTTCTTCAACTGATTTGGAACCAACAAACTTAGAATTATCATCAGTCTCAACCTTTTCTTGTAAATCATGAACGCCTTCCTTAAGACTTCCTGGTGGAGACACGGTCTTGTTAAACATCCTCTCAAAATTCTCATCCTTGTCCAGAAAACTTGTAAAAGATTGTGAGTTAGTAACATTGTTCAAGAGACGTTTTGAATCAATGACTTCAATCTATAATTCAGAAATTCTGTGACGAGCTTCAGCCAACTCTTTTTCTGTTGCAATGAGCTTCTTCGCCACTTTATTAGTTTCATACTTTTGCAATCTTAACTCATCTAGTCCAACCAACAATTCCTTCTCGAGTTTATCTTCATTTCTTTTCTGAATATCTAAATTTGCATTTTGCAACTTGTTCACTCTAACCAACTCCCTCTTCTCATCAAGTAACTTTTCCATATCAGTCTGATAAGATTGAATCTTAGTAGCTTGGTCATCCGAATGTTTAGTAAGAGTATCAAGTCTGGACTTTGATTTATCAAAAAGATTTTGAAAATCTTTTGCAGTATCCTCAGCTTCATCTTTCCATTTCTTCACTTCTTGGACTAATTCAGCCTTTTCTTCAGACAACTTTGTAATTTGCTATTCAAATTCTTGTGTAACATATTGAAATTTTGATTCTTTCTCAACAATCTCTGCTTGAAAATCTGAAAACTTTCCTTTCTGAGAAGAAAATTCTTGAATTAGAGCTGCTAATTTCTGCTTTTCAATTGGTAAATCTTCAAACCTTCTTTATTCTCCTCAATCAACAATTCATTTTCCTTTATTAATTCTTGAATCTTCTTGTCTTTTTGAGAACAGAACTCACAAGCCGATTCATAGCCACGATCTCCAGAACCACTTGTTTCAGATTCAGAATCAGTTATTTCTTCTTCATTATCACTATGAACAACTTGAGCAATCAGAGCACGAAATGCAGACTCATCAGGTTCATCAGCAGCCCAATCATAGCCTTTATTCGATGTTCGTGCTTTTTCAAATGCTTCAAGTACATCAGCATCCCAATCATAACCTTCATTGGACTCAGAAGAAACAACAGTTAAAGCAATTGGAGAATTAGAAGTTCGCCCCCAATCATATCGTTTATCAACTTGAGACACCAAGGCTGTTGGAGACTTTGATGAAGAAGCAGTTGATTTTGAACATTCACGAGCAAAATGTCCAAAATTGGAACATTTAAAGCATCTTGCTTTTGATTTATCTATTCCAACCTTGCCATCTGGATTTAAACTTTGAAATCCTGTCTTCTTTTTGAATCTTTTAACTCTTTGAGCTAACATTGCCAATTGCCAATTGATATCCATTTGCTTAAGAATATCAGGATCAATCTGATCAAAATCTTCTTCAATCAGATTAGATGTTGTCAAACCACCACTCAACAATCCATAATATGAAGATAACAAGGCTGAGATTAATGCCAAATGCTCATCTGGTATTTTTGCAGAAAAGAAGTCTGACTCGAATTATTTGGAATAGTGAAGTTACACCCTCCTGATGAATTTGCAGAGTTTCCTGAATCATGACCAGCAACAAAAGCTGTTTGAGGTGGATTTGATGAGTCAACACCAAATGATTTAGACTTTGCATTGATACTTGCAGAATTTTGACCATGATACACTTCAGGATTTTGGAATTGAGCAGTTGACTTGTTTGATGTCATCATTTCCATCTCTCTAGCATGAAGCTTTCCGGTCAAATCATGAAATGATAATGCGGAATATTCTTTATCATGAGTAAGCAATAATACATAATTTTCCCACCTTTCCGGTAATGCTTCCATCAATTTCTCTTTTAATTCCTCCTTGGTCTTTTCAATTTTAACCACTTTCATCTCACTAATTAGATGTGAAAACCTTGAAACAAGAGCAGAAATATTTTCTTTTTCATAATGTTGAAAATTTTCAAATTCATTGTTCAACACTTTTCGTCTACTCTTCTTATATTGGTCATTACCTTCGCATCGAGTAGATAAAGCATCCCACAACTGTTTAGCTTTCTTGCAAGTGCTGAATTGATGCAACAACTCGGTAGGTAAAGCCATGGTAAGATAACCATAAACTTTTTGTTCAAGCTCATAACTTTTTTTTTCATCCTTATCAAAATCTTGAATTTCTTTATACTCTCCATCTGCAGTTGGATGTACATACAACTTTTGAATTGGAATCCATAAATCAATATCGTTTGTGCTGATGTATGCAGAAAAACGTTGTTTCCAATTTTGATAATCTTCCAACTTTAACAGCTTAGGAACTTTCTGACTTGTTCCTATTTCATTATCAAAATTGAGCATAGCTTGTACCGTGCTTTGCATAGCCGCAAACGCTTGAAAATCAGACATTTTTCACCAAAAATAATACTTCAAAAACTTTGAACTAAAAAACGAGGGTCTTCCAAGCGGATTTTGGGGGTTAAAACTGGACGGTACTGGCCAATAGGCCGGTACAAGTCTAGATTTTGGGGGTCAGTTTTAGTGAAGGTCACTTTTCTGCTAGCGTACCAAACCTTCTCAGCGGACCAAATCTGGACCAAATTAACCAGCGGACCAAATTTTTACTCAGCAGACCATTTCCGGACCAACTTAATCAGCGGACCAAATGCGGACCAAAATATCTCAGCGGATCAGATTGGTACGGCGGACCAAAATGGTACGGCGGACCAAAAAATAACCGCCACGGACCAACTTGAAGATTGCCTAGCGGACCACCAGCGGACCAGAAGCTTTCGAAGCTGATTACGACTGATCTTTGCGAATTTTGACTTTTGGAGCTGAAATTTGATTCAGTAAGGTGCGAAATCACTCCAGGAACACTCAGAAATCATTTTTCACCTCGAAAACACTCGGAATTGGAAGAATTTGATGAAAAATGAAGAAAACCCAAACTTTCTCTCTCTAAAAATCCGAAAATTGATCAAAAACACAGCAGTAGAACAACCAAATGCTCTGATACCACTTGTAAAACCGAGATACGATCTTACTACTGCATGTATCAATCAATCATAATAAACACGGATGTAAATAAGAGATCTTGTATTGAATCACTTGAAGATACAATGAAAGCTCTCTAGTTTCTCTCTCTAGAAAACACACACAGAAAGTGTAGAATGACTCAGAGTCTTAACATTCATTCTAACACAACCTATTTATAGTTAGTGACTAAACAGGCTGCGTACCAAATGGTACGGGCGTACCATTTGGTCCGGCGGACCATTTGGTCCGGTGCCAATGATATAGTCACTAAAACTCATACTAAGACACGCTCACATAGATACAATACACGAGACACATCATAGCATAGGTATATGCTCTAACAATCATGAGTTAACTGCTAGAGATATTAGGGAGTACAAAAATCAGAGTAGGATATTTAGAGAGAAACTGGAAGCTGCTAAGTTAGACATTAAAATTCATCAATCTCAGGTGAGTGATAAAAGTACATATCTTAGAATTGCTGACTCTAAGGTTGAAAGTCTAACCAAGTGATAGAGGAACTTAAAGCCAAATTAGGAACTTCACAAAACAAAATTGAACGTAATGACAAGAATGTGTCTGAAATGTTGAAGGCTAGTTCCCTATTTTACAATACTGATGTTAGAATGTGGCATGTTAAAGGCAACTCAGGTTTAGGTTTTGGTGCCGATGATAACAATGAAAAATCCATGCACTCCATCCCAATGCTTTTAATGCATGAAATGATTCCTGATCATGAAATCTCTAAGACCACTTTAGAAGTTAAGGTGGAAATCGATTGAAAACTTGCTGCTTGTCCTATTAAGATATATGCTCCTGTCTCTAACATTACTAACAATTCTACTTGTTGTGCAGATAAAGGTAATAAAGAAGCATGGATAGTGGATAGCAAGAAGTTTCCTAAGAGTCCAAAGAAGTCTAATTATGATGATTTTAATAAAAACTTTGATTTTGAGAAACTTGAATCTTCTGTTCAGTCTGAGTAAAAAACTTCAGAGTCTGTTTTGTGTGATAAAACTTCTGAGTGTGGTGTGTTTAATTTTGGCAGATATGATGCAAAACCCATGAAACCTTTAAGAACAGTTAAGATTTTAAGAAGGGATAAGGGTCCACATGTTGCTCGTCCCAAACCAACAAGTGATGGTTTGCTTGGTGTGAAAGCTTGTGAAAATAAGAATAATAATGGTGACCAAAATGTGCAGAAAGTACGGGACACCAGACCTCATGATTTTGTCCCGTACCCAGAAGTCAATTCTGCATATGACTAGTTTAAGCCGATACAACGGGAGTACATTTTGACTACAAAGCCACACGGTAAAACCCATTGGATCCACAAAAATTGTTCAAAACCAACCTGGATATCCACTGGGCGTAACCAACAACAGGCTCCCGTGTATCCAAAGAAACAGTCTTGCCATGTGTGTGGTAAACCAGGACACGTGGCAAGAAACTGTTTACACCGACCATATGAACCCTTCTATCCCAAAAGGGTTCATCAGAAGCCCATTCCAAAGGACCAAACACAAAATTGCCCGGTTCCAAGGTCTGGTCATTTAAAATCCAAAGTGCAGAAACCGGCACCTCAGGGACACAGAGTTAATCAGAAGCCCAAGTTTCCTAAGCGACAACCAAAGACTGTTTTTAAAGAAAGCAAAGTGTTTCAGAAATCAGTAAAGGCAGTCAATCTTCTTAAACCAGTTTGGATACCAAAATCTGTTGGATCTTCAAAATCTGTTTCACCTTCGAACCAGGTTTCTAAACCACCCATCCATCCAAAACCAGTTGGTCTGGCTAAATCAACTGGTTGGAGGAAGGATGACAGATGGAATATTCCAAAGGTGGTAAACATGTCTTTCAAACCCACTGAGGTGTACAAAAAACACTCCAAACATTTTCAAGAGGTGAATTTTCAAACTCAAAATAAAAATAAAAATCCACTGAAAAGGCCTCAGGAGCTTGGGAAAGACAATCACTGTCCCAGAAAGGTCATCACAAAGGACATTCTCAGTCCAGCCAAAGCTGACCCACCTTTACCCAGACCCATTAAGGTCGGGGTACCCAAAACTAAATGATCTCCTTTGAATGCAAGAACAGCCAAGGAGGACTGTTAACAACCTTTGGTATGTTGATAGTGGTTGTTCCCGGCATATGACGGGCGACATATCTCTGCTACAAGACTTGGAGCAATTTGATGGAGGATATGTATCTTTTGCAGGAGGAGTTGGAGGATATACCAGTCAGAAAGGAACAGTCAGAAATGAATGTCTCAGCTTCCATGACGTTAACTATGTAGAGCAGTTGCAACACAGTCTATTGAGCGTTTCTCAAATCTGTGACAGAGAGTATCCAGTGCTGTTCAACAACAAAGAATGTCTAATTCTCAAACCTGGATACTCAATCCCTGACGAGTGGGTGTTAATGCGAACACCAAGATACGGCAACTCTTATGTTCTGAACATGCAGAAACCCCCACAACTGAGGTGGCATGTCTTCTTTCTAAAACAACTGAGAACCATGCTCAGTTGTGGCACAGGCGATTGGGGTACATGAATCTAAAGAATATGAATCGGCTTGCACGAGGAGGACTTGTTAAAGATCTTCCAATCAAAGAATTCGTGATCAAGGAGAAGTGTGTGGCATGTGCTAAGGGGAAGCAGCACAAACGCCCACACAAGCCTAAGGTGTTCAACAGAATCTCCTCAGTATTTGGAACTGCTTCACATGGATCTTTTCGGTCCAGTCAGTATGTTAAGCCTTAACCGTTGTGCATTTTGCTTGTTATTAGCGACGATTTTTCTTGTTTCACGTGGGTATTCTTTTTGCCTCGAAAGAGTGATGTTGCAGGAATATTGATAGCCTTCATCAAGCTCATTGAAAACAAGCTAAACTTGAAAGTAAAGTCAAGAATCATACAGTAGATGAATTCTGTGCGAAGAAAGGTATTGAACATCAGTACAGTTCTCCATATACTCCACAGCAGAACGGAGTGGCAGAACGAAGCAATAGGACGCTGATTAAAGCTGCCCGTATAATGCTATGTGACTCCAAACTACCCACCATGTTTTGGGCAGAGGCAGTCAATACCGCATGTTATGTCCAGAACAGAGTTCTCATCAACAAACGACTCAGAAGACCCCTTACGAATTGATTTATCATGACAAGCCCAGAATCTCTGGGCTTTTAGATGTCTTTGCACTGTTTTATTAAATACTGATTTGCCAAAATTTTCTGCTAAATCTGATGAGTGTTATTATGTAGGTTATTCTGCCAGTTCAGCCTACAAGGTGTTCAACAAAACAACCGGTATTGTGATGGAATCTACCAATGTGGATTGGCTGGCAGAAAATCCCTCAGATGGTGGAGTGGGTCCCACACAAGCATTTGATTACAATCAATTCTTCATTCCAATTGGATTAGAACCGGTCATTGCTGAAGACTGTATGACGATCCAATTTTAGGACCATCAATAACTCATACCATTTCAAAAGACCCGGACACTGCCTCCAACGTAGATACAACACCAGTACATGAAACTACTGATGCTGGGGTTGGTGATGAAGCAGAGAATAGCCCTGGCACAGATACCGTTCAATCTCAGGAAGCTGATGCAAATGCAAAAATTAATGAAGAACCTATTCAGACAAATTTACCTCCTGAAATCCCAGTTCCAACCGTTGCTGAAACAAGGATCCACAAATATCATCCCTTGGACAATGTCATTGGTCCATTAGAGGCAAGCGAGGGTTAAGGCAGGGTGATCCAATGTCCCCCTATCTATTTACCTTGGTTATGGAGGTCTTAACTCTCATGCTTAAACGTGATGTGGAAAGGGATCCTTTATTCAAGTATCATAAGAAGTGTAAGGATCATAAGATTGTTAACCTCTGTTTTGCAGATGATTCGTTTCTTTTTGCTCATGGCGATACTAGGTCTACTACCTGTTTGATGCGGTCTATGGATGATTTCTCAAAGATGTCTGGTTTAGTTCCCAGTCTCCCGAAAAGCACTATATTTTTCTGTAATGTGGGGAATGATACTAAAACTGCTATCCTAAGCCGTTTACCCTTTACTGAGGGAAATCTTCCGGTTAAGTACCTTGGGGTGCCCTTACTGTCGTCTGGTTTACGTTATCGGGATTGCCATCCGTTATTAGAAGCGGCTGATAACCGCATTTCTAGCTGGAGGAAAAAAAATATTTCTTTTGTTGGTCGTCTCCAACTCATCCTTTCTGTCCTTCCCTCTATGCATATATACTGGGCCTCGGTGTTTCTTCTTCCTGCTAGAGTTGTAAATGAGTTAGAGGCTAAGATGAGGAGCTTTTTGTGGTCCCAAGGAAAACATGTGAAGGGGGCTGCTAAAGTTTCATGGAATGTGGTCTGTCGGCCTAAAAGTAAGGGAGGGCTTGGAATCCGATGTATTACAGATATGAATCGGGCTCTCCTCGCAAAGCATGTGTGGAGTATTCTCACTAGAAGGAATTCGCTTTGGGTTAAATGGATTTAAACTTACAGATTGAAAAATCGCACTTTCTGGAATTGTAAGAATGATGTATCTAGTAGTTGGTGTTGGAGAAACCTCATGAAAATTAGGCCTCTTATTCAGAGTTACATCTATATCACTGTTGGGAATGGCCTTGATACGTCTGCTTGTTATGACACTTGGAGTGATATTGGTCCCTTGGCTAATATCCTCTCCTCTAGACAAATTCATAATGCTGGTTTTTATATTTACCCTTGTCTTGCTGATGTTATTGTGAGCCCCAGTTGGAATTGGCCTTTGGATTGGGTCTCTCATTTTCCGATTTTAAGCAATGTTCATATCCCGGAGCTCAATGATGTTGCTGATAAACATTGGTGGAAAGTGGAAGATACTCTTGTTGAGTTCTCCACGAATACGGCTTGGAACTCTCTGAGGCAGTCCCACGATGAAGTCCCTTGGAAATATCTTGTTTGGTTCACGACTTGCATTCCTAAACATGCTTTTTGTGTTTGGTTGGTTATTAATGGTAAACTTCGAACCCAGGATAAGCTGGTACGCTGGAATTGGAAGAAGGGGTGTATGAACATGATGTGTTGTCATCTATGTTACTCTGATATAGATTCTCATAACCATCTTTTTTTCGAGTGTCCTTTCTCCAAGAAGGTTTGGGAGATGGTAAGGAGAAGCTTTCCGATTCAGATGCCGAGTAACTGGTCTATTATTGTTAATTGCTATGAGTCGAATTCGCAGTCCAAGGCTCTGTCTAGTGTCGTTTTTAAGCTCTCTGTGGCGGTTGCTGTTTATCACGTTTGGAGGGAACGAAATAATCGGCTGCATGGTAACAAAAATCGGCAGCCTGAGAAGGTTGTTGGGGATATTCTGTCTGATATCCGCTACAAATTACTGGGGTTAGAGTGCAAGTTTGGTGATCGGGGTAGAAACGTCTTTCCCATCTGGAGATCTTTCGGAAGCTTGGTTTTTGATGATGGAGGCTAATTTGATTAGTGTTGAGTCTAGTTCCTTTGTTGTTCTTACCAGTATTTAGCTGGGTGTGCTGTGTTTTTTTTATTTGTGTTTTACTCTTTGGGGTATGCCCCTTAGAGAACTAGTAGAGATTTCACTCTACTACTTGTGCTTTGAACGTTTCTGTTAATATATAATATCACCGGGGTAACCCTTTACCCAAAAAAATCTGGGGTGATAACAAGAAGCCATTCAGGGGACATCAATTACTGCATGTACTCTTACTTTATCTCTCAAATTGGCCCCCAAACATTACAATGGCTTTAACAGATCCCAGCTGGGTGGATGCTATGCATGAAGAGCTAAACCAATTTTCAAAGTTTCAGGTATGGCGTTTAGTGGAGAAAGATGCTGACAAAAAGGTCATCCCAACTCGATGGCTTTATAAGAATAAAAAGGATGACAATGGAATTATTGTTTGTAACAAGGCAAGGTTGGTGGTTCAAGGGCATAAGCAAGTCTAAGGTATTGATTATGATGAAGTATATGCACCCGTTGCTCGGTTAGAGGCAATAAGAGTATTTTTGGCCTACGCATCCTACATGAACTTCACTGTCTACCAACTGGACGTGAAAACTGCAGTTCTCTATGCTGATATGGATGAAGAGGTGTATGTTACTCAACCTCTTGGGTTCATTGATGACGAACACCCCTATCATGTGTACAAGATAGACAATGCACTGTATGGCTTACACCAGGCCCCTCAGTCGTGGTATAAAATGTTGACCGATCATCTTCTAGCACACGGGTACACAAGGGGAATAGTGGACCAGATACTATTCAGAAAAGAGGTTGAACATGACATAATCATGGTGCAAGTTTATGTGGACGATATCATCTTCGGGTCCACGAATGAGGATTTATGTAAAGAGTTCGAAAAGGTGATGTGGACAAAGTTTAAAATGAGTTAAACGGGCGAAATGGAGTTCTTCCTGGCATTACAAGTGAAGCAAAGTGACAGCGGAATCCTTATCCACCAAGCCATATATGTCACAGAGATTCTAGAAAAGTACAAGTTGGCGGATTCGAAATCTGTCTCCACGCCCATGGCGGTCATGCCTGCACTTACCAAAGATCCAGATGGTCAATTAGTGAGCGAGCACATGTACCGGTCTATGATAGGGTCACTGATGTATTTGAGGGCCAGCCGCTCAGACATTATGCTTGCAGTGTGCCAATGCAGACGATATCAGGCTAATCCTAAACTCTCTCATTTATCTGCAGTTAAACGTATTTTAAATATTTGAAGGGTAGGCCAAGGCTGGGCCTCTGGTACCCTAAAGAGTCTGGGTTTAATCTGTATGCGTTTACTGATAGTGATTATGGTGGCAATGAGCTTCACATGAAATCTACATCTGCTGGAGCTCAGTTCTTAGGAGACAGGTTGGTGGCATGGCAAAGCAAGAAGCAGCACACGGTGTCACAATCGACAGCCGAAGCAGAATACGTGGCTGCCTCTGAATGTTGTTCACTAGTGGTATAGTTGCAGCATGAACTTGGAGATTACGGTTTGAATTTCTTTGACACTCCCATTTACTGTGATAATAATGCTGTGTTACAAATTGTTAAAAACCCTGTGCAGCACTCTAAAACCAAACACACTGACATTAAAACGCACTTCATACGGGACTGCTACGAACGCAGGCTCATTCACTTATCAGAAACAGAGGAAGGAGACGATAAAACTGATGATGAAGAGTCTGCCTCCTCAGACTCTGATGATAGTCCTGCACAACCAGAAGGGATTCATCCTCGGAAGAGACAGAGGACTGGAGAATCTTCCAGGGCCTCTACATTACAGACACAACAATCATCTTCCGATGAAAGCTACAGTCCGTCGCAGGATGAACAAGGAGATGATGAGACTTCATTGTCTCTCGATCAAGTCGATCTCACTTATGATCTCGATGAGCCTTACAGTCCTCCTCAGTTCCCTCCTGTTGATACCCAATATGTGCATCGTGTGAAGTATCAAGCAATGTACAAGATCAAGTCAAAGTATGATTGGCCAAACTAGGTCCGAACCTGGAGTTCGGACTTGCCGAACCTGGGGTTCGGACAAGGATCGGCCAGCTGGGTATAAATAGTTGTTTGGTCTTTGTAATAGTTAGTTCTGTGCGTGTGAGATGTCTGCTAAGTGTGTGTTTTTCAAGGTGTTTCTCTGTGTCTGTATTCTGAGTGTTTCACTGATTGTAATTGTTCGTTTTGATCAATAAAACAATCGATTAATTACGTTTCGATGTCCGATTAGCTAGATCGAGTAGACAATCCGATGTTCACGCATTTTCAAGTGGTATCAGAGCTTTCTGGTTCACTCTACTAATCTGTGGTTGCTATTTTCGGATTTTTGAAGCGTTTTCAGTAATTCTCGAGTTTGTATTAGTGTTTTTCATCATTTCTATCGAGTGTTTGGTGTCAAATCTGCTTCTAAACCATTTTATATCGGTTTTTCTCATCCACAGTAACGAGTTTCGTCAAAATCAGTTCATTTTCGCACGTTTTTGAAAAATGAAGTCGAGGTTCGAAGTTCACTGTTCAGGTTCGGTGTAACCGCCCCGAACTTCAAGTTCGGTCGACGTTCGGTCCATCTTCGGTGAGAGTTCGGAGTTTTGGTCTAGTTCGGTCTAGGTTCGGAGGTCGATCGGTGCAAGATCGGAGCTACATAGGTTCGGTCGAAGTTCGGACAGTTGATTTTGTTTCAGAGCTAGTTCGGACGGAGTTCGGACATTGAATTCAGGTTCGGACGAGGTTCGGAGGTCAGTGATAGGTTTGGAGCAAGTTCGGTCGGCAGAATCTAAAAGTTTTCAAACGATGTCGGAATTTCATGCCTTTGCTGCAATGCAAAGTGTGATGCACACCATGTTGAATTTTTATAATGAAATTGGAACAAGTCAGAAAGTTCCCAAATTGTTGAAGCTAGAAGATTATCAAAATTGCAAGAAAAGATTTCTGCATACATCAGCACAATTGATATTGATTTATGGATTCCGATTGGAAAGTTGTATGAACGACCAACTGAAGAAGGAGATTATAAGGAACTTGATGATTTTGATGCTGCTGAAAGAAAAAGTTATGAGCTTGAAAAGAAAGTTTATGGTTATCTTACTATGGCTTTACCTACCGAACTGTTACATCAATTCAGCACCTGTAAGAAATCAAAGCAATTGTGGGATGCTCTTTCAGTAAGATGTGAGGGTAATGATGATTACAAGAAGATTTGGAAGAAAGTGTTGAACAAAGAATTTGATAACTTTCAAAATTATGAAAATAAGAACATTACTGCTCTCGTTTCACGGTTTTCACATCTAATTAGTGAATTAAAGATAGTTGGTATTGAGAAATCTGATGCTGATTTGAAGGAAAAGATTATGGAAGCTTTACCTGAAAAGTGGGAGAATTATATTTTGCTGCTCACTCATGATAAGGATTATTCTACAATGACGTTTCACGAGCTTACTGGAAAAATTCATGCTTGAGTAATGGAAATGTTAAACTCAAAGAAGTCAATTGCTACTTTGCAAAATCCTGAATTGTATCATGGTGAGAATACGGCAAGCATGAATGCTAAAGCTAAACCAAGTCTGAATTCTGCCCCATGTACAACTTTCTTGACTGGAATTTCTGATAATTCTGATAACAAGTCTTTACGGGGTTGTAGCTTTACAATTCCAAATTTTTCAAGTCAGAATGCTTTTTCTGCTGAATCAACAGATGATTGTGCTAAAATGATTTCTGCATTGATTTCCGCATCTTTTGGGTTGATTATCAAGAATGTTGCTGATGCAAAGTTAACTAGCGATGATCTTGATGCACTTGATGATGATCAACTAACTGAATTGGATATATCTTGGCAATATGCTATGTTATGTCAAAGATCGAAGAGGTTTTTCAAGAAACATGGAAGAAATATTTCTGGTGATAAATTAGGTTTTGACAAGTCTAAGTTAAAATGTTATAAATGTTCGCAGTTTGGACATTTTGCCAAAGATTGTCAACAGGCACAAGCAAGCAAGCCTGGTTTTACTCAATCACCCAAGTCTGGTTTTACTCAACCATCTACTAGTAACACAAGCAAGACAACAGCTTTGACAACTCAACATGATGGTGTTTATGATTGGGGTCAACATTTTGGATATGATACATCCGCATTAATTGTCACACATGAACAAGATGACTATTATTCTGATTCGAGTTCATATGATGCTGTTGAGAATGAGAAATTTGAATCTAAAATTGAAGCCTTGATGAAAGAAAAATAATTGTTGATTGAAGAAGTCAAAAGAATTACTGCTGACTTAACAATGATTAGTTCGGAGTTGGGAATTTCTAAGGAAAATGAGAAGGAATTCGGTGTGAAGAACGAATGTCTAGTTAATGAGATCAAATTGCTGAATGAAGTTTTAGAAATTTCTAAACAAGATAAAAGGGATGTTGAAGTTGCAAAAGCTAAGATCGGTGAAGAAAGGGATGAGTTGGTGAAAGAAGTCAAGAAATGGAAGGATGAAGCGGAGGATACTGCTTCTGATTTCACGAATCTGTTTGATAAATCAAAGGTCAAACTTGATTTGCTTACCAAGAATGCTGAAGAATCTGCTGCTAAGATTGAAGCATATCAAGTTGATATGGAACAATTGTTGGATGAAAAGCGGGAGTTGGTTCGTGTAAATAAAGTTCAAGCAGTAAATTTAGAGATTCAAAAGAGAAATGAAGATAAATTGAAGAAAGAATTGTTCGAAGGATTAGATAATCTTCGTCTGCAAAAATTTGAAACTCACAAAGTTGCAAAGCGATTGATTGCTAAAGAAAAAGAATTTTCTGAGGCTCAATAGCAAATTTCTGATTTAAAAATTCAAGTTCTAAATGCTAATCGATTGCTTAACATTGTTTCAAATTCTCAAGTTTTCACAAGCTTCTTAGGTAATGATGCTAATTTTGAAAAAAATGTTTGATAAGACTGCATCACCCCCTGCTCATATCAAAGAAGCTTTCAAAGATGTGAAGGAATTATTCAAAGGTTTCCTCATCTACTGTTGAGGTTGAGAAGGTTGTGACGAAAAAGAAGAACAGGAAGAATAAGAAAAAGAAGGAAAAGAAATCTGAAGTTTCTCCTGCTCCAAAATTTGTATCTAGTTCATCTTCTGCTGATAATGAGAAGTTGGCTACTTCAAGTGACAAGCTTAAGTCACAATCTGGATTTGATGAAAAGATCTTTTATGATCAGAAGAATGTGACTGAAGTGAAAGCTGAATTTTCTCGTTTGGCGAAGAATGGACATTTTACACCTGAGGAGAAGATTTCTGGAAAGCATGTGGGATTGGGTTTTCACGGGATGAAAGACAAAGCTGAGAAGGTTCCGGCATCATCATCTCAAGATTTGAAGAAATTAAAGATGAAACAAGTGAAGAAGGAAGTTTTTCAAGCTGACAAAGTTCAACCTGAGCGGTTCTACAAACTCAAGGGTTCGGATCAATTATTTTCTGACAAAGAATTTCCACTTCATTGTGTTGAAGCTCGGAAGATTGCTGAAGTATTTGTGAAAGCTAACATTTCTTCTGAAAGTTCTCAATATCTAAGTCCTACATCCAAATGGGTACATGATCACAGGCATCAGGTATATGATTCTCATTCTGATCATGTTCGAGATATTCATGTGTGTTCTTCGCACGCACATCAAAAGTGGGACAAATCAAAGCGGATTTGTTATGTTTGCCGCCGAATAGGGCATATGGCAAAGGATTGTCCACTACCTGCTGATTCCTTACAACGGTTTCATAAGAACCTAGTTTTTGGTAAACCTGCCAAATAAATGTTCTTTGATAAACAAGGCAGAGTTTTTGATGAAGTTGAACCTACATTCTTTCATAAACAAAAACGTTTTGTTCCAATGTTCTCAAAGGTTCAAAGTGTAGGTTCATCATCATAGTTACCTGTGATAAGCTCATCTCAAACTGTCTTACCAAAACAACAACAATGAAAACCTAAGGCGGTGTCTAAGCAAAACAAGGACACTGGTCGACCAGAAGCGTTTCGCTTTGGGTCGTTTTTAGACTAATTAGTTTGACCAGTGTGCAGGCACTTCTAGAAGATCTATTGACGATTGCAAAGTTGTTGATGGAGGAGTATTTTGCTTAACTTAATATTCATGATAAATTCTTCTAACCTGCAAATTTTCTGTATTCTAAATCTGCAAACTATCCGTGTTGATTGATCACTTTTCTTTGTTTACAAGTTTTTCTCAAAAAGTCAAAAATAGAGTCTTGTTTTTGTGTAAATTGAAAATCCAAAAATAGAGTTTTCATTTTAAGGGGGAGAATTGTAAGTAAGGGGGAGTAATTCAGAAAATGCATGTTATGGGGAGAAGGTGAATACATGCCAAATATATATTGAAAGAAAGTGAATACATGCACAATATATAATATTGTGAGAAATTGATCATTGGGAAATGATGGTACATTGGCTTACGTATCTGACTCATGGATAGAGTAGATGAAAGAGCCATACGATCGATATGCCTGGTAGGCTCGGCAAATCAGAAAGTATTCAGATGTGATATACACTAAATACTAATGCTTGACCATGTGGATAACATCTTGAGGCATATTTCATGACATAAAAAGAAAATTAAGTGTAAAATTCAAAATGAGAAGTCACTGTGTATACATGTGTTCTTTTTGCAAAGATTTAAACTTGTTTGATTTTCTTTATTTTGTCAAACGATCAGACTTTCTCTGTGTATCGAAAGATCGACCTGATCGTTGTTCGTTTGACGTTCTGCTTTATTTTCTTTGGTGTTTCGTATAACTCATCGGACTTTCTTTGCGTGTATGGGAGTACCGACCTGATTGTTGTTGGGTTATACAACTTCAACTTTTTTTATTTTTTTTATTTTGTTAAATCCGAGGCCTTATCTGCGTATCGAAAGATCGACCTTAAGGTAGACGATTTAACGTTCTTATTTCTTTTTGCATGGAACACAGTTGACAATATCATGAAAATACTATGCTTTGTGAAAAATCACAAGTGCTGTCACACAAAAAGAAAAAGAAATGTCTGATTATGTCTGATAGTGTGGGATACACTCGTCAAAGCAAATCTAATCAATACCTTAACATATCCAAATGTTATGAGTATGATTCTATCTGAGTTTAAGTTGGACAAATTATACCAGCAATCAGCATGACTTGTGTGTTTCAACTAATTGAAATTGAAGTGTAGTTGAGTGCGTTATGACCAATATGATCCCATATAGTAATCTTTCTCATACCAAAAATAGTGTTTGATTATGTATTGCAAGTTCATTTTATATCAAGATAAGCCCAAAAAGATTTTCAGTGTGTTTTAACATAAACTTTGAAAAATCAAAAAGATTTTAGGTTTGTTTTGCTATAAATTTTCTAAAAGTCAAAAAGATTTTGTTTCTGCTTTATTTTTGGTCTGATCAACATGTGATACAAATTCAAATTTCAAAATCATATCTTGGAGTCTCGAAGGGACGTTTTGTGCCAAGATTATTTAAATGTTTGAGCAGGTTGCTATGTGCAAGATATCACGATTTCAAGTCTTCTAAAGTTGTTGATGAAAGACCAGAGATACACTAAAATGTCATCAACTATTCAAGATCAAGTTACGATCGAGTTGAGGAGGAGTTTGTTTGAAGATTCATTTCATTGAACGAACGGATTCTATACTTAAGGGGGAGCTTGATTGAAGATACTAATTTGATGATGTTGAAGAGATACTGCACACGACGAGGGGGGGGGGGGGGGTTGTTGATACCTGATATGTGCGTCGTGTGAAGTATCAAGCAATGTACAAGATCAAGTCAAAGTATGATTGGCCAAAGTAGGTCCGAACCTGGAGTTCGGACTTGTCGAACCTGGGGTTCGGACAAGGATCGGCCAGCTGGGTATAAATAGTTGTTTGGTCTTTGTAATAGTCAGTTCTGTGCGTGTGAGATTTCTGCTAAGTGTGTGTTTTTCAAGGTGTTTCTCTGTGTCTGTATTCTGAGTGTTTCATTGATTGTAATTTTTTGTTTTGATCAATAAAACAATCGATTAATTACGTTTCGATGTCCGATTAGCTACATCGAGTAGACGATCCGATGTTCACGCATTTTCACCTCCTAAGACAAGTCTAGAAAACTTAACAAGAACCGCTGAAGACAAAGATTTATCCTCTGAGTTCATAATGATTAAAGCTGAGAGAAGTAAGTCTTGTACTATAAAAGCTCAAAGTCAGGAGAAAGCCCAGTTCACTGTATGATTATGAAGTTGTGGATTCATCTGGCACTTAATCTGATACAACCTTAGCTACAACAACTGTCTCTCCATCACCTGCTGAACAAATTGAGAGGTTTGATATGGATTTGAGGCCACTAGCGAAGCTAGCTGAGGCTGTTGTTACCACTACCGACACAGCTGGCATTGTTGCTACCAGCCCAACAGTTTCAGAATCTGAAAAGGTAATGGAACTTCAAGCTGAAATTGTCAATCTTTTGAGTCAGAATGATCACCTAAATTGTTCTCTACAAGTGGAAAATCAGAAGATAAATGATCAGTCACAAGTAATTGCTGAACAAGCAGCAAAAATTCAAAGAGTCAAAGATTTGCTAGCCAAATCAAATGAAGACAAACAATCAAGCGGCAAACCAGATGATGATGCTAGTGATCAAGAGACTGAGCAACCAGAAAACCAACCACAATCTGATCAAAGAAGTAAAGGAGGAAATTATCAAGATCCTATATCTTCCACAACTGTTCCTGCTGGCAAAGACTCAACTGGAGTTCAAGATACTTCAAGTCCTTTGAATGATAGTGATTTTGAGGTTGATGTAGACACCGTTATTGAAGGAGATGAGCTAAACCTCTCAGATGATGAAGAATCTTTCATCAACAGTCTCCTTCATGACGAACCTATTGATGAAACATTGGACTCAATCAAGAAGCTTGCCCCAGTTCCAGAAAATCTGAAACTTCCAAGATTCGCACCGGCACTGAAAGCTCTTGCTATTGAGGGATCGACAAGAGCAGAGTCTGAAGCAGAACCTGACAACTCTCTTCAACCATCACTTGTTCCCACCATTCATGCTGAAATCCCAATCTCTACTGCCATAGTTCCCGTGACTGAAGGTGTCCGTCATATGTACGTCGACTCAGCCTTCTTAGACTTTGAAATGTCAAACTTCTGTGAGTACTATGCGATGAAGAACTTCTCAAGAAGAAACTCCTGTGGAATTTTAATTGAGAATCTTGATGATGGTGATGAAACAGCCTATGAAGAACATCCGTACTTTGTAGACTTCAAATATGAAGATGACATGAATGAGCTAGATCAGAGAATGACCGTGCTCATGAATGAAGCTAATCCTTTGAACTACATTGATCTGGATACGATCGATAGTGAAGATGATGATGAAGAGGCATATATATGTCCTACTCCAATTCAAGTTAAGATGGAGGTAGATGATGAATATGTAAATGTGCCTCTCTTAACTATCATGTCTGTTGGTGAAACTCTTGCCTTGGACATAACCCCTCATGTTCCAGGGTCCATTCCAACAGATGCTGAAATTATTAATCTTGAAACAAGCGCTGGTCTAGAATCTCAAAGTCAAAATGATCCTGATGATCTGCTGAGCAAGACCTTCATGAACAAATCTTTGAAGCCTCTTTTATGCACTTCTCCTCCGACTCTGAAAAAGAGGAAGTTGACACCAATTGGATGACAGCTCAACAACCTGCTATCATAGAGCAACCCGGACCCTCTGATAAGGATAAGGGAAAGAGAAAATTAACTCCTGAGGAAATAGTAGAGGAGCAACAGAGAAGGGAAGCTGAAAAAGATAAGTCTCGTCGTGCACTCATTGCAGACACACACAATGATCAGAACCGACTGATAGAAGAGAAGGCCAATACACTGAAGAGATATGAGTCAGGACATCCTCCTGCTGTCATATACGGTAAGGGCTCGAGTACTTTGCTGGATCGTTCTGAGTTAGGAAGAACCGATGAACCAAGGATCCGCATCGTCACAAATTTAGAGGGCACCGATGTAGATGAAGATGATACTTCTGAAACAACTCATATGGTGAGGTCTCTGATGGGTGACAACTTCTCATTAGAATATCTGATGAGTCTTACTGACACGGAGTTAACCAAGCTTTACACCGATGAGGAAAGACTGAACTCACACCTTCCCCATAATCAAAACATTGAAACTGAAACTGATCCCATCGAAGATATCTTTGCTAACACCACCAAGACGGTCGAATTTCTTCCTATTCGTGACCATCTTTCTGACCTTGTACTCGACATCGGCAACTCATATCTTCCTCCTCCTGAAACTTCTTCTGATGAGGTTCCTGATTATGAAGAATACATCAAATCCTTTACCAACAGGATGACTGTCGTGGAACTCCACAACTATTGTAGATTTAAGAATGTGGATAAAAAGGCATACAACAAGAAGAGACTTAAAGGTCTACGAGAGTTTGTATGCGAGTACCGAAAGACTGAACGTTTGGCAAAGTTGGAACAGATCAGACTCACAGAGCTGGAACGAGCTGAGGCTCTCAAGAGGAAAGACAACCCTCCCATCTATGACAAATGGGAAAAGGCAGCTCCAAATCTGAAGGCTATGCAACAGTTTGTTGCCAAAACCCTTAGAAATATGCCAAACAACCCAAATGTCAATCATGGGATGAAAATCCTAGGATGGAAGTATGATGCAGCCTTTGATGCATTCCTGGTGAAGAGGCAGAACGAGTATGTTCAAATCTTCGGTGACTTCAGAGCTCTACGCAGCCTATTCTTGGGAACTCAAGCAGCTTAAATACTTGGATCTGGTGAACCACACCAACCATGAAAAGGGTGTGAAAGCTGTTTCTCTGATCAACTTTGCTTATGAGTTTAAGAAGAACAAACAAACTCCTGAAGATGAGAAGAAATCTCAGATATTTGCTGAGAAAAGGCGTCTTCGTGCCCCTCATCACGGAATGTTCAAGGATATTGGGAAGGAGGCTGAAAGCGAAGACGATATCTGGGAATCAGAAAAATGCTCCAGTGATCAGTTGGTACTACAACGGAAAGACTGATGAATTAGTGATTGAAAGAGTCGGTGCAGAGTCTATCAGACTCTTTGCAGCAACAGAACTCAGACTACTTTCAAGATCCTATTTAAAGCTGATATACTATGAGAAGATGCGGGCCATACCTATTCAACTGAGACCATATGAATGCTATGATGCCAACTATTTGTTAATGTTTTTAAATTGGTGGTGTACTAGACTGGCAGGTATAGGTAAACTTACAATTGATGCAGAGGTCATAAGAACAGTAAGCTGCTGGTTAATGGAAGATAACGGGTCAAGTGTCATCCTGGATAGGTCAAGGAGGTTGATAGAGCTAAACAATTACAATGACTTTAAGAAGCTAGTGTGGCAAGATCTCTGGAGGCTGTACGACCTTGGAATAACTGTATTGTCAGATAAAGACAAGGAAGCCGCAAGAGAAACTTCGAGATTTCTACTCAAGCTACTCGATCATGTAGCTTAAAGCTCAAGGTGTTTGCATTTCCAACAAGGGTGGAAATTGTTGGAACCCAATTTGGTTGTTGGCAACACAAACAGTTCACCGCTGAGCATTGCTGCTGAAGACCTCCTGATTACTTATCTAGAATAGATACTTTGATTTTGTAATAGATTTTGGGTTTATACTTTGTAAAATTCTATTTCTGTTTTAGCAGACTTGTATTTCTTCTTAGCGAACTCCTGATATTGAACTTAGCGGACTTGTTTTACACTAAGCGTACTTGTTGATTTTTCAATACTCTTGTCTTAGCGAACTTAACTTGTTCCTAGCGAACTTGTTAGTGGACTTGTTGATGCTTAGCGAACTTGTTAGCGGACTTGTTAATGCTTAGTGTACTTGTTAGCGGACTAGTTTTTGCTTAGCGAACTTGTTAGAAGACTAGTTAATGCTTAGCGAACTTTTTAGCGGACTAGTTAATGCTTAACGAACTTATTAGCAGACTAGTTTGCTCTTGGCGAACTTGTTAGCGGACTTGTTTAATGCTTAGTGAACTTGTTTGTCTGATGAAACATTCTCTGCTAAAATCAATGTAATGATTGTTGTGTCAAACATTCTTTTTGTCTCATGCTCTCTAGTACTATAAATACCCATTGTAAAACCCTTTTGGGATACGGTGCTCGAGGGGTTTTTCTACAGAGAGCAGCTTTGTGTGTGTGTTCTTAGTGTAGTGTGTGTCCTTGAGCTTTAGAAATCATCAATGGGTGAGCATTGATGCAGATTCAACCGGAATTGACCATCACACATGATTTCCGCACTTGTGTGATGAATCATATGAGAAACTTGTGCTCAAATCTGGTCCTGACAAACAAAACAAGTTGTTTTAAAACTCACCAAGAATTGTTTTTAAACTGAAAACGTCAGACATGAGCTTTATTCGGGTGCGAATCTCGCAGGGTAGCTCAATGTCATCTTGGTCTGCTTTCTTCAGCTTCATGCACCTACAAAATGTAAATTATGTCAAGCATATATTTTGCAGGAATTAGTGAAGCATCATACAACATAAACTTATGTGTATACCTGAGGGATTACCCTGCTGGGTTTTTCCATTCTTCACCTTGGCAAGATACTCTGGGCAGTTCCTTCTCTAGTGCCCCATCTTGTTGCATTCAAAACACTGGCGCTGTTCTGGCGGCTGTGCCTTTGACGCTTTCAACTTGCTCTTCTTGCTTCCATACGCTCTGGGAATAGCTGCCTTGCCCTTCTTCTTATTTCCACGTCTTCCCTTCTTCGCCTCAGGCTTCTTGACATCTTCTGGTCGGATTGTTAGTACAACGGGTGCCTTGCCGTTAACAAAGTTAACTTCGGCAGTCTTGAGTATGCCATGAAGCTCAGTCACTGTCTTCACCATGTTGTTCATGTTGAAGTTCACCCTGAAAGCGGTGAAGGCGCTGTATAGTGAGTGTAGAATTAGGTCCATCACCATTTCGGTGGGGATTACGTAATTCAGCTTCGCTAGGTGGTCGATGTAACTCTTCATCTTCAGGACATGGGCACTGACGGGAGCGCATTCAGCCATGCGACAGTTAATAAGTATCACAACGGTGTCGTAGCGCTCCTGCCGGGCCTGGGTTTCAAACATGCCCCTTAGATCAGCGATCATCTGAAAAGTCGTCCTGTCGACCATGTTCTTCTGAATCGCAGAAGTCATAGTGGCTAGCATAAGGCATGCGACAAATTTAGCAATTTGTCGCAATGCGTTATGGGCATTACGAGCAGGAGCAGTGTTGGCTTCAGGTTGCTCGGGAACCTCAGCCTCTGACACATTTTCCATGTTCGCCATCTTCAGGATGATTCTCAGATTCCTTTCCCAATCAAGGAAGTTGGCGCCATCAAGCTTTTCTTTCTCAAGAAGAGACTTGAGATGGAAAATATCTTTGTTTGCGCGGTTTGCGTTAGCCATCTAAATCTATAGGCAAATTTAGTGTTTCGATGTTTGATTCGTATTCAAGGATGGCAAGCTAATCTTGAATAGGAAATGGGAACTTAGTTGGTTAGACAATTCCTCCAGACAGCGTAAAGTGCTTTCGAAATTTCTAAGTAACCAAATGGACAGTGAGTGTCACTTGTGAAAGAACTGTCACAACTCCCATTATGGGGATTTCGTGAACGGATCAACGAAATACGTTTAGCCCCATCTATGCCCATTTTTTCTACAAGCCGACCAGAGGTACGGTGTTGAAATACTCCAATACCAAAGGTGCGTGTAAAGAAAATGGTAGTTGTACTAAGTGATCAGTGTGTGCATAGGGTGTTGAAATACTCTAATATGCTCACATTGGAAGATACCCTGAACACCACGTGCGGTGTTGAAATACTCCAACACGGATGCATCGGTAAATATGTTCCAAGTTAGACTTGACTTAGGATGGCATAGACTACCAGTTTTAAGCTTACCAGATAGGATTATTAAGTCAAATTTTAATAGTTAGCGCTTTGACAAAATTATAAACCCTATCTCACTTGGGACGATCATTTAAATAACCTAACTATTAATGATCTATGTGTCGCGAGGTGATAACCAATTATTTACAAGGTACGATATATTCATCGAAAAATCTGAATTTAATGTCGAATTTAATAGGTTATCAAATTTTATGAAGTCGTAATTAAAATTAGGACTTATTATTTAATTGATCGAAAAATTAGTTTTATACCAGTAAAACTAAGTTGGATTTTAGTTGGTGCGTTAATCAGAATTAAGACAAGCAACCAAAGACAAGCAAACACACATGCACATATTCAGCCATACAGAGGTATCGATATTCTCAGAGCCTATGACAATATCGAGGAAGTTCGAGGGACGTTAAGGTAAACCAACCACAAGATAGAAAAACTCCCTGATTGATTTAGTCGCTCCCACTTGCTTCAACAAGCTCATGCATGTCATGAGGAATCTCGGTCTTGTTTCGGGTCCTTGCCATTTATGAAAATCCCTAGAAGGGGTAATCTCCAAATGGGGTTGTTGCATCTAGCTCATCTCGTTCGTCCAGGAGAAGGTGAGCCATTAAAATAAAAACTAATCTATTTTAAAATTAAATATAACTTTGAACCCAATCAAAGTGGGCCAATCCAAAACAAACAAATGGGCCTAATGGGCCAAAACACAATGACATCCATGACAAACCAAACACAGAGTTAGGCCGAATTCGTGCGTAATATAATTCAATCAGTTTTATTGAATCGGATTATGTTTAGTGGATCTAAATCGACTAAACATATCTAAACGGCGATTCAATTTATTTTGCGACTTTCGGGTTAGGAACCATAGTTCGCGAAATGCACCGGTTTGAAATCGACAGGTTAGGGTTTGTCTGTGGTGATCAAGGCTCTGATACTACTGTTGGGTTACGACAGTGGTAATCGGGTCCCCGGTAAAGACAAAATTTTCGATCTAATTAATTATTTAGGTTAAATAATTAATAAATCATTTAGGTTAAATAATTAATAAATCATTTACCGAACAAATTAGTATATTAAAACAGATTAATTAGATTAACTACTAATTTAATACGCAACGGAAAAAAAATTTAATTTACAAAACCCAATTACCAGTTTATTAACGTAAACCTACTCGCAACAGGATTCGACAATCACCAAAACGCACAAACACCAATCACGTTAATACAAACGCGATATGTACAAAATAAATAAAAAATAAATAAATCTAAACTAACATCGAGTTTAGATATACCTGAGCGGTGATTCAAACAAACTCTTGAGACACCGGAGGTCAACGGGTGACGTTAGGGTTTCGTAGGTTTGATTCGACGAGGAATCCGACGACCTCGCAACTTGCAAGATTTACTACGCGGTGAATCGAGCACCGGGAAAATCTCGCACGTCGGATATGGCACGATTAGGGTCTCGCGGACGACAAGCGAATGAGCCGTGTAATGGCAGTTCGCGATCGCGTGAGTTGGCAGACGAACCGGCGACGGCGAGTGGCGGCCGGCTGGAACGGCGGCAGCGAGTGCGACGGTTGGCAGAGCGGCGGCGGTTCGACTCGGCGGAGGCGGCATGGCGAAGACGATTCGGCTTCTTTTGTAGCGGTTGGTCGGAGAGAAGAAACCATGCAAAACGGTGATCGAGGATTAGAGTTCTCCCAAGCGATACAAAAGGATCGCCGGAAAACGAGGCGGCGGCGGCCGGCTTCAGATTCGAGAGAGAGGGGAGGGGAGGCCAAAAATTCTCAAGTAGAAAATTAGGGTTTTCACCTCCCTAATCAGATATAATTATCTGATTAAGTTTCCGATTAGTCCCTTGTCTTAAATTAATCTTTGATCAAACCTTTTAATTTCGTGACTAACTATTTAACGTATTAAATCATTTGTCGCTTGTCGAGACTTAACAAATATCAGACATACAACTGATTCGTTAATTGTCGTCTAAGACGTAAATAATATTTAACGTCTCTGTCGCCAAATTAATGATAATGATTAATTAGAATTAATTAATATATTTATTAAACTAGTTAATAAACAAATAATTAATTCTTCTGCGAATTTGCATGTTAATCAGGTAAGCGGACTTTAAAACCTGTTGCCTTTGGATTAACTCTTACAGGTCTTGACCGGGTCGGGTTCTTGATTTAGTCGGGTCTGGACACCTAAATCCAACACACTTGTCACAAATTGGTATGTTTCTTACTCCATTTTCAATTCATTCTTATCATTTTCATAATGTGTTACTAACTTAAGCATCGGAGTGGTGTTAGCATGGCTAACACCCACCTCTCACCAAGTGTTGAGTGTTTTGCAGAAGCTCAAGCTACTATAACATAAGTTACAGGTTGGCCACCTCTCCTACATTTAAGGTATCCTGGATACCTTCTAAGGTTTAAAAGTTCTTTACCTTTTCTATGAATCGGGTAACACCCCGCCAGGAGCGCACGATGTGACAATCCGGCAAAACCGAGAAGCGTTTATATAGGCGTAGTATGTCAATTAAGGTATTAGAAGATTTTAGTAGCCTTAGAACACGTCACAAGTATCACACACAAGTTGAAGTCTCGAAATATTGGTGATTAACTAAAAGTCGGTGAATTTTATCAATTATGTGAAAACCGGTATGTGAATTTAATTTGCATAATTATGAATTTCTATATGGCATGCTGATACTTGATTGTATGGGATTCGATGCATTAAAAACAATGGAAAATAGTAGAAAAGCTAAATTCTTGAAAAACATGGCCAAACATCAAAAAACATGAAAAGTCAACAAAAGTCAAGGGGCTGCCAAACAGGAGGCTTCACGAGTATCGCTTAGAGCTTCCTGTCCAGGAAGCAATACACATGGAGAGCGTTGTCGGGGAAACCCTAAAAGTTCCACTATTTAAATCCACTTAGCCACCATCACCTCATTCTCATTAGCTCTTACGACCCCAAAACACTGATTTCGTTATTATAGAGTTTTTCCATCATGATCCTACCTTCTTGGTGATTTTTGTTCAAGTTCAAAGCCTTGCTTCATCCTAGTTTTGTCATGTATCACTAGTGAAAGTGCGTGAACGGCGGATCGTGTACTCAATCAATATGAAATAAATGTAATTCGAATATAAAAGATGAACACGAGAAGGTAAATACAAAGTGAATTATATTCCTTGACCATAGAGAGTACACACACGATTACACACAGTGAATTTTGCAAGAAGTTTTGAATCTATACAAATTGAAACTATTTATACAAGAACATGATTGTCCAAACTGTGACTGTCCCGAAGTCACACGAACTCATCCGAACTGCGACTTCGTGTCCACTTCGGATGGTCACAAACTGCCACTTCGGGTTAGTTCGTGAACAACATTCCTAGCCACTTTTTCTTGTTCCTGATACTTCACACGACGAACCGAATAATGCTCTAACAAACTCCCCCTCAACATGTGTGGTATCTGTGTAGAATCTGTTTCACCACACAGTGTTGTATCTTTAATCAGACTCCCCTTAAACTTGATGGTTAGTTTGATCATGAATACATGACATTGCAGCGCGTGTTATCTCTTTATCAACAGCTTCAGAAGACTTGAAGTTGCGATGTTTTCTTTCCGCTTTAGTACCTCCAAGATAATCAGATTTTGAAATTTGATTTGTATTCCGTGTTGATCAATCAAAACCAATTAAAAATAAAATCTTTTTTATTTTTCTGATATTGAGAAGTAAATGCAATACAAAAGTAGACACTATTTTTATCTTTTGCAAGAAAGATCATGACTTGGGATCATATTAGTCATAACGTACTGAACTACACTTCAATCTCAATTGTTTTAGCACATAAGCCATGCCGATTGCAGATATAATTTGCCCAACTTAAACTCGGGCATAATCATACTCATAACATCTGGATATGTTAAAGTACTGATTAGATTTGCTTAATTTGTGTTGACCAGTGTACCCCTCACTATCAAACATACTCAAATATGCTTTTGTGTATCACACTTTGTGATTTCACTTGTGATTTAACACATCGTGATTAAATTTATGATATAGTCAACTGTGTTCCATGCAAAAAGAAATAAGAACGTTAAATCGTCTACCTTAAGGTCAATCTTTCGATACGCGGATAAGGTCTCAGATTTAACAAAATAGGAAAATAAAAACAAGTTGATATTGTATAATTCAACAATAATCAGGTTGGTCTTGTGGACTCGCTGAGAAAGTCTGATAAATTATACGAAACACCAAAGAAATAAAGCAGAACCTCAAACGAACAACAATCAGGTCGATCTTTCGATACGAAAAGAAAGTCCGATCGTTTGAGAAAATAAAGAAAATCAAACAAGTTTAAATCTTAGACTGTCCTGACTGTCTGAACTAGGACTGCCCCGAAGTCACATGATCTGATCAGAACTGCGACTTTGTGTCCACTTCGGATGGTCATGAACTGCCACTTCGGGTCAGTTCGTGAACAACATTCCTAGCCACTTTGTCTCGTTCATGATACTTCACACACCGAACCGAATAATGCTTTAACAACCACTATGTGTTATTATGTGTTTTCGTATTTTAAAAAAGATCAAGATTCAATCTTTACATAGATCTAGGGCTGATTTGTTTAGATATCATGTTAACATGAGTAGATCTAATTATTTGATAGACAATGTTTGTGTTTCTGAAGCAAAAATGTGATCTTTGAAGTGAAGATGCTGGTTCATGCTTAGATCTAGGGTTTTTAATTTATGTTTGCATGCAAGTAAAGATTCAACATTTATGTTTAATCTATGTCATGGAAGTGATATATTGGAAAAAGGTGATTACTTAATAATGGATCTTATTAAAAAGTGTGTGATTATGTTAGATGATACATGAGGACTAATAATATCACAAATTTGATATAAAGTTTGCATGAAAATGTATTTACATGAATTATTGATGTGCTCGGAACGACACTAAAAACACTAATAAAATAGACCTAAATCTAGACCTAAGACACACCTAATTTTACCGAAACAACCTAAACCGAACCGAACCCTAAGGCAGTGAACCTGTCGGATTATAGTAAAGCTAAGGCAAGACCGGAATATCGAACCTAGGACACTCTAATAACAAGACTTAACCTAGACCTAGAAAACAGAAATACTGAGTAATTTGAATTGGGTTTATTTTGAGATTTGATTAACTAGAAGAACTAAACAACGAGTAAACAAACGGAAACAGGAAAACCTTTGGGAAAAACAGAATAGAGAAGAGTATCACCTAGACCTGAAATCCTACTCAATACCTGCAACCTCACTCAGCCTTGATTGATCTGATGGTTCCTAGTTCACCTTTCAAGTCCTTCCTAGTTAATACTTCTAACGCTCGAACAGGAGTTCACCTTTTAAGTCCGTCCTACCTCAACTAAACCTAGTCACCATCGAACCTAATCTAAGGCACCCTAGGCTAGCAGGAGCTACTAACAACTACCATGACCAACACGGAATAACAAGCTAATCAATCCCCTAGGACACTTGCTTTTGAGACAATGCACCCCTAGAATTTTAACCAACCCGATTACCCGTTAAACCTGTACCTTTTAAGTCTCCAGTTTAGCAGCACATTACAATCAAATTACCAGTCAGTTATTAATGCAATAGTCAAGGGAACCCTAACTACACTCTAGCAATTAACCCTAAAGTCAACTACTTTAGCTAATCTACCTAAACCGAAAGACATTCGCGGGTAAATTAAGCATTAACAATCAACCAATAACCTGCTCATAACACACATATGCATCAAACATGGCAATTTATGGGATTTAATAAAAGTATAGCATCAATCAATCAACCAAAACCGAGTAAAGTTGCAAATACTAAATGTTCATTCAATTAGGTCTAGGCGATACAATCAATTTAGCCTAGCCTCATGTTCAAGTCAAGACAATCAATAAAAATCATAACTTTGACAGAGATCATGGGTTCAACTAAATCCAAGACAAGAAACGAAAGAGAAAACACAAAACCGAATGTAGAATGATGATGAAATTGTGATCCTCGGATGTTCCCTCTCGATCCCAGCCTTCCTCTTACTCGGAAAATCGCCTCTGGTTCGCTCTCTGCCGTCTGGAAGTCGTCTCTATCCGACTGGAACCCTAAAACCCAATTTTATATCGCGAAACCTTCTTTTGCGGGTTTTGAGGCTGCAAGCGTATCACTTGCTAATATATTCCCACCAGGCGATACGCCTGGTGCTCATTACACGACAATTTAGTCGGGCGGAACCGACTTTGACTTCTGTTGACCAGCCACTCCGCGCGTATCGCGTAGAAACCATCCAGTCCCAGGCGATACGCCTGGGACATCTTGTTCAGTACTTGTCCTTCATTTTTTTCTTCTTAACTTCTCTTGTGGCTCGGGAACTTCACAAAACTGCAAAACTCACATAAAAATATGAAAAGGACCCAAAGACTCAAACTTAACTAAAAACAACTAAAACAAACACAAAACCGACTCAATTAGACTCAAGTACATAATAAAAGATATATGAAAACAGGATGTGTTTGCAACACATCAAATATCCCCACACTGACTCTTTTTTCGTCCTCGAAAAATACTGCAATGGAATCATAACCAGGAAATTGACTACTAAACATTTAACAATCCATATTCAACAGCCACCATACAATTCCACATCCCATAATGTACTAGCACACTAACTACGATTGCCGATATTTCGGTCCGATTAAACCCAACCACCAACCTTTTCTTTCGCCCCCATATGTTTATGAAATTACCAGATATAAGTTCAGTCGCAATGGATCCCACTAAAGAAAGGTCAAGTTCAACCTACCACCGAATCGTATTCAGTCAAAGCAAAGGGTAATCATGATTTACATTTTTATTTTCTCCAACCCCCCTTAAACCAGATACTAGGATGTCCAAAGAATAACTCATTATCTATATGCAAATTATTGAGCATTTATTCTCTAAGCTACCATTTTTCTCTTTTTTTTTTTCATTTTTTTTCATTTTTTATTTATTTTATAATTGGTTACTTTTACCTAAAATTACCAACGGACATCACCAGAGGTATTCTTCCACAAGGTCTTACCCCCGAAATCATACATGAGTATTTTGCCCGCGAGATCCGGAACATCATCAGAGGTACTTACCACGGGATACTATCCTTAGTTTGTACATGAGTATTCTGCCCCTTCACTCTAGTTCATTAACCAGATTATTACCTAACATGCTCAATTGAAATTCTAAAGACATAGGAGTATCTAGCCTAAAACGGTCTCTTCCTTCCTAATCATCAGATTCAGAATCCCTATCACTCCTAAAATGGGAACCCACTAGCAGACTGATTAGCATATTTATACAACAATAAACACATAGGCTATTTAAGCTACTCCTAGGTCAGCTGGGCCTACCAACACATCATAGACTAGTAATGTTTTCCATTCAACCATACTTATCACTTTACCAAATTATTCATTAATCTAACATTTAAGCACAACATTAGACAATCAATTCCCAGTTTTACCTATCATTTTCCATTTAATTGCAGCCAGAATCTCGGACATTTTTTGAACAATTTGTCAATTTTTTTTCAATTTTTCAAAATTTTATGACTCAATAAAACACCAAAAATAAAAGACGCAAGACGCAAGTATCCCATCCCCACACTTGAATCACACATTGCCCTCAATGTGGAATGGAATAAAACAAAGCAGAAATAAAAACACGAAAAAGAAAAATAAATAAAACTAAAAACAAAACAAGATAAGTTGAAACGTGTTCACCTGAAACTCCAGAGACTCAGCACAGCAACCACAAACGATCCATCGCACTCCGGTAAACAGAAATAAAATAAATTGAAAATTTAAATTTTTTTCTGAAATACCTTCTCCAGGCGTATCGCCTACAACCATGAATCTCCTAGGCGATACGCCTGGAACTGCAAACAACCGGCCCGCATGAGACTTCCACGCGTATCGCCTATAACCTACCAACCTCCAGGCGATACGCTTGGAACGTGATTTCTTGAGAATTTTTGGAATTTAACCCCAAAAATTTTCTATCTCTTTTTCTCCACAGCAGCTCCTATAGTCGAAATCCCAGTCCAGATCTGCACATTTCATATTCCTTAAAGCTCGAATCTCCAGAATCACCTGCAAACACCAAAAACACAAAACCAAAAGACACAACATGCACGAAAACTAAAAATGCAGAAAATCAAAAGACACAACTACATAATATACAAACCGGGCACTAAAGCATTCAACACAAATCAAACAAGCAACCCCCCAAATCATCCGGAGGCTTTGATTTCACATCTTTAACCGCAAAATTTCTGGTTTTCACCCTGTTCTCCTCTATCCAACCACCTACCAATTTCCTAAACCATAAAGCTACAAACTTTCGTAACTCTAACAACATCTTAACCTTCCAATGCTTGTAACGACCCGGAAGAAACTTAATTTTCTCTAGGAAACTCAAAGCTGGGTCGCCCTCACTAACAACCACATGCAACCTCCCCACACTTGGCCTAAACTCTATCTCATCATGCAAAACACCTAAATCACCAAGTGTGGCTCTCTTACAACTACCAACTTCTCTCTAACCACTAATTCATCCCCGGGTTCTCCTAACGGGTTAAAATTCTCAGTTTTATCAAATAACTCAAATAACCCCCCGGGATCTTCCCCACACTTATCCTCAACTACTCGTTCACCCTCCAACCGATTTCCAACTACCACTAGATCCTCACCTGTGACATAACTGACACAACTATCCCCCATAGACATAAAAGATCCTAGAAAGTACACACACTCTTTGTTCTTGTCACTAGACCTACCAACCTTAAATTCAACCGACTCATTCTCTACCCTCAGAGTAATCGTACCCGCACAAACATCAACTACCGCCCGGGCAGTCCTAAGGAAAGGCCTACCTAAAATCAACGGGCAACTAGCATCATATGCACTGTCAACTACCACAAAGTCTATAGGGAACAAAAATTTATCAACTTGAACAAGCACATTTTCCACTATTCCTTTGGGCCTAACTACCGAACTATCTGCTAAAGAAATTGTCATCCTAGTCGGTTCTAACTCGCCTAATCCTAGGTGCATGAAAACAGAATATGGCATAACATTAATAGAGGCACCTAGATCAGCTAAAGCACATGTAACAGATGAATCACCAAAAGAGCACGGAATGGTAAATGTACCAGGATCAGTCAATTTTTTAGGCAACCTATTCTGAACTACAGCAGAACAATTAGCATCAAGTGTAAGATCAGAAAAATTTTCAAGCTTCTTCTTATTAGTTAACATATCTTTCAAAAATTTAGCATACTTAGGCATTTGTTTAATGACATCAGTAAAAGGTAAAGTGACCCTAAGTTGCTTAAGAAGCTCTAAAAACTGATTGTACTCACGCGCATTCTTCTGTTGAACCAACCTCTCAGGATATGGAACACGCTTCAGGTCCTCTGCTGTGATCGGTAGGGGCGCAAACCTAACTCTCTTCTTCTCTCTCACCGCCTCCCACTTCAGCGGCTTCTCTCTTACTACCTCAGCCTCGACGTTTGGTGCGGTACTTGCTGGCGTAACGCTCTCGTGCACCCTCCCGTCAGGCGTCTCTAACACAATCTCCTCATCAACCGGCTCTTCCTCAACTACTGCCGGTGATGGACTCTGAACGACTCTCCCGCTCCTAGTAGTAATGGCATTCACATTAGCATTGGGGTTTTTGTAGGTACTACCAGAAAACTGACCCCCACGGGAATTGAGCTCCTTCAGCTGCTTCGCAATGTCACCGACTGACCTCTGCAAATCAAGGAATGAGGCTTGCTGGTTCCTCAATAAAGTATCATGCTCTGCCAACTTCTTCTGTGTGGCCTCATCTCTCGCGTTCATCTGCTGCAAAATCTGCGTTTGGTTCATGACCAACTCTGTAAGCTCCTTCATGGTTGGCCCTTCGTTTCCTCCACCATTCTGATTATACCTCGGCTGAAAACCAGGTGGATTTCCTCCCTCTCGCCATCCTGAATTTTGGCCACTCCTCCACCCAGACTGGAACGAATTACCGAACTGGTTTCGGTTTCCAATATAATCCACTTGCTCAGCGGGAGCAAGCGGGCAGTCTCCGGTGTCGTGAGCACCTCTGCACAGCTCACATTTGGCTTTGATATGGAGTTTGATTTCTTCTAAGGTTTTATAAATGTTTTCTAACTCCCTAGGTTGTATGGTCTCTGAGCCAATGTGATGGACACCCCGGGTAGATGTAGATGGTGCGAGTGATGTAGTCGGGGCCAAGGTGGCTCTCTGACCTCCGGGTGCCTGCTGTTCAGCAAGTGCGAAGCTCTCAAACAGTTGTTTGCATTCATCCACAGTGAGCTTCTCCATCATATGCCCTCCAGCCGAAATATTGAAATCCTTCTGAATAGAATAAGGAAGTCCATTATAGAACTTTTCTATGATCGCCCAGTCCGTCAACCCGTGTTGCGGACATCTACTCAGAACGGTGTTGAATCTCTCGTATGCGGCAGAATAAGGCTCATCGGGGTCCATCTTGAAAGAGTGGATTTCCTCCCGAGTACATGAAGCCTTGGCTGGAGGATGGTACTTCTTCAGGAATTTCGCGGTAAGATCGTCCCAGGTGGCGATCGAGTTAGGCGGAAGCGTCTCGAGCCACTCGGCGGCTCGAGACGTAAGGGAGAATGGAAATAGACGCAAATAAATGATTTCGTTCGCGACTCCGGTGAGTCCGAACGTGTTGCAGATACGAATGAAACGGGAGATATGCGTCGGTGCATCTTCGTCCTCACGTCCATTAAACTGAATGGAATGCGTCAAAGCGTTGATGACGTGGGACGGAACTTGCCAATTCGCGGTGTTGGCAATAGCAGGCTGTGCAATAGCAAACCGGGCCTCGGTGACTCCGGCGCTAGCCTGCTCGTGGACGGTGCGACGTGCCGCCATAGATGAAAGATCGGGGAATGGGATGGGTTTGGTGTCGCGTGTGGTTTGTGTGGAAGAAGATGGTTTGGAGTGGGTGGTGGAAATGATGAATGCCTCTAACTCGGTGCGTAGAAGGCGAAACCGTTCACGAATATCCGCGTCGGGATCAGAAAGTGGTTACAACTCAGGAGGACCTCGTGAACGGGTGTGTGGCATAAAATGGGGAAACTGACTCAAAGAAAAATTAAAAGGAAAAATAAACCTAAAAATCTAGACTCAAGAACGGGAATCCTAAGACTCTAGACACGGAAAAACCAAAAAGACTCAAAATTTCCTAACGACGACCTAAGTTAATCTTGCTAATTGCCAAGTGTCCCCGGAAACGGCGCCAAAAACTTGATGTGCTCGGAACGACACTAAAAACACTAATAAAATAGACCTAAATCTAGACCTAAGACACACCTAATTTTACCGAAACAACCTAAACCGAACCGAACCCTAAGGCAGTGAACCTGTCGGATTAGAGTAAATCTAAGGCAAGACCGGAATATCGAACCTAGGACACTCTAATAACAAGACTTAACCTAGACCTAGAAAACGGAAATACTGAGTAATTTGAATTGGGTTTATTTTGAGATTTGATTAACTAGAATAACTAAACAACGAGTAAACAAACGGAAACAGGAAAACCTTTGGGAAAAACAGAATAGAGAAGAGTATCACCTAGACCTGAAATCCTACTCAATACCTGCAACCTCACTCAGCCTTGATTGATCTGATGGTTCCTAGTTCACCTTTTAAGTCCTTCCTAGTTAATACTTCTAACGCTCGAACAGGATTTCACCTTTTAAGTCCGTCCTACCTCAACTAAACCTAGTCACCTTCGAACCTAATCTAAGGCACCCTAGGCTAGCAGGAGCTACCAACAACTACCATAACCAACACGAAATAACAAGCTAATCAAACCCCTAGGACACTTCCTTTTGAGACAATGCACCCCTAGAATTTTAACCAACCCGATTACCCGTTAAACCTGTACCTTTTAAGTCACCAGTTTAGCAGCACATTACAATCAAATTACCAGTCAGTTATTAATGCAATAGTCAAGGGAACCCTAACTACACTCTAGCAATTAACCCTAAAGTCAACTACTTTAGCTAATCTACCTAAACCGAAAGACATTCGCGGGTAAATTAAGCATTAACAATCAACCAATAACCTGCTCATAACACACATATGCATCAAACATGGCAATTTATGGGATTTAATAAAAGTATAGCATCAATCAATCAACCAAAACCGAGTAAAGTTGCAAATACTAAATGTTCATTCAATTAGGTCTAGGCGATACAATCAATTTAGCCTAGCCTCATGTTCAAGTCAAGACAATCAATAAAAATCATAACTTTGACAGAGATCATGGGTTCAACTAAATCCAAGACAAGAAACGAAAGAGAAAACACAAAACCGAATTTAGAATGATGATGAAATTGTGATCCTCGGATGTTCCCTCTCGATCCCAGCCTTCCTCTTACTCAGAAAATCGCCTCTGGTTCGCTCTCTGCCGTCTGGAAGTCGTCTCTATCCGACTGGAACCCTAAAACCCAATTTTATATCGCGAAACCTTCTTTTGCGGGTTTTGAGGCTGCAAGCGTATCGCTTGCTAATATATTCCCACCAGGCGATACTCCTGGTGCTCATTACACGACAATTTAGTCGGGCGGAACCGACTTTGACTTCTGTTGACCAGCCACTCCGCGCGTATCGCGTAGAAACCATCCAGTCCCAGGCGATACGCCTGGGACATCTTGTTCAGCACTTGTCCTTCATTGTTTTCTTCTTAACTTCTCTTGTGGCTCGGGAACTTCACAAAACTGCAAAACTCACATAAAAATATGAAAAGGACCCAAAGACTCAAACTTAACTAAAAACAACTAAAACAAACACAAAACCGACTCAATTAGACTCAAGTACATAATAAAAGATATATGAAAACAGGATGTGTTTGCAACACATCAATTATTTATGTAAAAAATATAGTGTATTCGGCTCGTTAGAATATATTTATGGATGCATGCATGTGTTTAGAAATGTGTAGATTGATTTGATACGTGCTACATGATGATTTGCATGGTTTAACATGATGCAATAATGAGGTTTTATCCAAGTGTTAGCTTACATGTGTTAAAAATATATATTTTTCGAGAAAAATAAATAGAAATATATATACAAATGTAATTCGTATGCGTACGAATGTGCTATTACTTGGTTATGTGATCAAAGGGTGTCGGTCACACTAATTATTAGTTATACGGGAATACGAGTCCCAAGTCTCCTACCTCGGTTGGAATGACAATACCTTGTATAATTGTTTCGCCAATCGTACATCGTATACGCGGTATAATTTTGAAAGAAATTGTGATGCATATGTGCTTACCATGTAACGTATTATATGTGTTATACGTGTTAGGATACCCATAGAAAACGTTAAGATGATCACTAATATGTCTACCGAGTCCACTTGTCAAATGTTCGCGCGTAGTCGAACGGTCGGTCAAACACAGTCAACACTGACACTGTTATGTGTCTTAGGTGAAGTCCAGGAGATCTTCACTGCTTACGTCGGTTGACTATTGGAATAGTTAATTGTACCCTAAGGTGAGTTCATACCCCTCTTTTTACTAGTTTTAAAGCTTTTAGGAGAGAAGACATAAGGTAACACTACTTTTACGATTCGATTGATGTTATATATCAAAATATTTTATAAACCATGGAGGAAAACGTTTGCGTTAAGTCCTTCCACAAGGTGCACCATGAATAGTTTATAACGGGGAATTATGAGGTAGAAACATTAGCCAATGTACCATCATTTCCCAATCATGTTGGATACAATTTCTCATTTCTCAATGTTTTAGTATTTTTCAATTTTCTCCCCCTAAAAAATGACAAACTCTATTTTTAGATTTTCATTTTTACCATTTGAAAACCGACACAATATTTTTGTATTTTTTTTCAAAGAAACAAACTCCCCCTCAAATTGAGACGAAGTGAAAATCAAAAGACAATTGATCAATCAACATGAATACGCGTGTTTTAGCATTTTGAAAACACAGGATTTTGAAAATAATTTGGAAATTCATTTTAAGTTAAACAAAAATATTCAACCACCAGCAATCTTTCAATTGTCGATAGGTCTTCCTGAAATACCTCCTGACACCAAATAAAACATTAGTTGCTATGGGTTCGACCCGATTTAACAGTGTTGGGTCACCCGGTGTCTTCAACAAAGTCTGTGTTGGCCTTGGAAACAACCTTTGGTTTCCGTATCTTTAATGAAGAAAAATTTGAATCAGAACGTGAAAATTTGTCAACTCGTGTCTTTGATCCAGATGACTTACTAGTTGATTTGAGCTTTGGGAACCAAGTTTATAAAAAAATTTACCATTCTCATCCACATATCTGGCATTGTTGTGGACGTATGCAGTCGTTAGACAATTAGCAGCAAGATGTCCACGTTGACGACATGCATAACAGATTCTTTCACGAAGTTTAAAATCTTTTGAAAAATTCTTTGAATTTCAAAAAAATGAAGAATTATCAAAACCAAAAGTATCAAAGAAATCATCAGAATAATCATACCTCGGATATTTACTCCGCGAAGAAACTTTATAATCAGATGAAAAACCTCCAGAATAAAAGAATCGTTCTTTGAATAGAGAGCAAAATTTTGCTTCTTTGGAGGTTGAAATTTCTTTTGATTCTTGACCTTCAGAACATTTTCTTTCTTCTTTGAAAATTGAGCTTGAATAGGCTTCTCTTTGAAAACAAATCCTAGTTCTTTATGCTTAGAACCAGAATATTTTGACGATTCAGCCTGAGAACTACCAGCAGCACTTGTTTGATTTGCTCGTTGAGTAAATATGACCTTAACCTCTAGTATTTTGTTCTCTTTTACCAAACTCCTGGCAACTTCAATCTCAGATGATGTACCAATTGATGTAGCACACACACTTTTATCAAAAATCTTCTCATCTTCCAACAACGAAGAACTAGAATCATATTTTGGAGCTTCACCCATATTTTCTTTCTTCTTTCCAGACTTAGATTTCTTCTTCTTTGCAGGAGTTGCAAACTTGGAATACTTTTGCAAATCTGCTTTTGGATCAAGCGGAGCAGATGAAAATTCAGATAAATCCAGAGGTGAAGGAACATTGTGAATATCTTTTTCCCTTGAATCATCATCACTTCTATCTTTCTTATACAGAAATTTCAGCAATGTCGGTGATAGATTGCAATTTTTGAATTGTCTTTGTAATTCCAAAATCTCCAATTTTAATTCAGGAATCTTTTGTTGAGCAGCAAACAAATCATTTTGAGAAGTAATGAACTCCTCACTTAAATCATTGTAGTCATATGTTTGCCGTTTACTTATTTCACATTTTGCTAACACTTCTTCAGTCACCTTCTCCCACTTCTTTTTAAATATAGCAACATCTTTTGTCAAGTCTTCATTTTTATCTCGGAGAAGTACATTTTCATCCCGAAGTGTAGATAATTCTCTTGAAGACTCATTATTTTGTCATCAGCTTTTACAACAACTGCCTTAGCTTTTTCATATTTCTGTTCAACTGGATAACTTTTCTGAAATAAAGCATCAAAGTCTTCACCAGCTTCCTTAGCTTTAGCTTTAGTTTTCTCACATTCTTCAAACAAATCAGCTTTTTCTTTCTGCAAATGCTCATTTGATTGGAATCAATTCATAATACTTCTTCTGAAAACTTTCCAATTCTTGATTGAGCACGCCAATTTTATCAGTCAACAACTGAAGACCTCTTTCCAAACTTGCATTTTTATTGTTTAAGCCCTCACACTGAGAACATGTAATCTCTTCTTCCTTTCGACTTTCAACCATTTTCCTGAACCTCTTCGAACGATGTTACTCTTGAACTTGTGTCAGAATCAGTCAGAATATTATCACTTAAATGATGAGCCACTAAAGCACCCGATTCATTATCCATATTAGGACTCTTATTTATATCAACATTATGATAATCATTCCTTCTAAATTCATGATCTACACTCCATGCATATTCATTTGGATGCCAAAATATCTCTGCCATTCTTTCATCAAGAGAAACAAAAGCTTTTTTATCTTGACTTGTTGAAGCTTTAACCAAATGAGCATGTTGACCAGACTTAAGCTTATTGTCGATTGACTTTGAGAGCATTCACGAGCAAAATGTTCATACATCGAACACTTGAAACATTTTACCTTCGATTTATCTAACCTTATCTTGCCATCTTGATTCTACCTCTTCTTCCCGGTTCTGGTAAAGAATTTCTTTGTTCTTCTTACAAGTATTGCATACTGCCAATTCAAATCCATCTCTTCAAGATGATCATAATCAATTTGATCATAGTCTTCTTCAATTAATTCTGCATTATTTACTTAACCAGTAATAACACCAAAATATGACGATACCAAAGCATACATCAATGCCATATATTCTTTAATTGTCTTAACAGACAAGACATTGTGTGTTGATGAACTTGGAAATGTAACAGTACAGCCAGAAGAATAACCAGAATTATCATATTTTCCAGACAACAAATGCTGTAGGGGGTGCAAAATTTTAAAACACTTGATTTTACAACATTAATGGTAGAATCATTTTCTCCATGATACACAACTGGATTTTGAATTTGCGCAGGCATGAACTTGTTCACTGTCAATTCCATATCCCTGGCTTGTATCCATTCAATCAAATCATTGAATGATATCCCCCGTATATTATTTATCATGGGTAATCATCATGACATAATTTTCCCATTTTTTGGGTAATGCCTCCAACAATTTTTCTTTCAAATCAGCATCCTCCTTTGTAATGTTAACCAACACCATTTAACAGGTGTGAAAATCTTGCAATCAGATTCAGAATTGATTCATTTTGATAATGTTTGAAATTATCAAATTCCTTCTTCAAAACTTTCTGTCGGCTTTTCTTGTATTGATCTTTACCTTCACATCTCTTCTGCAAAAGCATCCCATAAACCTTTTAATGTACCATAAGCAGAAAGTTAATGTAACAACTCCTTATGTAATACCATCGTCAATGTGGCGTAAGCCTATTTCTCAGCTTGATATGCTTTCTTTTGTACAAGATCAAATTTTCTTTGAAGAACGAGCTCTCCATACATATCCTTAGGATACTTATAATAATCAGTAAATGATAACCACATATCAACATCATTTGTGTCCACATACGCTTAAAAACGTTTCACACAACTATGATAATCTTCCAACTTGAGTAATTTGGGAACTTTCTGACTGTTCCAATTTCATTATCATAGTTCCGATTACTTTGCATTGTGGTTTGCATCGATCTTTGCATTGCTACAAATGCTTGAAAATCCGACATCTCGAAAAATCTTGATTTATGTTCACCAGAATTGAAAAGAAGTGAAAACTGACAAAACGAAGTGATCTGAAGTGAACCCGAACTGAACACTTGGAACAAAATGAACCGAACTGAAACCGAAGTGATCTAAACTGGAAAGACACAAATTGACTTCCGAAGTGAACTTCCGAATTGATACGAAGTGATGGCTAACTGATCCGAACTAAGACATCGCTAAGTGATCCGAACTGGAACTTAAAAAACTAACACGAACTGATCCGAACTAGTACTTCGCTTGACCGAACTGGCCTGAACTAATCCGAACTCACACTTCAGAGCAGTTATTTTTCTGACAAAATGTTTTTGACCCGAGCTGAAGCGAACCAGAGTGACTTTGACTCAAATTTTCATGATTTTCAGTGTTTTTGAGTGTGATTTTCAGCAGTAGACCAGAAACAATGAAAATAACGATTTAGGATTGAAATTTTCACCAAAAATACATCTTAAATGATCAAACCGAAGCAAAAACACACTAATTTGTCAAAAACTCCACTTTATGACCCAAAAACTTGAAAAACAAAGATTTATTGATCAATAGATTAAACCGAAAGCTCTGATACCACTTGAAAGTGCGTGAGCGACGGATTGTCTACTCGATAAATAGTAAATAAATGTAATTCGAGTAAGAAAAGATGAAAACGAGAAGATAAATACAAAGTTAATTGTATTGCCCCGAAGTCACACGAAGAATTTTGCTAGAAGTTTTCAATCTATACAAGTCGAAACTATTTATACTAGAACACGACTGTTTGAACTAGGACTGCCCCGAAGTCACACGAACTGATCCGAACTGTGACTTCGTGTCCACTTCGGAATGTCACGAACTGCCACTTCGGGTCAGTTTGTGAACAACATTCCTACCCACTTTGTCTGGTTCCTGATACTTCACACAACGAACCGAATAATGCTCTAACAACCACTATGTGTTATTTTATGTTTGTTGTGTTTTAAAAATGATCAAGATTCAATCTTTACATAGATCTAGGGCTGATTTGTTCAGATCTCATGTTAACGCCAGTAGATCTAATGATTTGATAGATAAAGTTTGTGTTTTTGAATCAAAAATGTGATCTTTGAAGTGACGATGATGGTTCATGCTTAGATCTAGGGTTTTTAATTTATGCTTGCATGCAAGTAAATGTTCAATATTTATGTTTGATCTATGTCATGGAAGCTAGATAATTCTAGAGGTAGGGATGTTATGCAATAAAAATGGTAACTTTACGTGAAATATGGGATAAAAGTACGATTTTGATGATCATGCATGTGATATATTGGAAAAAGGTGGTTACTTGATAACGGATCTTATGAAAAAGTGTGTGAATTATGTTAGATGATGCATGAGGACTAATAATATCACAAATTTGATATAAAGTTTGCATGAAAATGTATTTACATGAATTATTTATGTAAAAATATGGCGTATTCGGCTCATTAGGATATATATGGATGCATGCATGTGTATAGAAATGTGTAGATAGATTTGATACGTGCTACATGATGATTTTCATGGTTTAACATGATGCAATATTGAGGTTTTATCCAAGTGTTAGCTTACATGTGATAAAAATATTTTTTTTTTGAGAAAAATAAATAGAAATATATATATATATATATAATTGTAATTCGTATGCGTACGAATGTGCTATTACTTGGTTATGTGATTACATGGTGTCGGTCACACTAATTACGAGTTATGCGGGAATACAAGTCCCAAGTCTCCTACCTCGGTTGGAATGACATTACCTTGTACAATTGTTCCGCCAATCGTACATCGTATACACGGTATAATTTTCAAAGAAATTTTGATGCATATGTGCTTACCATGTAACGTATTATATGTGTTATACGTGTTAGGATACATATAGAAAACATTAATTCGATCACCAATATGTCTACCGAGTCCACTTGTCAAATGTTCGCGCGTAGTCGAACGGTCGGTCAAACACGGTCAACACTTACACTGTTATGTGTCTTAGGTAAAGTCTAGGAGATCTTCACTTCTTACGTCGGTTGACTATTGGAATAGCTAATTGCACCCTAAGGTGAGTTCATACCCCTCTTTTTACTGTTTTTAAGCTTTTAGGGGAGAAGACATACGGTAACACTACTTTTACGATTCGATTTGATGTTATATACCAAAATATTTTATAAACCATGGAGAAACACGTTTGCGTTAAGTCCTTCCACAAGGTGAACCATGTATAGTTTATAACGGGGAATTATGAGGTAGATCTACTAGGCTTGACAAACCCCATTCGACCGCTAGGAGTAGGGCGGGTGTTATATTGTGTCTAGCGCGGTGAAACTTGCAAGCAGTTTGGGTAGAAGGCATGTGTTGCTGTCAGTAATGGTGTCATGAATCCTATGGGGTTATAAAAAGTATTCTGGGTTCGCTACCCACGGGTATATAAATTTGCATCTTTCTCAAGGTTCTCCTTGCTTGGGTTATGCTCTTCGGGGGTAAGTTACTATTTAACTTCTTTTGATAAATGTTATTTATCTGCTCAAACTTATGAACTCACCAACCTAGCGTTGACACCTTTTAGCTGTTCTTCTCAGGTTCTGAGGAGGTCACCTAAGGACGCATGCTAGGATCATTGTTTAATGATCTGCATGGTTTGTAAACACTCTAATTATATTATTCGCCACGTCCAATGGATTAACTTAAACTGGCTTTATGTTTGTCGATTCTACATACGTTAAGTTAAACTTTCGAAAATGCTTCCGCACTATTTCAGAAATAACTTAACTATGATAAACTATTTTGGAAAACCTGAATTGGTCTTGTGTCAAGCATATACAATGTTTGATGTGTCTGACGACTCAGGTCCCGGTCTGGCTTGCACGCCCGTTCCGGGCATCCGCGGCGGTTGGCGCGGGTGGACCCGGGGCGGGGTGTGACAGATTGGTATCAGAGCCGACAGTCATAGCAAACATAGGATTGCATTAGATCCAACTATTACTTGAGTCAGTTAGACAAACACATAGACACACATATACACATTTTGCATGTTTGCCACTTACTAATATATATGCATGTATATATATATACGTAATTACATGATTATACGTATTAACTTCTTGCTGAGCTATTACTGTTACTTCTATCTCTCTATCACATCATCGTATCCACTTTCGGTAGTACTTATTTGAATTAACTGCTTGGTTATTTAAAAAGTAGTTACTGACCGGAATATACATGGAATGTATATTGCTGACATGGCATCAGGAGATTCGTCATCATTAGATGCGAGAGCACCGACATCACCAGCTAGGGTCAGGGGAAATGGCCATTGGGGGAGTCCAGCTTGTCCAGGTCGACTGTTTTAGAGCAGAGGATGGACACCAGTGCCTAGAGGACTTACCCAGCTTACGTGGATGACATGCTGAGGGTCCATAGAGTACCGACATCTACTGTGGTGCGTACGACTGCACACATGAGGGTTGCGTCGACCCTACTTACTTTGCCATGTACCGCCGAGCGAGCCATGGCATCATTGGTGGCTGACTCACCAGGATCATGTTACTCGTGCTAGGAGAGATATCACTGACCCGCAGCTGGGAGGAGCCGATATCGATCGCCAGTTGAGGGAGGCTGTTTCCCGGTACAAGCACAGTGAGGAGAGGTTGGCTTGCCTGACCTAGAGCCACGAGGAGTTGCAGGCGCGATTCTCTGTTCGTGCAGTGATGGTGGACGTTCAGGGAGGTCTCATTCAGCAGTTGCTTCTTTGCACTCAGCAGCTATCTGCTCGAGTTGCAGCTATTAAGGCGGAGTTGGAGCCACAAGAGGAGCCTGCAGTTCCTGAGCTCGAGCCAGCACCGGCACCCATGGATTAGGACGGTGTGGAGAGCGAGGGTTTTGTTATCTCCGGTTGCGCCTTTGGTTGGTTAGTGCGTATCTAGTAGGTATCTTAGTTCTATGTTTAGATTCTCCATGAAACGATGTAAGAAGTTTAGTAGGTTTCTATCTGTACGGCATGTAAAGAATTGACCACGATTTGATTTAAATGAAAATTGTGAAACAGTTGTGATTTTATTTTACTTTAAATTGGTGGTTGAGTTTGTTATATGTTCTCTTTTGCCATTTGATGTTTACTTTGTACTTGAATGATAAATAACCGGGTATTAATCATTGGTGGTGTATTGTGAATAAAGACGACAATGGTAGAGATTGTCCAAGAATCAGATGGAACTATTTGGATGTCAGTCGAGGACTTGGGTGCCCTTATTGGCCAAAGTGTGACATCAGCTCATGCAGCTCAAGCTCAAGTGAATCAAGTCAATCATGAACGACCCCTGGAGATTGAAGACTTCAAGAAGAGGCGACTCAATCAAGATTCGAAGGATAGTTACCAAGAAAAGCACCTGAAATGCCGCAAATGCAAGTATAACCATCGAGGTAAGTGCGAAAAAGTGACATGTAACGAATGTGGAGCCGTTGGACACATGGTGATGCATTGCAGAGTTAAAAGTCAAAAGAGTCAAAGTTTAGACATTCTAGTTGAAAGATACCAGGTAAGTCTACCCAAGTGTAGCGAGTGTGGTTTCCATTACCAGGGAAGCCGTGATGAGGTGAAGTGCCGCAAGTGCAGGAAAGGTGGTCTTAGAGCAGAAAATTGTAGGAACAACGTAAAGGAGAGGAAAAGAAACTAGGTGAGTCAATTGGGATGCTTTAAGTGTGGCCGAATAGGGCACCTTAAGAGAGACTGCCAAAGCTAAAGAGAGGCATCAACACCGGCAACGAAAGTGGTGGAACAAGCCAAAAGGAATTAATCGAGGTCAAGATGGAAGTAGCCTGAAGCAAGACGAGGCACCAGTTGTAAGTACTTTTTCCATAATATGTATCTTGTTTTGTTATTATCAATCAACACCAATGGGAATAAAACCCATGTTGTCAATTGAGTTGGTGAGGTCCATAACATTGCGAATAGTTCATTAGGACTCGAGTATCCTATACAACTTGTGCATGGTAGGAAAATGGAGTGAGCTATGTCATCGAAGGTACCGTGTTAAGACCTTTAAGTCATCATATGAGCCTGAAATTGCTACTGCAACATTTAGGGAGCTTTAACGAAGTCGTCAGGATTAGTCAGCCAGAGCAATGAGAAGAGGATCGTACGGCAGTGAAATGTATCTAACTGGACTCGGAGTGAGGAATGGCTACTTCAAAAATTCCGCCGAGAAGAACCCTAACCGTTTGAAAATCCTTCGGGTGTGTACCATGAGACTTGCTAGGATCCCTCTATTTTGGTAGTCGCAAATTCGGTTCGGCATCGCACATGGAGCAACGCCAAATGCTCAAGAGCCTTATCGACTCATACCTAGTAAGCCTTAAAAAGCGTGAACTCGAATCGACAGGATTGTCGGGAAGAAGGTTCGTTTTTCATTCATTAAGAAGAATGGTGAGATTCTCCAAGCGTGCACCTGTTGACAAGAAATTAAGGAGAGTGATATGCTAACAGCAGCAAGGATCGACCCACTAATTGGGAAGCCGACTCGAGAACTGACATTCGTGGATCGGCGGTCCAAAAGGGATGTTCGCCGATGTCTTCCGAGACTTGATCTATGTGTTGTGAGTTTGTGAGTTTTTTTGGTTGAACAAATTCGGTGCGACTACAGCATTCGTGGGCTTTATAAATCAAGTGTGTGTGCGGTAATGCGGTTAGGTTGTCATGTTTCCGAGAGAACAACTTCTGAGCCTAAAAAATTGCGAGTGTAAGCAATATTCGAGTCAAGTATTTTACAAGACAAGCATTCAAGCGAATTGTCAAAGGAATTAAGGCGATTAAGATATTGGCCTGTACCAAGACACTAACCGAAGTACGCGGACTCTTCAGTGTAGCGGGAAATTACAGGTTATTTATTGAGAATTCTATTCTCCAAATTGCTCAACCTTTGATACTCCTAACTCGTGAGGGAGCGGCATATCCGCATAACGGGATGCAGAATGATGTCTTCAGATAGAAGGCAAGAGCCTAGCAGCGAGGTCATCTATTCGTTGTCAGGAGAAATTAAGAATTTTAAGGTAATTGCAATGCCTCCATTCGGGAAGAGGATGGATGTCGTGTAACGCGATAGATTTGTCGCTTACGCCTCGAAAAAAACTTAGAGAAATGGCGAGGAAAGAGATGTAACTCATGAGTCGGAGTTTGGAATTGGAGTTTGTAGCAGGATATTTCATGTTGAAGATCTGGATATATTCCTTGGATGGTGCCGAATGCGAGATTTAGACAGACCACAAGGATCTTCAGCGTATCTTTGACCAAGTAGAAGTTATTCATGGGTTACCATCAATAGGTGAACTGTTCGGTAGATGGGGATGTGCCATGGGACGACATCCAGGGAGGACTAGCGTAGTAGTCGATGCCCTGATTAAGAAAGGCCAAGGTAAGTTTATGATTTACGGCAGGCGAATCATTTTGAGTTGCCAAGTTAGAACCTAAATGTTCAGGCAAAGCACCGGAAAAGAGAAAACTTAGGACAGGAAATTAAGGTCTTGTGATACCTATACCATCAGCATGAGAGCCGATCGAATTAGAACCAATGTCAGTTGGTGAATTAAGGAAGTCTAAATTTGGAAACGTAGAGTAGCTAACCATGGACGAAGCCCATACGTCTAAGTACTCCGTACGACCAGGTTTAGATGAGAAGCACTGCCTTTTGGAAGTGGTCTACTCATCGCCAGGGGAGGAAGCAGACATGTGAATGGTTGTTTGACTTATTCGAAAGTCGAAAACCGAGAACCAGAAATCATTGGGTTTAGTCGGCAACATGTGAGTCCGGAATGGAAGTGAGAGTGTATGGAAATTCGACTTCACGATGAAATTTTCCTAAGACTTAGTAGCAATGCGGTATGGATGGATCAAATTAGTTCGTTCATCTACGCTTGAGAAAGGTTATCTCGTCATGATCCTTTTATTCGATCCATTTGGGTCCAGAAACCGAGATTTACCTAGAACTTCGGGGAGTCCTTGTAGAAAGCATCAGGAGTCAAGCTCAGGACATGCGAAATTGATTTGGTAAGGGTTAGGGGAATCTAACCTACTTAGGGTGGAGAAAATGCTAAAATAACTGTTATCGCGATAGCAATGAGGCACCGCCATTTGAGACACGATATGGGCATAAGTATGAATCACCGACCTGCGGGAAAGAGGCAGGCAGCGGTCAGCTCATAATGAGCGGGAAAGAATTGTCTGAGTTGGGCAGAAGGATGCGTGCATGAGTGCGGGAAATCCTTGAGAGATTCATAATATTTAGTCTAAGAAAAGAGAATCATTCGTTCTGAAAAGAACGAGGGTCGCTAAATTCAGCAAGCGAAGGAATCCTTCGAAATCGTAGAGTGTATTGGTCTTATCGACTACAGAATGTGCTTATCGAAGACATGAGCTAAACTTATAACGTATTCCGTGCATCTGAGCCCACCTGAGAAAGTGTCTACCAAAGAATTGTAGTTCCAGTTGGAAAGTTGGGGATTAACGAGGGGTAAAGTATAACAGCTCAGACCCGTCGCAACCAAGATATTGTCCGCTTTGGCAGCCGGTATGCCCTCAGGCATCCGCCCCTCACGGTTTTAAACGCGTCTTGGTGGGGGAGGTATCCACACCCTTATAAAAGCATGCTTAGTTCTCCTCCCCACCAATGTGGGATGTTACAATCCTCCCCCCTTAGGGGACCAGCGTACTCGCTGGCACACTGGCCGACGACCGGCTCTGATACCATCTGTAACAGCTCAGACCCGTCGCAACCAAGATATTGTCCGCTTTGGCAGCCGGCATGCCCTCAGGCATCCGCCCCTCACGGTTTTAAACGCGTCTTGGTGGGGGAGGTATCCACACCCTTATAAAGGCATGCTTAGTTCTCCTCCCCACCAATGTGGGATGTTACATAAAGTTTGTGGATCAGCCGGTAAGGATAATGGAACGGGAAGTTAAACATCCCAAATCGTAAGCAAAATGGGATTTCGACGGTGAAAGCACTTAGAGTTCACCTGGGAGTGCGTGAACTTACTCATTCAAGCTGTCTGTGCTATGAACTGAGTCTACTTGTTAAATTCCTGGACAAAATTTCCTAAAAGAAGAGATGATGTGATAATCGAGAAAAAAAAGAACCTTGTGATAACCGAGAAAATGATGCAAAAACCTAGAGCGATTCAGATGCGAATCGGTAGAAACTGATATGAGGAAACGGAAACCTTTTGCAAAAAACCCTAAACTTTTCCTCTTAGTAGTAATAAACTATTAAACCGACCTTTACTGTTGAGTAAAACGTATAAACGGTTATTTTACTATTGGGGTAAAATGCTAAAACTTGATTTTCCCGCAAACGGCAATAGAGTTGCAACTATTAAACTGTGGGGTGAAACTTATTAAAACCCATACCATTAGCAGTCGGGTTGTGATCTTAATTTTTGGGATGAAAATCTTCTAACAAGGGGGGGGGGATGTTACAATCCGGCCCTTCGGGTAGGATTCGAGCCCTAAGAACGGATCAGACTAATAAAATTGGCAAAACTGGGAAGCACGTATATAGGCGTAGTATGTCAATTAAGGTATTAGTAGAGTCTAGTAGCCTTAAAAACACTTCACAAGTATCACACACAAGTTGGAGTCTCGAAATATTGGTGATTAATTGAAAATCGATGGAATATTATGAATTATGTGCAAACCGGTATATGAATTTAATTGCGTAATTGTGAATTGCTATATGGCATGTTGATACTTGTTTTTATGGGATTCGATGCATTAAAAATAATGGAAAACAATAGAAAAGCTAAATCCTTGAAAAAGCTGGCCAAACATCAAAAAAAGTGAAAAGTCAATGGGCTGTCGAACAGGAGGCTTCACGCGTATTGCTTAAAGCTTCAAGTCCAGGAAGCGATACGTGTGGAGAGTGATGTCGGGGAAACGCTAAAAGTTCCACTATTTAAACCCACATACCCACCATCACCTCATTCTCATCAGCCCTTACGACCCAAAAACGCTGATTCGTCATTTTTGAGTTTCTCCATCAAGATCCTACCTTTTTGGTGATTTTTGTTCAAGTTCCAAGCCTAGTTTCATCCTAGTTTCATCGTGTATCACCAGTATGTGTTATTTTGTATTTTTCATGTTTTAAAAATGATCTAGATTCAATCTTAACATAGATCTAGGACTGATTTGTTTAGATCTCATGTTAGCGTGAGTAGATATAATGATTTGATAGATAAAGTTTGTGTTTTTTATGCAAAAATTAGATCTTTGAAGTGATGATGATGGTTCATGCTTAGATCTAGGGTTTTATGTTTGCATGAAAGTGAAGATTCAATCTCTATGTTTGATCTATGTCATGGAAGCTAGAAAATGCTAGATCTAGGGATGTTATGCAATAAAAATGGTAACTTTACGTGAAATATGGGATAAAAATCCGATTTTGATGATCATGCATGTGATATATTGGATAAAGCTGGTTACTTGATAATGGATGTTATGAAAAAGTTTGTGAATTATGTTAGATGATGCATGAGGACTAATAATGTCACAAATTTGATATAAAGTTTGCATGAAAATTTATTTACATGAATTATTTATGTAAAAATATGGCGTATTCGGCTCGTTAGGATATATATATGGATGCATGCATGTGTTTAGAAATATGTAGATTTATTCGATAGTTGCTACATGATAATTTGCATGATTTAACATGATGCAAGAATGAGGTTTTATTCAAGTGTTAGCTTACATGTGATAAAAATATATATTTTTTTAGAAAAATAAATATAAATATATGTAATTGTAAATCGTATGCGTACGAACGTGCTATTACTTGGTTATGTGATTACATGCTGTTAGTCACACTAATTATGAGTTATACGGGAATACAAGTACCACTCTCCTACCTCGGTTGGAATTACAAGACCTTGTACGATTTTTGTCAATCGAACATCATATACGTGGTATAATGCCGAAAGAAATTGTGATGCATATGTGCTTAGCATGTAACATATTATATGTGTTATACGTGTTAGGATATGCATAGAAAAAAATTAATATGATCACCAATACGTCTACCAAGTCCACTTGTCAAATGTTCGCGTGTAGTCGAACGGTTGGTTAAACACAGTCAACACTTACACTATTATGTGTCTTTGGTGAGTCTAGGAGATCTTCACTGCTTACGTCAGTTGATTATTAGAATAGCTAATTGCACCCTAAGGTGAGCTCATACTCCTCTTTTTATTGTTTTAAAGCTTTTGGGGGAGAAGACATACGGTAACACTAATTTTACAATTCGATTTGATGTTATATACCAAAATATTTTATAGACCATGGAGGAAAACGTTTGCATTAGGTCCTTCCACAAGGTGAACCATGAATAGTTTACAACGGGGAATTATGAGGGATCTAATGGGCTTAACAAACCCCACTCGACTGCTGGGAGCATGGCGGGTGTTATATTGTCTCTAGCGCGGTCAAACTTGCAAACAATTGGCTGGAAGGCATGCGTTATTGTCAGTAATGGTGTCACAAATTCTATGGGGTTATAAAAAGTCTTATGGATTCGCTACCTACGGGTATATAAATCTGCATCTTTCTCGGGGTGCTCCCTGCTCGGATTATGCTCTTTGGGGGTAAGTTACTGATGAACCACAAAATATCGCTCGTAGTAGACGAAACAAAGATAGTTCACTATTGAATCTAGTTTGTAATGGACAATGAATGATGACTCGATCTACTTTATTGATTTGATGGACTTTTGAACATACAATGTAAATCAATTCAAAACACACAGTTAGGAGTGTAGAATACGAACTTACGCAGAAGTCCTTTCCATAATTAAGACATGTCTTTTTATACTAATTGTAGAATCGCATCTTCCTTGCTACTTAAGTGGATGCACATGCTCCCTTGCTAGTCGCAACTGGATCTCCTTTTTCATACTTCTTTCTGACCGCACTTGCATATTCGATCTTTACCCATCCTCATCAAGTCCCCCTAGTCCATTGATTATTTATTCAATGACGATGGACTAGATTAATTTACTTCTCCTGGCATAAACATTTTATAAAAAAAATTTATCAACAAATTCTTTGATATTGGCCATCAAGTCCCCCCTAGTCCTTAAGTTTTTGTAAAAAACTTTTAAGGACTAATTATGCACTCTCCTCTGCGCCACATACATTTGCGTTTTGCAATTTATTTTCCTGATTTGCATCTGCAAGTGATTTCCCTAACCACCTTGTCAGACACGCAATAATCATGAGAATCTTTTTGATATCGTGTCAGGCCACACGTCATCACGGAGTTGATTGACAGGTCAATTTCTTTATTTATTTAAATTTACCTTTTTCAAACGGTTTAAAAACTGCACGAGAAATATTTCAAAAACCCTTTTATCTTTCAAACTTCCTCATTCCCTTTTTCCCCCATTGTTGTTCTCTCCCGATTCCTTCCTTTCGGCTTCATTCTCCAGTCGTAAAATCAGATGACGACTCATCCAAACACAATATGTATTGTTCTTTATCGACATGATCCCTAAAATTGCTTGATTATCTCATCCAAAATATCACATTCCATTATCGTTAAACCCCAGTTTGCCTCCCTCAAAACCCCCCATTTTTCCATTCCCTGATGAAAAAATCGGAATTTACTCTAAAATGTCCAAATTTGGAAACTACATAATTCCTTTTTCAAAATTTTTGATTCGTTCTCTAATGTTTTTTAGAATGCATATCTCCCAAATGCATCCCCAGGGAATCTCGAGATTAAGCCACTTCGAAGTAACCTGTCGCGCTACCAATTTAGCATCGAGCATAACGCTTTTTAGGGCTTTCTACCGAATCACCATGGCAGGCTATTGGTATACTTTTGAGCGTAGACGAGGAATTTCTCGAGTTAGAACTTCCTTACCTCCAAACCCTCGCTCTTGGAAAACCTAGTTTTTTTATATCAACGATCGCTGCATCCCATCCTCCATGGAATGGAGGGAAATTAATGATGTGGTTCATGATATTATCCCTGATTTGAATGATTATGGAAAGGACCCTTTTGATCGTCTAGTTGAACATGCGAGCCCCATCCGAGAACTCCCTGAAGTTATCCTTTTATTGTCTAGAATTAGTAAAGAATGGTTTACCCCTGATTTGTGGCCCATTTTAAAGTACCATGATGAGGGTAAGACATTCATTCAAATTTCCTTCACAATTTTTGTATACTTCAAATATTAATTTGGATACCTTTTCTTCCTTGTGTTTTTTCAGAAATGGATCTCTTTGAAGCCCTAAACTTGAAAAACTTCGCTGGTCTAGATTGTGGTGCTGAAATGATCACAGAAGGAACAACACCTTTTCTGACCCAAACTGCCTCCTCTCTTTACGACATCAGACATGAAGTTGACCCACAAGCGAAAAAAGAAATAAGTGAAGAACCCATGAATCAAGAGATATTTTCTCTTGACACCGCTCGTGAAGATCATGTTGACAAAAATGAAGCAAAGGACATTTCAAAATATGTCTCATCAAGTTTGCAAGTGCTTGCGGAATTCAACGTCCTTATTGATAAGGAGAAACAAATTGCAACTGATCAAGCCCAGGACACATCCAAAGTGTCAACTACTATTAAAGGAAACAAGAATAGGCGACCTCCTAAGCCTACATCTGCTAAAGAAGTTGTGGTTTCCAAAAGGAAATCCCCAAGAAGGAACTTACAGTCATCCCCTAATTCTCAAATGGGTAACACTTCCGACACCCCAAAAGTTCTTGTAGATGATGTTGAGGAATACCTCAAGAAACCTCAAGATGAACCGGTAACCCCTCCCTTTAATGAAGAGTTTTGTATTTCCGATTTTTTGCTAAATTCTCATGATTTGACTCAAGACCTTGTTACCAATGACCCTCCTATTTTACAGAAAACTTCAAAACCATCCACTGCTGTTGCAAAAAATACCCGAGCTAGTTCTTCATCTCCTCGAAAGAACCTTCCAAATTTCTCTATTCCCACCTCTAATTGGCTTAAAAGAGAAATCAACCTAGTCAGACTTAGGACTAGCGTAGCCAAGAATTTGGAATCTTTTAATGTCACTTCCGAATTTTCTCCCGAGTGGGATGTTAAGAATAATGACAGTTGTTTGGAAGCCTCCGTTGCTAAGAAACTCTCTCTTTTAAGCAGCACTCCCCATGACATTCCAACATTTAACAAACTCCTCATGAAGCTTTTACTAATGAATATATGGTTACTCAATCGAAGCAACAGAACCTTGTTGCTGATTTTACTCAAGATGGATCATTGCTGAAGCCAAAGTGGAAGAATTGCAGAAGAAGGTTGCCTTTGCTAAAGTGACCTCTGGCTCTATTGACTTGGAAGTGGAGATAAACAAGTTGTCAAGCGAGATTGAACTGTTGAAAACACACAACCGCAAGTTGGTTGCTCTTGAGAAAGAAGCAAGAAGAGATCTGAAGCAAGCTCAGGATAATGAATCATTCCAGAAGAAGCAGTACTTAGAGCAAAGACAAGTACTTGAAGATCGGCTTACTAGGCTTATCGGAGCCTTAAAGACTAAAGATGCTTCCTTAGAGAAAGCAAAAAAAGGTTTCATTTGCTTTGTCCTTCATGTTTATCTTATTACCTTTCTTGAATTTTCTTTACACTTCCGCCTAATACTACACTTGCATTTTCCTTTTCAGAAGCGGAAACTCGAAAAGCAAAAATTGAGAAGCTGGGGGAAACCATTAAACTGTTGACTGAAGAGTGTGAACTTATCCAAGCAGAAAAATTTTCTTTGAAAGAGAAAGGAAAATGGTTGGTTGCTGAAGGCTTATATTTGCTAGCCAAACGCATTCACTCAGACCTAATACCCATGGCCCTGAAAGTGTACTCATCAATGAATGGCGTAGGTTTCAATGAAGGGATGAAATGTGGCCTTGCTTATGCTGCGAAGGGGGAAATGGATCCGACCACCTTCAAAGAATTTGACAAGAATGCAAAAGATAATCTTGTTAACTCTTTATCCGCTTTGAAATCCATGACCTTTGCAGTTATTGACCAACTTTCGCAACTGGATGTCTTGGATGTGGAAACTATGAAAAAGATACCGGAGCCGGTCCCAACCTCAGAACCATCCACCTCTACTGGTAAGTAAACTGTTGTTCGTCTTTCTCATGAAGATTTCAGAAATCAACTCTGTTTCAAAGTCCACTTATGATGTGGCATTAAACAATTTACTTTTGTTCCAGTGACTTGCACTTGACATCGTTTTATTTTGGATGTTTGTGGTTATCTTATGATTGGATCTGTAAATGATACAGCTCTTACTTTTGTTGATCGCAAGTGTATGGGTATGAATGCACATGCTTTAGCTATGTTCGAATGTTTATTTGTTCTTTATAAGTGAAACCTTTGACTTTAATCAATACCACAATATGGTGTCGTTTCACTATATGGTTCGTCGATATTTAGTCACATACTTTTAATGCCCGGAATAATGCACTTGCAGTTACAACGTGTGGTTTACACTTGCAGTTGCAAAATGATTGTTTGAACTATTATGCTTGTGGGTCTTTGTAATATTTATTTTCCATTTTGACAAATTGCTTTTATACTTTGCCTGCTACTAAAGACATGCAAATGTTTGAATATAAAAGAACATTATGAGTTCTTCTTCACAAGTACTATGATGAACTTTAATGAGATAGATATAAATTTAAAGAAAGGCAATGCGTGCGTTTCCCTCTTTATAAGATGCGTCCATCCTACAAGAGTTCTAACGATCGCTACATCTAACCACCTTAAAAATCATACCATTTCACCTAAGTTTACACCACCTCCTTATGGAATTTTGGTTCCTTACTTTCTTTTTGGTAAGAACAGATTAATTATCATTCAGATAATAAAATCCACAAGTCCACTTCATAACCTAAGTTATTCCATTACACTTGCGACCCTCGGGGAGCTCAATTGGGTACTTATGATGTAAACCTCAATTAAGTTGGCCACCTCCATGCCAGGCTTCTGTTAACAGGTGTTATGTTAACAAGGTGTCCGACATGATCACCTCATCCTAACATGCACTCTTTTGTGTTTAGGCGAGACAGTTAGGGACAAGGTGAACTCGTTCGTTCACCTTGTGTTATTACCCCCTAAGGCGGTCATAACATAACTTCATTCATGTGAAGTTATCAAGTAATTCACTTAAGAATTATGTAGTGACATTATGAACCATACACGAAAACACATTTTATTGTTCTTTAAGCACTCCTCTTTAAGAAGGTTTATTTTATACCATTTGCATTTGCAAACATTTATTTACGCAATCTTGACAAATACCCAAGCCATACACATGCATCATACCATAGGAAGAACACAAACTTTTATTTCCGACTCAATTATCCGAAATTCAAATACAAATGAAACACGAAACAAACTTTTCAAGATTCAAACTTTTATCACCAGCATTTCCTGAAATGCACCCCGTTCCATGCTCTTGGTAATTCAACACCATCAATTTGCTCCAAGATGTAAGAACCATTTCCTATTGCTTTCTTTACTATATAAGGGCCTTCCCACTTAGGAGCTATCTTCCCTTATGTTAGTGCCTTACTGACATCATTGTTCCTTAAGACATACTCTCCCTCCTTATATTGACGAATCTTCACTTTTGCATCGTAATACTTCGCCATTTCGTTCTTATACCTGATTTCCCTTATGGCGGCTATCTCCCCCCTTTCCTCTAACAAATCCAAATTTGTTTTTATTTCCTCATCATTATTTTAAATTTTCACTTGCAGCCTATAACTTGGAATTCCTATTTCAGCGGGGATCACTGCTTCAGTACCATACACCAAGCTAAAAGGTGTCTCGCCGACGACTAGTTATTGGCATTGTACGATGTGCCCACAAGACGTGTGGCAATTCATCAACCCAACTCCCCCCCAAATTTCTCCAACCTCATTTTAATTCCTTCAATTATGCTCCTGTTATCCCTTTGCACTTGCCCATTAGCTTGTGGATGTGCAACTGAAGTAAATATTTGATTAATCTGTAACTCTTCACACCATTCACTGAATAGATTTCCTGCAAATTGCTTTCCATTATCAGTGACGATATATAGTGGAAGACCAAACCTGTAGACAATGTGCTCCCAAACGAACTTCTTCACTTGCTTTCCTGAAATTACCACAAGTGGTTTTGCTTCTATCGACTTAGTGAAGTAATAAATGGCAACCAACAAAAATTTCACTCCACCACTTACAACTGGAAATGGACCAACTATATCCATACCCCATTTTGTAATGGCCATGCTGACGTTACAGGAATCAATTCGTTTTTGGCTCGCATACTAACAGGTGCATGTGCCTGGCATGCCTGACACTTTTGGAGTTCTTCACAGGTGCTTCTATACATACCCGGCCAATAGTATCCCAGACTCATTATTTTTGTCACCACCATTTTTGACCCTGCATGTATTCCATAAATACCCTCGTGAACCTCTTTCACTACTCGTGCTGCTTCTATGGGTGTCAAGCATCTCAAAAGAGGCCTTAGAAAACTTCTTTTATACAGTATCCCATCTCATTTGGTACTGCAATGAATTTACACGAATTTTCCTCGCCTGCTCTTTATCCCCGGGAAGTTCTCCTTTTGTCAAATACTTCACAATTGGACTCATCCAACTTTCGTATATTCCTGCACATCCATTGTTTCTTTAAGATTCACAGTTGGTGCTTCTAACAATTCCACCTTTATTTCTTTAGCGAGGTGCTCAAACGCCACTTAGGCCAATTTACTCAATGCATCTGCTTTCCTATTCTGACTTCTGGATATATGAAATATTTCGCACTTATTAAAGGTTTTCACCAACAGTTGCACCTGTTCCAAATACAACATCATGTATTTTCCTTTAGCTTCATATGTTCCTGCAATTTGACTTGTGACAAGTACAGAATCCACATATGCCATCAAGTTTTTTTCCCGTATTTTCTTTGCCAATGTTAATCATGAAACATATGCGTTTTTTTTTAAATCTTCACAACCTTCGCGCGAAGCCAATGCTAACAAAACAGATGCATGCACATATATACATGCCCATTCTCCCCCCCCCCCCCCTTTTTATAAAAAAGGAATAACAAAGAATCACTAAAACTTATTAAGGTTAAATGTTAACTCATCACCTTCGATACTTTTTAAAATTAACCCTGTTATTAACAAGAGTTAGCTACCATTAGATTTACTAGAATTCACTACACAAGAAAAGAAATAGTGCTAAACTAGTTTCACCTGCCCCTGATCCATCAGAGTTGGATGAACCGTCTGTATGCAAAATCCATACTTTTTCTACGAGCTTCGGTACTGCAACAGCATGAACACTTGATCCATCTGGCACTTCCGCCAAGAAGTCTGCCAGTACCTGACCTTTCATTGAAATTCTTGGCTTGAAATGTATCTCAAACGGCCCCAAATCTATTGCCCATTTTACCAACCTTCTAGACATTTTTGGTTTCCTGAGAATTCCTTAGATTGGAAATGAAGTAAGAACTACAACTATGTGAGCCTGAAAATACTGTCTTAGCCTTCGTGTAGCTTTTACCAATGCCAAGACCACTTTTTCCACCATAGGATACCTTATCTCATAATCTTTCAACATTTTACTTATCGGAATCTGTCTACTTTCTCGTTCAACAAATAAAACTGCACTTGCTGCACTGTTAGTTACTGCCAAATACATAACCAACTGCTCACCAAGTTTAGGTGCAGTAAGATTCGGAAGTGTAGCTATATCAATTTTCAACTCCTCAATAGCCTTATTGGCTTCTTGAGTCCACACAAGGTTATTTTTCTTCAAACTTTCTTTTAACACCTTCATGAACGGAGTAGCTCTCTTAGCTGCTTTGGATAAGAACCGATGCAGTGCAACTAGACGACCATTTAAAGTTTGTACTTCTTTAACTATTTTTGGAGGCTCCATTTCCAGTACCGCTTTCACCTTACCAGGATGTGCCTTAATACCCTTGTTGTTTACCATTACCCTAGAAATTTCCCTTCTTCCATAGCAAAAGAACATTTTTTAGGATTTAACTTCATGTTAATCCCCCTTAGATTTCCAAATGTCTCTTCAATATCCCTGATCATATCATCCTCGTTGTAACTTTTAATAACTATGTCATCTACATACGCTTCCAAGTTCCTCCCCACTTGCGTTGAAACGTTTTATCCATTAACCTTTGATAGGTTGCTTCAGCATTCTTCAGCCCAAATGGCATTTTTTTACAACAAAACAAGCCTTCATTTGTGACAAAAGCTGTCTTATCTTCGTCTTCCTCAGCCATTAAAATTTGATGATACCCTTTATAAGCATCTAAGAAACACTTCCATCTATAACCAGCCAAAGAATCAACTTTTAAATCAATCTCCGGAATGGGGTAACAATCTTTTGGACAACCTTTATTTAGGTCTTTAAAATCAATACACATGTGCCACGTTCCATCACTTTTCTTTACCAACACTAGATTTGCAACCCAGGTTTGATAGTGCACCTCTCTTAGTATACCAGCATTCACAAGCTTCTCCACTTCATTTTTCACCACATCATTCCTCACCTTATCCATAATCCTCCTCTTTTGCTGTATTAGCTTAATACCTGGATAGACATTTAATCGATGATCTGCAAAGTGCTTTGGTACTCCCGTCATATCCGAAGGTTCCCATGCAAAAATATCAACATTTTTTATTAACAATTGAAGCAATTTCTCCCTGGCCTTACCTTGCAACTGCGGCCCCACTTCGATTGTTTGATCCGGAAACTTTCCGTTAATAACCCACTTACTTTTTGTTAACATATCGCCCCTATCTCCCCCAAAATCTTCTTTTGTCAATGTTGGAAGAATGTTGTTGGCCGAACCCTTGGCGAACTCCAAGTTCGAACAGGTCCGAACTTGTTCGAACCTGAGGTTCGGACCATCGGGTTTTGCTCTAGTATATATATAGTTTGTCTTGTGTTGTAATCTACACACTTATACGTTTGAGTCTTACTTCCTATCAGTGTTACTCTGTGGTTCTCTGTGGTCTAATACAAGTCTCTTTGTATTTACGCATCATGTTCATCTCGTTTTACATTGATTTCGATACGACTAAGTAGACGATCTACCGCTCACGCATTATCAAGTGGTATCAGAGCATTTGGTTTGCTCTACTGGTCGGAAATCTCTGTTTTTTCGAAATTTTGAGTCAAAATTTCACGAGTTTTGCGAAAATGAGAATCATTTTTGATATTGTTTGATCTTCTCGAGTGTGCTTTACGTGAAAAATCTTTTCCTATATTCATTCGATTGAGTTTGCTTGAGTTTCTGTTGATAGTATTCGGGTTTGTTTGAGGTTCGGACAACTTCGGAATAACCGCTCCGAACTCTAGGTTCAGACAGAGTTCGGCTATTTTCTAGTTTGGTCAACATTCGGGTCACATTCGGACATAGTTCGATCGAGTTCGTACACTATTTGGAACAAGTTCGGTCCAGGTCTTATTTGATTATCCGAAAGAGAGGTTCGGACAGAGTTCGGTCAAATCTTTGTTCAGCTAAGGTTTGGGTTAGATTCGGCAGAAGTTCGGACGAGGTTCGGCACAGGTTCGGGTGAACAGTAACCAAAATTTTTAAAATGTTCGATTTTCAAGTGTTCGCAGCTATTCAAAATTCGGTTCAAGCAACGATGCAAACAATGATGAATTATGATAATGAAATTGGAACAAGTCAGAAAGATCCCAAATTGCTCAAATTGGAAGATTATCATAGTTAGGTAAAAAGATTTGAAGCATATGTTGATACTAATGACATTGATATGTGGTTGGCGTTTACTGAGCAATATGTCTATCCTAAGGATGAAACTGGTGAACCCATTCTTCAAAGAAAGATGCCATCTGAACAAAAGAAAGCTTATCAAGCTGAGAAGAAAGCGTATGGTACTTTGACGATGGCTTTGTCTAAAGAGTTACTACATCAATTTTCGGGTAACTACACATCAAAGAGTTTGTGGGATGCTTTGGAAAAACGATGTGAAGGCAATGATCAATATAAGAAAAGCCGTCAGAAAGTTTTGAAGAAGGAATTTGATAGTTTCAAGCATTACCAAAATGAATCAATTCCAAATCTGATTGCAAAATGCGTTTGGTAAGTCTTACAAAAGAAGAAGCTGATATGAAAGAAAAGATTTTGGAGGCTTTACCTGAGAAATGAGAGAATTATGTGATGATGATCACTCATGATAAAGAGTATCCATGATTATATTTTAATGATCTGATTCAAAGAATTCAAGCCAGGGATATGGAAGTGATGGTGAATAAATCACTTCCTGCACAAGTTCAGAATCCCGTTGTGTAATTTGGTGATAATGATTCAACAATGAATGCTGGAAAATCTAATATTCTTAGTTCTACACCCCCTACATCATTTATTAAAGGTAAATATGAAACTTCTAGTTTTTCTGCTGGTTGTAATGTTTTTGTTCCTAGTTCTTCGCCTCAAAATGCTTTGTCTGCTCAAACTACCTGATTATAATGCTTTAATGTCTGCGTTGGTATCTTCATATTTTGGTGTTATTACTGGTGCTGTGAATAATGTTAAGTTGACAAATGAAGATTACGATCAGATAGATTATGATCGTTTGGAAGAGATGGATTTGAACTGGCAATATGCTATGTTAATTCGGAGAACGAAGAAGGTTTTCAATAGAACTGGCAAGAAAAGATTGAATCAAGATGGAAAATTTGGATTGGACAAGTCAAAGGTTAAGTGTTATAAGTGTTCTGTTTATGGACATTTTGCACGAGAATGCCCAAGTTCAATTGACAACAAACTGAAATCTGGTCAACATGCTCATGTGGTTTTTCATTCTCCAAATGAAGCTACTAAGGTTGAAGAAAAATCTATTCCCTTTGATGAAAAACTGTCAGAAGTGTTTTGGCATTCAAATGAGTTTTCCTGGCATGCAGATTCTGCAGCACAAATGAAACATGCTTCTTTTACTGTTGCCTTAACTGCTCATCATGATGATGATGATAGCATTCTGACTGATTCTAATTCCAATTCGACTATATCAATGATCAAAGAAGTTAAAGTCGAAGAATCAAAATGTCTTGAATGTATAAGTAAGAAAATTGCAAGTCTTGAGACAAATTTTCAATTATCAACTGAAGAGATTGTTGTGCTCAAGAAAGAATTGGATGATTTTCAAAAGAGATATTATGAATTGCTTCATGTTCACGAGGATGTTTTGAAAGAAAAGAGCAAGTTGGCAGAAGAATGTGAAAAGGCCAAAGCTGAAGCTTTAGATGCAGCTCAAGATTTTGAGAATTTGTTTGAAAAGAGTTATCTGGTTCAACAAAAGTATGAAAAGGCTAATGCTCTTGTGATTGAATCGGCAGCTACTATTGAGAAACTTCGGAACAAGATTTCTATGCTTCAAGATGAAAATGTTCTTTATCGGGATGAAAATGAAGTCTTGACAAAAGATGTTGATATTTACAAGAAAAAGAGAGAAAGTGTTCTTGAAGAATTATTTGCTGAATGTGAGATCCAGAAGTTGCAAACGTATGAATATGATGATCTCAATGCAAAATTCATCAAGTCACAAAAAGAAGTGTTTGATGCTCAACAAAAAATATCCGAATTGAAGTTGGAAATTTTGGAGTTGCAATGGCAAGTAAAGAATTGCAATTTGTCACCGACATTGCTGAATTTCTTATACAAGCAGGATCGGGGTGAAAATAATTCAAAGAAAGATGATATTCATATGGTTCCTCAACCAGTGGATTTATCTGAGGTTACATCTGCTCTGCTTGATCCAAGAAGAAGAAGCCAAAGTCTAAAAAGAAGGAAAAGTCTTTGGGTGAAGCTCCGAAGTTTAGGTCAAAGTCTATTTTTCTTGAAAATGAAAAAGTTTTTGACAAAAGTGGTGCAAGTACTTTATCTGCAACTGAAGAAGACAAAGACTTGGTTGAGAAGAACAAGCTGAAAGACATCAAAGCTAAATTCACTAGAGAAGCTAAGGGGAGAGAAGCTTCTGGTTTTTCTTCAAGTTCATCAAAAACTTTAGGATTCAAGCACAAATGCTTGGGTTATGAAGTGAAGGAAGCACCCGATCAAGCAAAGAAGCCAGTAAAAGTTGAAAGAGTTTCAAAAGTTAAAGTTCCAAAGAAATCACCTCCTATGAAAGAACAATCTTATTATTCTGGAAGATCCTTATCTTCAAGAAGTCCATCTCCTAGGTATGATTCTTCTGATGGTTTCTTTGATAATTTTGATTCTGAACATTCATTTGGTTTTCAAAATTCAAAGACTTTTTCATTATTTTTCAAATATTCAATGATGGTACATTGGCTTACATTGTCTGGCTCATGGATAAAATAGATGACAAAGCCATAAGATCATTTGATCGATGTGTAAGGTAGGCTCGACAATTAGAAAGTATTCAAATGTGATATACACTAATATCATGCTTGACCTAGTGGACAACATCTTGATGCATATCTCACGATATATTAGAAAAAAGATATGAAAAATAAATGAAAAGTCACTGTGTATACATGTGTTCATTTTGCAAAGATTTAAACTTGTTTGATTTTCTTTATTTTGTCAAACGATCGGACTTTCTCTGCGTGCTCACAAGGCCGACCAGATTGTTGTCCGTTTGACGTTCTGCTTTATTTTCTTTGGTGTTTCGTATAACTCATCGGATTTTCTTTGCGTGTCCACAAGACCGACGATTTAACGTTCTTATTTCTTTTTGCATGGAACACAGTTGACTATATCATGTATACTAACATTGTGTGATTAACTCATATATTAAATCGCAAAAATGTGATAAATAAAGCATATCTGAGTATGTCTGATTGTGTGGGGTACACTGGTTAATGCTAATATAATCAATACCTTAACATATCCAGATGTTATGAGTATGATTCTGCCTAAATTTAAAGTTGGACAAATTATATCTGCAATCGACATGGCTTATGTACTACAATAATCGAAATTAAGGTGTAGTTCAGCATGTTATGACCAATATGATCCCAAGTCGTGATCTTTCTCACAAAAGACAAAAATAGCATCTGATTCTGTATTGCATTTACATTACATATCAGAAAATATCAAAAAGAGTTTCAGTGTGTTTTGATATAAAGTTTCTAAAAGCCAAAAAGATTTTGTTTCTTATTTTTTTCGGTTTATCAACACTGTATACGAAATCAATTTCAAAATCAAAATATCTTGGAGTCTCGAAGAGACGGTTTGCGCCAAGATTATTTATGTTGGCAGGTTTCTAAGTGGAAAGAGAACAGCACAACTTCAAGTCTTCTGAAGATTGTTGATAAAGAGATTACACACTATGCAATATCAAGTATTCAAGATTGAACTCATCGTCAAAGAAGAGGAAGAGTTTGATTGAAGATACATGATACAAGTTTTAAGCGGAAGGTGATACTGCACATGCAGGGGGTGTTTGTTAGTACCTAGTTCCTGATCGTCATGTTAAGTATCGAGTTCAAGACAATTCATGGAAGAATGCTGCTAGCCGAACCCTTGGTGAACTCCAAGTTCGGACATGTCCGAACTTGTCCAAACCTGAGGTTCGGACCATCGGGTTTTGCTCTAGTATATATATAGATTGACTTGTGTTGTAATATACACAATTGTACGTTTGAGTCTTACTTCCTATCAGTGTTACTCTGTGGTTCTCTATGGTCTAATACAAGTCTCTTTGTATTTACTCATCGTGTTCATCTCGTTTTACATTGATTTCGATATGACTAAGTAGACGATCTACCGCTCACGCATTTTCAACCACAGCAACATGCATTTCCACATCCGTCGACATAGTTGCAATTCCTCTAGGCATTGGAAAACACACCATCCCATGTGCAGTTGAAACAATTGCTCTTAATATTTTTAGCCATGGTCTTCCAATAATCACATTGTGGGGAGACGGGGTCGCGATTACCACAAATGTCATCATTATCTCTCTGAAGAGTTTATCTTCACCAAAAATTACTAGAAGTGTTATTTCACCCATTGGGTGAACCACTTGTCTTGAGAACCCAATGAGCGGTGAAGCATGTGGCTTCAAGTATTTTGTACTTCCGATCCCATTTTCCTAAAACATGACTCATACATGATCTCAGATGCACTTCCAGTATCGAGATATGTCCTCTTTACCAGAAAACTAGCAATACCAATTGTTACTACTACTGGATCTTCTTTTAATTCTCCCCCAATTAAGGGAGGGAAAGTAATTTCTTGCCGTTTCCATAACTCCTCATCTGTCTTAGCTTTCACGCTCCGGTGCCATGTATTAGCTCCCATTCGAATCATACCTATAACATTCTTAGCATTTGCTGGTGGTCGACCTTCTCTGATGTTCTTCACTAAGTGTGAAAACTTGCCGGACTTAATAGTCTTTTCTATTTCACTTCTCAAATGTCGACACTCGTTGGTGTCAAGACCACGATCTATATGAAAAACACAATACTTGCTAGTATCAACATTAGCAGCCAAACGTGACCTTTGTGGCGTCGAAAATTGTACATTCTCTGTAGCCAAAATTTCACTTGGAGTTTTTGTGAGTGATGAGTACCTATCTTTCTTCAAGTCCCAATTCTTTTTATAACTTCCAAAATTTCCCTCCTTACGTCTATCATACGGTTGTAAACGATATCTTCCCCAAGACTGATTCCTTAGTTGGGTTACACTTGCATTTGTGTTCACACTTCTCAGATTTGCGCCCTTTGTAGGTACCTTTTGAGTAGTTACTCCTTGAATATTTCCAGATGCACTCTTACCTTTTACATAGGCTCATACCCAATCCATTAATACTTCCATGGTTTTAGGCAAATCTTCATGTAACTTTTCAACCAGGTATGAATGTCTAACACCATGGTAGAAACCCGAAATTCGCAATTGGTCTTGGGCCCCAACAATTTTCATAGTTTCATTGTTGAACCTCACTACAAAGCTTTCCAAGCTTTCATCTCCCCTTCTCCTTATGTTATGCACTTCCGTAACTTCCTTAGTACACTTCCTCTGCTGACTAAACTGCCTTAAGAATTTGGCCTTGAAATCTTCAAAATCCTCAATTTGTGCGTTCGGAAGCGAGTCATACCATACTCTTGCCGCTCCTGTAAATGTTTGCACCAGCATGTGACACCAAGTTTCTTCTGACCAGTATTCTAATCTTGTAGCTGACCAGAAGTCAAAGATGTGATCATCAGGATCTAACAATCCACCATACTTTTTTACAGATGCTGGCATTTTTAACTTTTTCAGAAATTTCGCATTAGCGAATCGAGTCTGCAAATTTGGATTGTTCCTGCATTGACGCCGGAAAATAGGGCACAAACACATCCAATCCACCTGAAATTATTGAAATCCTTTTGTCACAATAGGATCTTGATGCCTTTTTAGAAAGGGTTTTCTATATATATGAAAATGTTTTTCATAGCTTAAATAACAATTTTTCCAAAGTGCACATGCATTATTTGAATACGTAACCATGCCTCTGTTATGAGGTCTTTTCATTTATAACACGTCCCATCTGTGATTTCATACTTGATACTTCCGATATTTGACCGGAACGCCTCTTTTGAGGGCTTGTTACTTAATCAATCTCATTTGAGTCATTGCTCCAATACATTCGATGCATGCATTCCCCTTTCGAAGGTGCATGTACATTGTTTCCCGCCATAGGTTTGTACAATGATTATTATATTGTCCTTTCCTTACCTATTTTTTCGAAAACGAAAAGCGAAGAAGCAAATAAATGCGTTTAATCAAATTTTAAGCGGGATAACACACATTAAACATGGCTCCAAACACCAACTGCTCGGAAAAAGTCCCGCCATCTCCTGAAGATTCAAACAACTTTTTTTTTCTAAAAAACTCATTCTATTATTCAAATATCAATCAAAAAATGTTTTAACCTGAAAATTATGCACAAATATTATCCAGAATGCACTGATAATTGATACTCGATTACGAGCATCATAAATGATTCCTTATGCGTAATTATCCAAATTTCTAATTTTAGAAAAAAAACTTCACAGCTCACTAGAAACAAACAATAGTTTTCGATAATCATTCATCGAAAAACTTCAGTGATCATCATTATTAACACAGAGTTTTTTTACCACGTTTCCCGATGCTGATCACAGCTATGCATCAAAAAACTGAACTATTCGACTAGATTCTGGAATTAAACACGTACCTTACGCAGTCGCATTCTTAGCTACAACTGTGTCGTTGTCTACAAGCTCCAGAAGATCCTTCTGAACTGCTCGCTTTAATGAATCAACTTCCGGAGTAAATTTAAGCTTTGTTTTTTTAACCTCCGTAACCACAATTCTTGATCCTGCTTATCCTTCAACTTTCTCAGAACCTCGACATTTCGAATCAGAAAATCAGTGCCGAATTCTCAAAGGACATCAGAGTTTTTTGTCTTATCGTCATCGTGCTGATCGCGATCCAAATATCAAAATTCCGATCTGGATTGGAATACGAAAACCGTAGAAGCTTACCTTCAAAACCTCCGCCAGATCCCTTCGAACTCAAATTTTGCTTTCCAGAACTCGTTGTTATGAAAACTGTTTTCTTCTTCGCCGAATCACCAGGATTCATCTCCATTCGCCGCTAAATTCAGAGAATACGAATGGCGCCAATTGATGAACCACAAACTCTCACTCATAGTAGACGAAACAATGATAGTTCACTATTGAATCTAGTTTTTAATGGAAAATGAATGATGACTCGATTTATTTTATTGATTTGATAGACTTTTGAACATACAATGTGAATCAATCCAAAACACACAGTTAGGAGTGTAGAATATGAACTCACGCAGAAGTCCTTCTCATAATTAAGACATGTCTTTTTATACTAATTGTAGAATCGCATCTTCCTTGCTACTTAAGCGGATGCACATGCTCCCTTGCTGGTCGCAACTGCATCTCCTTTATCAAACTTCTTTCTGGCCGCACTTGCATATTCGATCTTCACCCATCCTCATCAATTACTATTTAACTATTTTCTGATAAATGTTATTTATCTTCTCAAACTTATTAACTCACCAACCGAGCATTGACATTCTTTAGTATGTTCTTCTCTAGTTCTTAGGAAGTCAGCTAAGGATGCACGTTAGGATCATCTTTTAATGGTCTGCACGGTTTGTAAACACTCTAATTATATTATTCGCTACGCCAAAGGGAATAACTTAAACTGTCTTTATGTTTGTCGTTTCCACATACGTTAAGTTAAACTTTTCAAAATGCTTCCCGCAGTGTTTTAGAAATAACTTAACTCTGATAAAGTGTTTTGGAAAACCCGAATTGGTCTTGTGTCAAGAATTTAGAATGTTTGATGTGTCTGACGACTTAGATCCTGGTCTGGCTCGCACGTCCGTTACGGGCATCCACGACGGTTGTCGCGGGTGGCCCCAGGGCGGGGTGTGACAGATGATGTGATAATCGTAAAAAGAAAAAAAACCTTGTGATAACGGATAAAACTGATGCGAAAACCTAGAGCGATTCACATGCGATTCGATAGAAACTGATATGAGACACGGGAACCCTTTGCAAAAACCCAAAACTTTTTCTCTTACTAGTAAGAAACTATTAAACTGGCCTTTACTGTTGAGTAAAACGTATAAACGATTATTTTACTATTGGGGTATAATGCTAAAACTTGATTTTCCCGCAAACGGCAACGGTGTTGCAACTATTAAACTGTGCGGTGAAACTTATTAAAACCCATACTGTTAGCAGTCGGGTTGCGATCTTATTTTTTAGGATGAAAATCTTCTAACAAGGGGAGGATGTTACAATCCAGCCCTTCGGGTAGGATTCGAGCCCTAAAAACGGATCAGACTAATAAAACCGATAAAATCGGGAACCGCATATATAGGTGTAGTACGTCAATTAAGGTATTAGAAGAGTCTAGTAGCCTTAAAAACACTTCACAAGTATCACACACAAGTTGGAGTCTCGAAATATTGGTGATTAATTCAAAATCAGTGAATATTATGAATTATGTTAAAACTGATATGTGAATTTAATTGCGTAATTGTGAATTGCAATATGGCATGTTGATACTTGATTTTATGGGATTCGATGCATTAAAAATAATGGAAAACAATAGAAAAGCTAAATCCTTGAAAAAGCTGGCCAAACATAAAAAAAACGTGAAAAGTCAACAAAAGTCAAGGCGTTGCTGAACAGGACTAAAAGTTCCACTATTTAAACCCACATGCCCATCATCACCTCATTCTCATCAGCCCTTACTACCCAAGAATGCAAATTTCGTAATTTTAGAGTTTCTCCATCATGATCCTACCTTTTTGGTAATTTTTGTTCAAGTTCCAAGCCGTGTTTCATCCTAATTTCGTCGTGTATCACTGGTATGTGTTATTTTTTCTTTTTCATGTTTTAAAAATGATCAAGATTCAATCTTTACATAGATCTACGGCTGATTTGTTTAGATCTCATGTTAGCGTGAGAAGATCTAATGATTTGATAGATAAAGTTTGTGTTTTTGAAGCAAAAATGTGATCTTTGAAGTGACGATGATGGTTCATGCTTAGATCTAGGGTTTTTAATTTATGTTAGCATGCAAGTAAAGATTCAATATTTATGTTTGATCTATGTCATGGAAGCTAGATAATGCTAGATCTAGGGATATTATGCAATAGAAATGGTAACTTTACGTGAAATATGGGATAAAAATCTGATTTTGATGATCATATATTGGACAAAGGTGGTTACTTGATAATGGATCTTATGAAAAAGTGTGTGAGTTATGTTAGAGGATGCATGTGGATTAATATTATCACAAATTTGAAATAAATTTTGTATGAAAATTTATTTACATGAATTATTAGGTAAAAAATATGGCGTATTCGGCTCGTTAGGATATATATGGATGCATGTGCGTGTTTAGAAATGTGTAGATTTATTTGATGCATGCTACATGATTATTTGCATGGTTTAACATGATGCAATAATGAGGTTTAATCCAAGTGTTAGTTTACATGTGATAAAAATATATTTTTCGAGAAAAATAAATAGAAATATATATAATTGTTAATCGTATGCGTAAGAATGTGAAATTACCTAGTTATGTGATTACATGCTATTGGTCACACTAATTATGAGTTATACGAGATACAAGTCCCAAGTCTCCTACCTCGTTTAGAATGACAGGACCTTATACGATTGTTCCATCAATCGTACATTGTATACGCAGTATAATGTCGTAAAAAATTGTGATGCATATGTGCTTAGCATGTAACTTATTATATGTGTTATACGTGTTAGGATATACACAGAAACATTAATATGATCACCAATATGTCTATCGAGTCAACTTGTCAAATGTTCGCGCGTAGTCAAATGGTCGGTCAAACAGGGTCAACACTTACACAGTTATGTGTCTTAGGTGAAGTCTAGGAGATCTTCACTGCTTACGTCGGTTGAATATTGGAATAGCTTATTGCACCCTATTGTGAGTTCATACCCCTCTTTTTACTGTTGTAAAGCTTTTGGGGGAGAAGGATCTAGCACTTTCTTGCGGCAGGACTAATCAGCCCATTAGGAAACTTAGGTTATTAGGTCAAGGAAGCAATTGGGGGGCTATGTCTATGTAGTCACTAGTTAGTAATTAGGTTTTGTCTAGATCGGTAGCCAACCAGGATCCAGAAGTGGTTAGATTTGTCACCTAAGTCATGTTAGTTTAAGTAATTTCCTTAGTTTTTAAGATTAGTTAATTTATTAGTTAATTCAACTCACAACAACTCAAAACAGCCAAGAGGCAATTTAGTGTAATTCCTTAGATTAAATTAGTTTAGTTTAGTTTAGGTCAATCTAGGTTAGTGACAGTAATCTAGGTTTAGGTAGTTAATTTAGTTAGGTAGTTAAATTCTAAATCACTAGTGACCACTAACTCCCCTGGATTGATACCCTACTTACCCTATCTATAGGTTTAAGTTTAGGATTATTTGTAGCGGCCTCGACACACCGTTATCAAATTGGCGCCGTTGCCGGGGAGTACGTGCGCTTGTTAGTGATTTTAGTTTTTATTTTTAATTTCTTATTTTGTTCGTTTTTCTAAAAAAAAAAAAAAAAAAAAACTCATAAAAAAACCAAAAATATTTTCTTTTTTTTTTACTTTCTGCAATTTTAATTTTGCTGGTCTACTTTAATTTTAAAAAAAAAATAAAAAGATTTTTCACTTTCTGCATTTTAGTTTCTTTTAGTTGTTTGAGTGTTTCGAACAGTGCTACTTGAAAGGTTTTGTTGTTTTTGAGCGTTGCAGGTAAATTCGAAGTTAATCATGGTGAAGGAGGAGAAATGCTATAATTGTGGGAGTTTTTATCACAGAATCAAGTTTTGCCCAACACTGCCAAGTGGAATTCGATTCGTGGAGGATTCAGATGACGAAGAGGAATACGAGGACCCGCACTCATATTATTCATATGATGAACCACGTTCATCATACAATCAGGGTTATTCTCAATCAGGGAAGTATAATTATTCAGCATATGATGTGTATTCTAATAAATATAAATCTAATGTCACATCTTTTGTAGGATATGATGATGGATATGGGAACAGTTATTCTCAATCAGCATATGAGGATCCCCAATATCAGTCACAACAGAATTACAATGAACCTCCTTGGGGTGTACCACAATTCCCTAAGAACCGAGGTGGGAATCAGATACGGTTTGAACGCGGGGTACCAAGAATTGTGACACCAGCCGAAGTTCAAAGGGAGGAAGAGTATTCACACAGAAGAGAAGTTGCTCAAAGGCAGCATCGAATGGGATATGTACATCCAAACTCAGTCTACTCGCGTTGTAGGGCACGTCCAGTGAAATCTCAAGGATATTATCAGTCAAGTTATCAGGAAGAGTGCAATAAATCTTATGAAGAATACGAGGACCGCCAGGCATATAGTCAAGCGAACTATTCTGAATATTCAACGAAACAACCATGGGCGGGTCCAAATTTTTATCAGAATGAAGGTGTTTTGAAATACCTAAGCAGATCACATTTGTCCCAAATCGAGAAAGAATTGGCTAAACCTCATCAATCAAGGCAAGACCGCATAAAGTTGTTGGATTACAAGTATGATATTTTGGTGAATGAACAACAAATTATTCCGCGAGGATTATTGGGTTTTGAGAGGTCTCAAGAAAAGCAAGAGTGGATATCATCACAAATTAGGGATCAAGATGTTGTGGTAGATAATGACACACCGGGTTTCTCAAATAATGAAGAATCGTGTTTCACACCGGTTGAGGTTAATGAGGAGTTAGAAGAAGTGGTTGAGAAAGAAATGTTGCTTTCAGAAGTTGTTGAGGAGATTGAATTAGAGGTTGAGAGTGATGTGGAGCAAGTTGATTGTGAGAGTGTAGCTGGAGAACTGACTGAAGATGAGCAGGAGGTAGAGGTTCCGAATCCTCCAGTACAAGTAGAGGAATGTTCAGAGCCGACGGAAGATGTGCATATTGAAGAATCCATGACTGAGAATCCACCAGGTAACACTAATCTCTCAATTTTAAATAATAATCAATTTGTTGAATGTGAGCAGGTACAATTGAGTTCGAGGAAAAGGAAGGTGGTTGAGGAAGATGTTGGGCAGGTAGTAATGAAAACACTCCGCAGTGATGATCTGGATGTGCCACGTGTGCAATTACAAGCTTGGATTCGATATATCAATTATCGAGCACATGTGGGCAATTCGGCAGGTAAGTGCGCGATTCATGATAAATTTATTTTTAATTTTCCATTTGATTTGTTTCACATGTTGAATTTGAAAAGAAAAATAAAGAGACGTGCGAACTACCGAGCCTTCATCGGTAATGTGATTGGCAAGTGCGGATGGAAGAAAGTGAAGTGGAGTGTCAAATACCGAGCGTTCATCGGGAACTCGGTTGGGAAGTGTGGACTGAAGCCACCGTGAGCAGAGAAGGAAGGATGGTCTGGCTGAAGACCATAAACTTAGCGCTTTCTGGGAGGCAACCCAGTGGTAGGTTTTTATTTTCTTTGTTTTATTTTTTGTTTTGTGTGTGTTTTAGTGTTTTTCAGGAGTCGGATCAGTTTTCGGTGATGGAATTGAGCAAAAATGAAGTGTTCCAGGTATGTTTAGGACTAGAATTAGATTGGAACAGGTTGTGGTAAGAAATCTGGAAGTTTTGACAGAGAAGAGAAAATTTTCTAAGTGTCTAAAAATTTATAAACTTTCTGTCGAAAAGAGGGCAGGGCGGTACGCCCCAGTTCTTCACGTTCTGGGCGGTACGCCCCGGATGGCTGTCAGGGATTTTTGTTTTTTTTCTTATCTCCGATCACCGGTACGTTTCCTATTTCTATTTATTTTTATTTCTTTGTTTTAATTCTTATTTATTTTTTGTTGTTTCTTTATTCACATTGAGGGCAATGTTGAACTCAAGTGTGGGGAGGGGAATAACGCGTTTCGTTTGTGTTTATTTTTTGTGTGTGTTTAAAAAAAAAAAAAATTTAAAAAATCCAAAAAAAAATTTAAAAAAATTTGAATAAAAATGTCTCTGGATTAATTGCAATTATATGGAAAATGATAGAAAAATTGGGAATCGATTTTCAGAATAAAAAATAAAGAAAGAAAGGGAAAAGTGGTAAGAAAAGGAGAGAATGGAAAATATATCTAATTTGTGATGTGTCGGTAGGCCCAGCTGATTGAGTAAAGCTTAATTATCCCTTTGTGTTTATTTGTGTATAAATATGTAATTAAATTAGCTTGCTAGTGGGTTCCCATTTTAGAGGTAATAGTGAGGTTGAAACTGATGATTAGGAGGAAAAAGACCTTTTTAGATTAGAGACTTATATATCCTCAGAATAACTGGCACGTTATGATCTTTTTGCGAAAGCAAATCCGAGAAATAACGGCGCCCCATTTTTCCATCTCTTGAGCATATTAGGTAATTAATTGGCTAATGAATTAGAGTGAAGGGGCAGAATACTCATGTACGAACTAAGGATAGTATCCCGTGGTGAGTGCCTCTGATGATGTTCCGGATCTCGCGGGCAAAACACTCACGTATGATTTCGGGGGTAAGACCTTGTGAAAGAATGCCTCTGATGATGTCCGTTGGTAAGTATAGTTAAAATTAACCAATTATAAAAAAAAAAAGAAATAAAAAAAAGAGAAAAAGAAAAGAAAAAAAATAGAAAAAAACAATAGTAGTCAAATAAATGCTCAAGCAACTTCACTATCCATTCAAATCCATCATTCTTGGGATATATGAGTATCTGGTTTAACTAGGGTGGGGAAAATATAAATATTTCATCTTTATTACCCTTTACTTTGACCGAATTTGAGTCGGGATTAGATTGAGCTAGAACTTTCTGAATGTGGGACACATAGGCAAGTTGATACAAATGATTGGTAATTTATAAACACCTTGGGGGCTCAAAGATCAGTGGTTGGGTTTAGTCGGACCGAAATATCGGCAATTGCAATTAGTATATATGAATACATTGTGGAATGTGGAATGCAAAAGGTTGAAAAATTTAAATGGTGAATGATTTTGAGTTGACTTCCCGATTATGATTCCATGGCAGTTTTTCCGAGACGGAAAAAGATAAGTGTGGGGATGTGATGAGAGTATGTTTTGTAACGCGTTTATATATTTAATTCTATATTTTTATCAGTGATAATATATTAACTCTCATCATATTTTCTATGGGTTGTGTTTCATGTGTTTTGAGCTTAAATGTTATAAATCGTGGCGTTTAGAGTGGCGTAAAGTTCATTTTATTTAGTATTAATCGCTTCCTAAAATACACCCAGTTGAGTCTAAAAGATTTTATATTTTTTTTATCGGTTATTATAACTAGTATGTTGAGATGAGAATAAATGTTAATTATTATTATTAAGTTGAATGTTAACTACATCGAGTAATAAGTCACAATTCATAATTGTTTTCACCGAATCATTAGTTTCTACTTTATTGGACTTGAATGAAAATGTTTAAATTAAATTGAATTAATATACTTGCTTTGGTTTTGAATACAGGAAGTGAATCCAACGAAAATTGTCAAGAATGACTCAAAGTATTAATTGGACTCACTCAAACTATTAAGTGGGCCGATGAGTTTTATATGTGGGTTGTTGGGCTCAATAAACCGTGTGGAACAAGTTGGAGGAATTGTTGTCGGTTAGTAAAGAATAAAAGAGACACATTCGTAGAATTATTATTCGACATACGGCAGAGGCTTACGGAAAGCAGGCAGCAGCCGTTTGGCTGCTGTTTGGGATTCGATGACATCAGAAAGGATATTTCGAGAGTGTTTACGATCGAGATCGAGAGCTATAGAGATTTTGGTTTGGTTTTCATTGTTTATAGTTTAATATTTGTGTTTGAGTGTATTTAAGTACTTTAGTCGATTATTGTTAATGATCAATCTTGTAGTGACAGTATTAGATTTCTTCGTCATGATTGTTGGCTAATTTTCTTTAACTGCTTTTGGTGAATGGTTGTGTAAAATCGTTCTATTCTTAACTGGTTATTTGCTAAGTTGTTCCGGAATCCTTGCTACCGTTGAACACCCGCATGCTAAATTGTTTAATCTAACTAGTAACCTAGGGTTTTAGTGGTCCACTGTTTATTGATCTAGCACTTTCTTGCGGCAGGACTAATCAGCCCATTAGGAACTTAGGTTATTAGGTCAAGGAAGCAATTGACATATAGTAACAGTACTTTTACGATTCCATTTGATGTTATATACCAAAATATTTTATAAACCATGGAGGAAAATGTTTGCGTTAAGTCTTTCCACAAGGTGAACCATGAATAGTTTATAACAGGGAATTATGAGGTAGATCTAATGGTCTTGACAAAGCCCGCTTGAATGCTTGGAGCAGGGCAGGTGTTATATTGTCTCTAGTGAGGTCAAACTTGCAAACAGTTTGGCTGGAAGTCATGCATTGTTGTCAGTAATGGTGTCACGAATCATATGGGGTTATAAAAACTCTTCTGGGTTCGCTACCCACGGGTATATAAATCTGTATCTTTCTCAGGGTGGTCCCTGCTTGGGTTATTCTCTTTTAGGGTAACTTACTATTTAACTGTTTTCTGATAAATGTTATTTATCTGCTCAAACTTATGAACTCACCAACGTACCGCTGACACTTTTTAGTATGTTGTTCTCAGGTTCTTAGGAGGTCAGCTAAGGACGCATGTTAGGATCATCGTTTAATGGTTTGCATGGTTGTACATTCTAATTATATTATTCGCCACGGCGAAGGGATTAACTTAAACTGTCTTTATGTTTGTCGCTTCCGCATACGTTAAGTTAAACTTTCAAAAATGCTTCCGCACTGTTTCAGAAATAACTTAACTCTGGTAAAATGTTTTGGAAAACCTAAACTGGTCTTGTGTCAAGCATATAGACTGTTTGATGTGTCTGACGACTCAGATCCTGGTCTAGCTCGCACGCCCCTTCCGTGCATCCGTGGCGGTTGGCGTGGGTGGCCCCGGGCCGGGGTGTGACACACGATGTCCGCCATCAGTTCTAGGTAGCAGGACCAGTCCATCCTTGGGGTGGCTGATAATCTCGTTATTGTTGGCTGCTAAGTAGGATTCTCAAGTTATATTAGACGTGCTATCCAATGTATCTAAGGTTTTTAACACTGACGTGTTAACTAAGGTTTTGGCATTTTAATGTCACTCACGAATTGAGTATATCCCAGTTGGCTTAGTCCCAAGTTTTATGGGTATATCCCCAGTTAGCTTAGTCCCAAATATTATGGGTATATCCCCAATTGGCTTAGTCCCAAGTCTTATGGGTATATTCCCAGTTGGCTTAGTCCCAAGTTTTATGGGTATATCCCCAACGTAGCTTAGTCCCAAGTACCCCGGGTATATGCCCAACGTAACTTAGTTTTAAATCTCTTGTTACCACAGGAATCCTCAAGAACGCTTGTAAGGATACTATATGGGATTCTCAGAGACGAGAGTTTTCTGCATTATTTAAGGTAAAACCGATCACTCAGGTAACTTAATTTTTTGAACTTTACCGGGTATTTATGCTTGGATAATGCTATGGTTTGTCCACTATTATTTCCATCTTAAATCGTATTTGCAATCTAAACTGTAAATTGGGATTTTCAATACAACACATAGAAACTATTAGGACAAAATAATTTAAGTAAGAACTCAAACAAACCAAACTAGTCAAAAGGTTATTATATTAACAAAATGCAGGGAATTATAAGAGCAGCCTTAGCTTCACCTTGAAACTCAAGGTCCCTCCACCTAAGTTGCTCGAAGTTACAAGTTTGGGATTCCAGGCTTCGTTCTGCAAACCGCAGGATCCCTCCACCCGAAACTCTATAATTGCCTTGTTTCTTAAAACCTAAATTGTTTTGGTCTCGAATGACCATCACCACAAACATTCAAAATTAAAATTGTTTAGAAACCAATAAAAAACAGGCTCAAACCTTCTTCAAAATATCCTCATCGCCCGTAGCCATCATTGTTTCAACCTCCTTCACCACATCAGCTTCCTTCATCACCTCCGCCTCCTTGGTCACCTTAGACGTTCAGTAACCATCCTCTCCTTTTTTGTTATCCCCAATCGCCTTACCTTCACCGCCACCTAAGGATTCCAATGCCTGCACCCAAGCTTCCACATTCAAGGCTGCCACCTTCAGACCCTCCGCGTCAGCCTTCCCGGCCATATTTATTCTACTTTCAAGGATGCTCCGGGCCGCCAAGAGTTTCAGCACCAGTGGCTTCTTTAGCTTCAAAGGAAAGACGCGGCTCTTCCATTTTTTGTTCATAGTACCGGGTCTTTCCTATAGCAATCTCATCCTGGGTCTTGATCTTATCTTTTGCGTTGACCAGCTTCTGCTCAGTCTCCATGGCTTGGGCACCGAGCTTCTTGATGCCCTGTACAAAAATGAGAATCCTAAGCAACTATGATAGGTAAAATATTTCATTGGGTATTGGGGATCCTTACCATGTTCATCATCGTTTACATGGAAAGAAGCGTGTTACTAACTTCGGAGGGTGTCAGGCCATCGAAGGTGTCCAGGTAAACAAGGCCATCGGTGCTCTTATGCATTTTGCTAGCACTGGCCTTGCCTCGTGTAACGGGTGGCTTAGAAACCGTAAGAGATTCTAGCTTCTCCTTTTTCACTTCAAGAAGGGAATCCAAGTCCTTAAGGGAGAATGAGGAACTGGATTTTGGCATTGCAACAGGAATAATGTTACAATAATCTTCTCAAGAAAAAGCATAATGGCCTGAAAACAAGGACACTTACTCGACATCTCTGAGGTTGTATGAACGACTGAAAAGCTCTGCTCATTGGTTTCTCAGTCAATTGCAAAGTCCCTTTTAGTGGCCGAGATCTGGTAGAATTCTTGAAGCTTCTCGTGGGAATCTTCATTTTGCTGAATAAGCTTCTTAAACTTTGGTGCTGCAAAATCAAAAGGCACACGCAATCAAATATTAGGGTAAGTTCAAGGTTCAAAAAGATAAAGGGGGCAATATCCTGCCATTTCCAACCCACTCTATCGGCAAAACGTTACCCCCTGTGATCGAATCATGCTTCACAAAAAAATAATATTTTCTTCTAGTCATGATCATTGTGGGAAGCTCTAGGAATTAGTTGAGAGGTGGAAGTTAGAGCCTGAAGAACAAATTAGCTATTTCCATGGGTGTGAAGCTGGTATGCAACACTAAGATTAGGAATCTCAATGTTGAGATTCATGGTACGGTTCAGTTAATTGATGGAAAACAGAATTCTCCAAACCATTGGCATGGTTTGGGAGTAGCAAAGACCACTGGTTAAAAAATTGGTTCACGAGCTCAGGAAATGGGAATGTCATACCTAGAAGCAAAGGATAATACATAAAGAAAACCCAAGTGGGAGAATAGAAATCGTCCTTAAGTTGGGGGTCGAACTTACGAATCACTACGCTGGTCGGAAAGATGTCAGACTCTTTTAGGGCTTGAATGTCATGGTTATCGACCGAATAAGTTTCTTCCTCACAGAAGGAAAGAAACCCCTGATCAGTAAAATCCTCGATCGAGGATGCAGCCATCAAAGCTGTGGAATGAGTGTTCTTCTTGACCATGATGAGAAGTGCGTGAAATCGAAAAGAACAAGCGATGAAAACTGACATGAATTACGTGAGCTCGAAAACATTTATCCAGAAGAAGATGAAGAGTGGAGGAGAAACCCACTTTGTATTTAAGGGCAAATAGGTTAGCACAGATATCGCATGGGGAGTTGTAAATAACGTTCCATCTCGAGCTACTTATTCCATTTTGATGCCGTGAAATTAGAGAAATTGAATTTTAACAACTGTAATCATTATCTACAACCGTCAAAATTCAAGGGGCATTTGTTGGGGATAGAATTTCAGGATCTTCAACGGAAGCTCAATTGACCCAGAATCCTCGCATGAGTTGGGAATCCTGCCGAGTTAGTTATCCTAATTATTATTATCTATCTAACCCGTATTATTTTCCTCGTGTTCTATTGTTTACAGATACGTTGGTCATCCAATTAAGACCTAAAGACCCGCTCAAACCATTAAAGAACGTGGACTACATGGACGGAGGAGAGTGTAAAAGTCAAGAGAATTCTAAATAGGATCCCAGGAATCCCATAAAGTTTGTTATAGGTACTTTCTGTTATATATTCAAGGCTACGATTGATTTAGAACACACAAGCTATCACTCTCACTAGCAGATATAAAAAACTATGTAACACATAGATTCATCTATGAGCCTTTCAAACCACTTGTAATTTTTAATTTTTCTTTAATAAACTTGCTAGGCAGCATGCTCTTTAGGCCGGTTCCCGATTTTTTTTTGCCAGGATACCTAGAGGAAACTCGAAGGATTCCGGACTTTCCCTCGTTACATCCTTGTGCCACCCGCATTAATTTACGCTTTTTTGCTACCTTGATTAAGCACACTACCTCACAATCAAAGTTTGATCACTAAGTTACTTTGGTAATTTTTTACCAAAATAGTATCGTTGTTTCCAATTGTGGAAATCTTCAAACTTTAGCACCTTAGGAACCTTCATGGTCGTTCCAATTTCGTTGTCGTAGTTCAATAACGCTTGCATTGACGAAGACATGGTAACAAATGCTTGACACAGATCCATTCTTAAAAAGTATGTAAAACTATTCAATGAACCAAGTTAAATATATCCCCGAACCGAGTTAACCCTTGGCGAACCGAGAACAAACAATACTTATCAACCGAACTGAAAAGCAATCCAATGAACCGTTGAAATTTGGCGAACCAGAAGTCAAATCCTAATCCGACAAAACAAAAAGTCAACCCACCGAACCGTTGTACCAGGCGAACCATAAAACGTATCAATCTGATCAGCGAACCAATGGTTCAGTGTAACCGCTCCTGACCAAAAAATAACCACTCCAAACCCAATACGAGGCGAACCGACCTCTTCGAACCAAACTCACTTGAAGATATACTAGCAAACCAACGACCTACGGACCAATTTCTTTGAAGATGTACACAGTGAACCGTTGTATTCAACCGCCGAACCAACAAGTTTATCTAGCGAACCGAACATAAATCGACTGAATTTTATGAAATACAAGGAATTTAAGAAACTTGAACCGTGAGAAGCTGATTCTAGGTGTAACGACACATTCTATACAATTAGAATCATAGAAAAGCTTTAGAAAATGAGGAATTTAGAGTACATTCAATGTTATTGACATAAAACACCAAGTAGATCAGAACCAAAAGCTCTGATATCACTTGTAAGAGTGTGTAATGATCGTATACTTGTGTGTAATTGAATCAAATGATCAAAAGCATTGAACAAGATGTAAATAAGTCTTGATTTGCTATTAGATCTGAAGAACAAATACAAGACACAAACATGTAAGCTCACACTCAGAAATGCTTTCAGCTTAACACCTAGAGTCTCACATAACTCTGTGTTTCGGAAACACACTTAAACTATATATAGGCTAACCTGTCACTGAACCATACCAGTTAGTGAACCATGGGTTCGCTTCTTGGTCCGTGCACGATTCAGTTCTTGGTCCGCTAAGACATTTCTAAGACAAAATTCAACAAATTACACAACACATCTAAGACCTAGCATGAGACATACATAAAATTCTCTAACAAGAGGAGAATGAAAGAGTATGATGAATAGCGAATATAATTATGTAACTGTATTAGTACCATCATTTATTTAATTATTATGCATTTAAAGTCCATAAACATATTATCATTTGAATTCTTAATGTTGCTCATTCTCAATGTAGGTTTAGGTTATGGCTAGAGGTGGGCATACGTGCAAATCTTGATCCAGACGGTAATGCTGGAACTAATTTGTTTAGTTATGAACAGAGGGCAGCCATTGCTGTAGAAATAACTCAGGCACTGCAAGCCACATTTCCAGGTTTAGTAGCACAACTCCAAGGAGCTGCTATCGAGGTTGGTGCCGGAGGAGCCGTTGGTGGAGGTGCTGAAGGGGACGACGGTGTAGTAGGAGTTGGAGGAGGTGTTGTAGGAGGTGCCATTCAATTGGTTGGTGCTGGGGGCGGATAGGGAGGACAAGGTTGTTCCTTCAAGTCATTTAGTGGGTGTAAGCCTCCAATATATGAAGGTAAGAGGGATGCAGTTTCCATTGTTAGGTGGATAAAAGAAATGGAAGCCGTAATTAGAAACAAAGAATGTCCAGAGAACTAGGCAGTGAAGTATGCAACTCATCGTTTGAGGGGGGAGCACTGTTTTAGTGGGACTCTTTTATTTAGTCCCGAGGGGAAGAGGTCATCACTGCTATGCCGAAATGATTCAGAAGAGTTAGTTATGGGAAAGCTTTGCCCAAGGAAAGAGCTAGAAAGAATCGAATTGAATTTCCTAAGATTCAAAGCAGGCAATATGACTCATCATGAATTTACGAGAAAATTTGATGAAATGGCTAGATTGGTAACTAAGCTAGTGACACCTGAGGAGGAGAAGGTGGAAAGGTATGTTCATGCCCATCCTGTGGTAGTAAGAAAGATTGTACAGATGCACGCTCCAAAGACCTATCAGGAGGCAAGCGATCGGAGTGCCATAGTGAATGAGGAAGAACATGGGCATGAAGGTAGGCTTGGCGAGAAACAGAGGAAGTGGTCGGAAGTGGAAGAGAGTTCCAAGAGGGGTGAAAAGGAGTCACCACAAGAAGGCTAGTGGTCGTTCTTTTGGTAACAAGTCAAACTGCCGAAAGTGTAACAGGAACCATTATAGGGAATGCATGATGGGCTCTAATACCTATTACAAATGTGGGAAGGAAGGTCACTTTTCCGGTAGTTGCCCAGAGTTGAGGAAGTGTTATGAATGTGGAGGTGTAAGGCATGTAAAGGCAAGTTGTCCTAAATTGGTCATGAATCCAGAACCGTTAAGGGCTATAGAGGCACCAAAGGCTGTGGGGAAACCTTTCACTATTACAACTGCCAAAGCCAAAGCAACACCAGATGTAGTCTCAGGTACGTATCTTGTTAATATGTGCCTGCATCTGTGTTATTTGACTCCAGTACTAGTAGAAGTTTTGTGTCGCCTAAGTTCCGTGTATTCCTTAGTAGACCAATAGTTAGGACTGAGAAACCTTTTGAGGTTGAGACTGCTTTAGGGAAGAGGGCAATGATTTCGGATATGATTGAAGGATGCCTGATAGACGTAGAGGGACATAAACTACCTGTTAGGTTATTTCCTATGGCCTTAGGTGGTTTTGATGTAGTCTTGGGCATGGATTGGCTGGCAGAGCGCGATGCTCAAATTGTATGTAATCAGAAGGAAGTTCAACTTCGGGCACCTAATGAAGAGGATATATTCGTGCACGGGGATAGTAACGGGTCAGCTATAAATATAACCTTTATGATCAAGGCAAAGAAGTTCATGGTACAAGGCTGCAAGGCATACTTTGGATATGAAAGAAGACTTACCGGGCATTCCTCCAGATAGAGCGATAGAGTTTAGGATCGATCTGGTAACGGGTGCAAAACCTATTGCAAAAGCACCATATCAATTGGCTCCTTTGGAGATGAAAGAATTGATGTCACAACCTCAGGAGTTGCTTGATAAAGGGTTCATAAGGCCAAGCATCTCGCCCTAGCGTGCACCGGTGCCTTTTGTTAGAAAGAAGGACGGGAGCTTGAGAATGTGTATAGATTATAGGGAGTTGAACAAGATGACAGTGAAGAATAAGTACCCATTGCCAAGGATCGATGACCTTTTCGACCAATTGCAAGGGGCAAGTTGGTTTTGTAAGATTGATTTGAGGTTGGGATATCATCAGATTAAAGCTCGAGAAGAGGAAATGTGTGGCAGATGAGTCAAAGATAGTTACAACGGAAGAGATAGAGGTAGATAACAAGTTATCATATGTAGAAAGACCGGATGTGATTTTGGATCGCAGCGAGAAAAGACTTCAGAACAAGGTGGTTCCAATGGTTAGGGTGCAGTGGATGCACCGAAAGGTTCATAGTCAACGTGGGAGGGGGAAGATGAGATGATAGCATCTCATCCTGAATTGTTTACTTGATTGAAGCAGGTTTTGGGGACGAAAACTTATTTAAGGGGGATAGAGTTGTAACACCCCATTTTTCATAAGCTGGTCAGAATTAGAGATAAGGGTTGGAGTATGATGAATAGTGAGGAATGTGAAGTAACCGGGGCTATGAAACAGAACAAGAATTTGAAAATGAGATATTTTCTATGTTTTTGAGGGGATACAATCATATTGGGTGGAGCGGATTTGGCCGATAGACCCGCGAGGCGCAATACGGCTGTATCGGGTTAATTCGATAAGACCGTGTCGATCCAGAAGTATAAACTAAATGTTTGACCATTTTTGGTCATTTTGCTCGGTGAAACCTTGAAGTCTCCGACCAGAGAGGTGTCGTGGGAGTTCCTTAAAGGTTTTGGTAGTGCTGGATCATCATCTTTTGACCATAATCAAAAAGGTAAAGGAGGTTTCATGTTAAATCATGTTTAATTGGATTTTTAGCATGAAATGTGATATTCTTTGATTTTGGTTAGAATAGGTGTTGTAGAGGATGATCTGTTGTTATTAGAATGATTCAGATCATTAGAGGAACAAGGATTTGAGATAAGATTTCACATGCATGCATTATTTATAAAATTGGAAAGTTAGATTTTGCATGTGATGATCAAGGGCTGATTTTAGTGTTTCTAGTGGGTTGATTAAAGGGGTTTATGTTTAAATCTGATGGGAATGCTTCTAGTAGCAAGAAAATGGGTAAATGACCACTGGAAATGGCTAAATGAGCAGATTTGGGTTCTGCTGGGATGAATACTCGCATATAGAGGGAAATGCAATATGGTTATATTCATGTTGTGGATGAATACGCCCATATTAAGTTATATTGATATGACCGTATACATAGCCAGGCTTTATCAGAAGGCGTATTAGGGGTCGTATTGCATGTAGGGAAAACATGTAACTCAGTTTATGAATGGACCTGCGATACAGTCGTATTTGATTAATGTGATACAGCCGTATCCAAAGGAAATAGAATGATGAATGTTGTAAATGTTATAGGACTAAGCTGATAGAATCGGGTTTGGTTAGAGGGGTTAATCTGTAATATATAATGTACCCTCTACAGTGTTGAGAGGTGGACATTAAAATCAAGCGGATAGATAGTGGATTATAGCAGGGAATACCAAGGTCGCTATGCTTATCAAGTGAGTTCTAGATGCCCTCTTTAAATATTTTTATGTTTTCGGGCTGATGTGCATACGCGGATGTTTTAGACCTATAACTGTTTTGATGCATGATTACCTGTTATGAAACTGTTTTTGAGAGTGTTATGGTAAACGAGATCTTTTAAATAAAACAGTTTTGGGTAATGGGTAAAAGGGTAAAGGTAGAGGGAACGTTCTGGTTTAAGCTTGCTTATATGAATATTGTCTGCTACATGTAATTTTATTGTTTTTCTCATGGTTAAGTGGTATCGTCTTGCACCGGTTTGGTAATTGTGCATGTCTTGTTATAATAATGGTGTGGTGGATACTTTTTGGTACTTCCTATATATAAACACCTTAGGTATAACAAGACATGATACCTGAGTCAATCCCGTGCAAGTAGAAATCACTGATCACTATGGTTGGGCGAGACCAATAACATTACGTTGATGAGGTACTTACTTTATAAACAGATGAGGACACAGGGGGAAATGATGTTTTTCGTTAAGGTCAAAATAAAGAGGTACTTAAAGAAGTAAGAGGACAGAGAACTTTGAAAATGAGTTTTCAAAAGATAACTTAACATTTTGTAAGCAATACTGCCTAAGTTAAGCAAATTAGAGGAGGTTGTACAACCTAGCGGGGGATAAAGATCCATCGAGGTGGCGAGGAGCGAGGGACAACAGTCGCCTGAGGGACTAACTTGGTCCCAACTAGTCAGTGCTTAGCTAGAGGATGTCGGTTGTAAGAGGTTTTAATGTCATGAATGTTTTTATTGCTATAAATGTTTTTTCGTTATGAATGTGCCGAGAAACTTGTACATTGTGTAAACTTGTCTGTTTTATACAATTGTTTGGAGAAAAGGATACAAGAACGAAAAAGGGGTCTTTTAGACTCAATGGTTTGAGGCACGTTTTTAGAAAGGTTAAAGAAAGAACTCACTAGCGAAAGCTGGCCGTTTTTAGTATGCACTATCAGGACAGGCTGAAGCTTCAAGTTGCAAGGGAAAAACTCACTCATGAGCAGGATATGTAACACAACATTAGCAAATGGCTATCGGCAGGCTTGCATAATCTGTGTAAAGTGTCTAACTAAAACTTGCAATTAGTTGTAAAGTTGTTTTGGAGATGTTTGGACTTGGCTTACTTAATAATGTTTTGGTTTCTGCTAGTTTGTTATCTCTATTTGAAAGTGCACGAGCGGTGGGTCATCTACTCGATCTAGCTATTACGAATACAAGAACATAATTAAAAGATTGTTTTATTGATCATGATAGAAAAACGTTTACAACTAGAGACACAAAGAAATCACACTTTAGAAACACGCACTAGTTCACTAAGATCACGGCATTTCACTTAGAAGCCCGCTAAGATTACATCAGAAACAACTATTTATACTAAGCATGCTGTCCACTAACCGGAATACCAACGAACCCAAATTTATTTGGTCACAAACTCACAGTTCGTTCCCCAATTCGTTAGTGTGTATTCTCCATGTTTTCAACACATTCTGATACATCACGCGTTGAACCATTTAATGCTCTAAGAAACTCCTCCTAGACCTGTGTTGTATCAACACTGCTACATCAATCTTCACTATCTTCAATCAAATTCCCCCTCAGCTTGAAAGTTAGTCCGATCTTGAATACTTGCCAATGCAAACTGCAGCAATGTGTCTTTATCAAAAACTTCTGAAGACTTGAAATTGTTATTTCTTCATTCACTTAAGTACCTAGGCAATATAAATAATCTTGGCGCAAAACATCTCTTCGAGACTCCAAGATATTTAAATATTTTCATCTTTTGAAAATCTTGTATCTTGAGTCGATCAAATTAGAAATAAAGCAGAAACAAAATTGTTTTGGTCAAAAACTGCCTAAGCAATTAGTTGATCAAACTTCGTATGTGAGGTAGAGTGTTTGATGTAAATAAAGATGAGAATGTAATTACGAAGATTGACACGAGGATGTAACGAGGGAAAATCCAGGAATCCTTGAGTATCCTCAAGGAGCCTAGCAAAAAACCTCGGGGGCCGGTTCAAAGTACCTGCCTCCTAAAACTTTTATATGATGAACGTTCTTAGTACAAAAGAAATGAGCTCGTAATCTAAGTGTAGCGGAGAATCGTAATCGAAAAAAGTGTGTGTGTGTGTGTGTAAGCCTAGAGCTCCATTAAATACGAATTACATCATAACAACATCCCCTAAAAATTAGCAACTAACTCCACGTTCTCCAACTAGCCGTTTGAAGTCCATTTGGTCCACGTTTCTGTTAGTTGACCGAGTCTTTAGGACACGTGATCCATGCTCGAGTTATCCTGCGAACAATAAACAAAAAGGGAAAAGCAATGGTTAGTTAAGAAATATAATTCAGGATTCTTACAATGATGTGCTTGCGAGCTGATTCGAGCTGCTCATAATCTTCTGAATTCTAGTACCAACAATTGCCCCCAAATTTTTGGCGGATGGCACATGCGAGCCAGCTATCGAAAATTTGAAATTAGACCTTATCGCTAACTAACTGTGATTTGAGAGGAATTAGTTAGCCCCAACTTCCTAGGCGAAGTTCCCGTTTGATTTCTCCTTTATAATCCTTTCTCCAGTTTCATTATCGCTCACAGCTATCTCTTGGCGAAGAACCCTAGAGCTTCTCCCATCTTCTCCAGGTTAGTTTCCTCTATCTTCTTTCTCGTTTTCTTTTCCGATAATGGGAAAAAAGCTGTTGCGATCATCGGCCATGGTCTTCGACCAAATGGCCGACGAATTTATTGATCAAGGACTCCTCCCGGCGACGGCGGAGGAGACCTGCAATTTTGATGATCGGAAGATCGCAGTGTTGCAGCGTTCTGCAAGCTTTCCCGCCGGAGCTGAATTCCGTCCCTTCGATCCGTCTTTAAAAGCTGACCATATCTCCGACGATTGGGTCTGTTTCCTTTACTACCCCTTTCTGCTCGGAATGTCATTTCCTTTCCCGGACTTGGTCACCGATTTATTTTCCATCACCAACCTCGCCTACTCTCAAGTGATGCCCATGGTGTGGCGAATTCTTCTTTCTCTTCATCATTTGAACCAGACTCGTAACCTCAACATTGGGGTTGCCGAGATCTGTAAAGTGTACCGATTGGCCACACATGGCAACAGCAGGTTTGTGTTGAAGGTTAGAACCGGAGAAACTCAGATGATCCCTAGGATTTCTCACAATGACCACGATTGGAAGCGTCAGTTCTTCTTTGTAAAAAGGAGTAGCCTTGTTGGTTGTCAGAACCTTCCTACCCAGTGGGTTGTCAAGGGTAGGAAGAGTTTTTGTAACATTTTAATTCCAAAAACTCTTCAATTTCATATAACTGATATGTTTATTTCTTGGTTTTACAGTGCCCAAATTTGAAGCTTTGATCAAGCCAACCCGTGAATCCTCCAAGAAGCTCAAGGATCTCTTCAGCATCCCAGTGGTAGAAAGAAGCGTCAGCCCGAAGACGTTTCAAGTGCCAGAAGCATCACTCAGCAGTCTCTCAGCCCCTCAAGAACCATGTCAACAGGTATTTGTATGAGTCCTCTCCCCTTTTGTCTTAAGTTATACCTTATGATATTTGGAAACTGATCTTTTTCTGCATATGATGAAGCTCCAGGTTCGGCTTCCAACTTCTCCTTCAAGGACCTCAAGCTGCTCATCGCAAAGAAAGAAAAACCCAAAGAGACCAGCAGCAAGGCTCCCACTGACCCTTCAGCCGCCAAGTTTCGAGCTCCCAGCACTCGATCCAAGACCTCTTCTGCAAAGAAGCGCAAGGCTCCAGACTCCACTATCAACGTGGACAGCTTCGATGATCTTTGTCCTGTTGCAGCTGCTAACAAGCTGCTCTCGCTGCAAGCTGTGGTGAACATTGTAAGTAATAACACAATAATAGAGAAGTATGTTAAAATTATAATTATAATACTTCCCTTGTTGATTCTGATGTGTTATGCTTTGATGCAGGGTATCGACAAGCTGAGCCACGAGGTGATTGATCTCGAAGGCAAGCTGGAGGTTATGGAGCAGAAGCTTGAAGCAGCTGAGCAGAAGCTTGAAGCTTCTGAGCTTAAACTTGACCAGGCCACGCTCCATCTTGAGAAGGTGAGTAAGGCATCAGCCAGCAACACACGCCACTATGAGAAGCAGCTCAAAGAAAAAGATGCTGCAGCTGCTGAAGCCTTAAAGCTGGCCGAACAGAATGCTCAATCCTCAGCCGCCATCAGCGTGTTGGAGTGCATGATTGAGATGGCGACTGCTGCTCAGGCTGAAGGCTTTACCTCAGAGAGCTGGCCGGTTAAGGAATGGGAGGTAAGCCTCAAGAAGCTGTTAACTGAGAGAGGAGATGCTCCAGAAAAAGCTGAGAAGGAGGTTGAGCGGGAGGTCGAGAAGGAAGCTGAGAAGGAGAAGGGCAAGGGCAAGGAGGTGGAGCAGGCGTAGGCTGCTGGTGATAAGTTGGGCGATGAAGGTATTCTTGACTAGGTCGGAGCCCACTTTTTTAGTTTGTTTGTTTTGATGGTTTCTGGTTTTCGAACAATGGTTGTGGTGAAACAAAAACAATGGTGACTTAACTTTTGGGGCTTGGATGGAGGGACCTTGAGTTTCAAGGCGAAGTCCAAGCTCTTTAGACAATGTAGTTGGCCTCAGGTGGAGGGATCTTGGGTTCCTAGACGAAGCCTGGGGTCAACCTTTCTAATTCCCTGCATAAATATAACTTAGTAGTATCTTGATCATCATGGTGTATTGTGTATGTTTTAATTATTTGGAAAAATACTTAAACGAGGATCCTACAGGATCACTACGTCAAAAAGTGGCTTTGGCCACGGTTTTTTTGATAACGCATAGCCACTGTTTTGAAAAAAGCGTGGCCAAAGGTAAGAAATTCTCGTTTTAGCCACACATATTTTGTACCCGTGGCCAAATATATAGCCTTTGGACCCTTTTAGCCACGTATTTTGTTGTTTATGTGACAACAACAATCAGTTACAGTGGCTTTAGCCACTGTTTTACAAAAACATGTGGCACTTATTTGTCACACTTAAAAAAGAGTGGCGAAATGCACCAAACGGCGACGGAATTTTTATGATTTTTTATTCGTGTGACCAAAAGGGAATGTATGGCCACGCTTAAATAATGTTGTGTGACGAAAGAGTAGATTTTATTACTTAGTAAATTAAAAGAAAACAAAACTATTAAGTATATATTATGTGTGGCTAAATGTGAGCAATGGCCACGCTTTTTACTTAGTTATGTGGCTAAAAGCTAGTACATATGGCCACTGTTATTAGGTTGTGTGACTAAATATTAGATGACTAATGGTCACGGTACGTTGTGAGTGACAAACATCTATTACCTATGGCCACATATATTAACCGTGACTAAATGGTAGGTTGTGAGTGACAAAAATCTATTTTATGGTCACGGTAAAATATTAATCGCGTGGCGAAAAAGATAAGATTTGTGTTTATATATATGTTTATCATTTTTTATTATCTTGTGATATGGCCACTCATATTAAACATTGGTTGCGTGACAAATTATGACAAATGGTCACGGTATATTAATTTTAGGTGGCTAAAAGAAGAAAAACAGTCGACGGCGCTTGTATCGATATATACAATCTCTGTATCAGTTTTCATCATCATTTACTTTATCTTTCAAATCTCCATCTACCACGCCCCTCGAGTATCGATATATACTATCTCTGTATCAGTTTTCATCATCATATCCACCATGACCCTTTTCTCCCAGTCTTTCTCTCTCTGTTTTTCGTCCATCATCGACGGCAAAAAATGTGGAATTGGCATCATCCGTATGTGGAAAACGGTAAGTTATCATCTTCACCACTGAAATTCGATTGAAATTTTCGTCTCAGATTTGGTAATTTTATCTTGTGCAGGGAAAGATTGCACTCTGTATCTCCTGCGAGCAGATTTTAAGTTATTGTGGAAACCATGGAGACGAGGAGTCTCTAATGGTTCATACAAATGCTTTACTGCGAGCAGATTTTAAGTTATTGTGTAATTTTATAACAATCAGCAGTAAGGGCCCATATGAGGTTTGCATGCCCTGTTTGTTGCAACCCTAAACTTGAACAAGGTAGTTGATCTCACTACCCTCCTTTCTTTCTTTTACTCATTCCTTGATTAATTTATAATGTGCTTGATAAATTATGATTTATTATTGTTATTAATAATAGATCTAACTTTAGTTGCAACATTGGGTGGTACCAATCACTCAAATGGCCCGGATAACGATGTTGGATTGTGGAAGGGGAACGATGTAGCAAAAGAGATGCTTGTTCACCATTTTCAGTTCCCTCAGCCCCAGACAATCTGAAAACGAAAATGGCGGACGAAGGCGGTAGGAAATCAGGAACCGTGAAGTGGTTCAACGACACCAAGGGTTTCGGCTTCATAACTCCTGGGTGCTTCTCTCGCTTCTGGCCCCATGAACCTGATTTCTTCCAGCCACTGCTTCACCATGTGAGAAAGCAGCAAGTACGTAGCCGTTATATGATGATTCTCAGGCAATCTCTCTAGAGCACCATGTGAGAAGCAAAGAGGGATTTGTCTTCAGCCGCTTCTTATCCCTTTAAGTTAGTAGTTTTAAAGTTGTAATTTTATAGATCAATGTATTAATGGAATCATACACCCTTTGGATTATGTGTATGTAATTGTGTTTGTTAAAGCAACAATGTGAGAAAGCAAAGAGGGATTTGTCTTCAGCCGCTTCTTTTCCCTTTTATGTAATGAATTGATTTTTAATTTAATATAATGTATTTTCATCCGTTTCTGTTCATCTTCTCTCAATCCGGATGAAATCTTCTCCCTAAGGTTATAGTCTTCTACATATATATATATATTAGGTTGTGTGACTAAATATTAGTGTATAGAGAATTGTATTCAACCAGAATGATTTTAATTCACTAGATAATGGGTTTAAATACATGGGAATATCCAATAGACTACGAACAGAAATAACAACTATAGTATATATAGTTCATCCTGAAGAACTCTAGTTTATCCGGTTCATCCTGAAGAACTGTAGTTCATCCTGAAGAACTGTAGTTCATCCTGTTCTATTACTGAATAATTACTCTTGATCCTGAAGAACTCTAGTTCATCCGATTCTATTCTTCCTGTTCTTCCTGAGGAATTATAGTTCATACGGTTCTGTTCTTGTTAGTTCATACGGTTTTGTTCTTGTTCCAATTTATTGAAGAATTAAAATCTAGCCAGTTTATAAATCCTGTCATCCACTATTAGACAATCAAAAGTTATAAATTGTAGCAAACAAGGCTTGAACCTTCATACGGTTCTGTTCTTGTTAGTTCATACAGTTTTGTTTTTGTTCCAATTTATTGAAGAATATAAAATCTAGCCAGTTTATAAATGACTGTCATCCACTATTAGACAATCAAAAATTATAAATTGTAGCAAACAAGGCTTGAACCTGGGTCAGTCAAAAGAAAGGAACACACTACAAGATTAAGAAGAACCATTGAGACAGAAGTGTTAATTGGTTATATTTTAGCCAGAACTTATTTAATTACTACCATCACATAAGAAATAATTGATAAACAAAATTTGCGTTGCTAAAGGTAATAAATAGACACGGTAAAAACAGGATTTGCGTGGTAAAGGTAATAAATATACACGGTTATCTTGGCCTGACCTTTCCACTTCTTCCCACCATAGCTGGTAGCGTGCCCTGTCAGCTGCCTTTAAATTTCCACTTTTTCACCACCAAAATCTTCTGTACGAACGTATTTCCTGATCAACAAGAAAAAAAAACTTCGATCGATCAATGGCTGCCTTCGGTAAACAATGGAGGATTAGGGGTGTTAATGAACCAGCACCCTACTACGGCGAGACTCCCCGTAAGTGTATTTTCACTCAACAATGGCTGTACGTTTTTATTTTTAGGGTTTTATGTTTTTTAGTTACTTACTCTCTACTCTGCATTTGGGTTTTTAGGGTTTTATGTTTTTTAGTTACTTACTCTCTACTCTGCATTTGGGTTTTTTACAGGTGGTCGGAGGTTCACCCTAAAGGTCCATCACTGTGGCGATTTCCACCGGAATGCCGCCGGCCACGAAGTGTGGAAGGGAAAGGTAGATTATGTCGACTATGTCGACATTCGCAAATTTGATTGTAATGATCTGGATCAAATGGTGCAATACCTAAACCACACATCGGTTGGGTATTTCCTCATTTACTGGAGGATCCCGCCTCTGTCCATCAAATACGGGCTTCAGTATGCTGATTTCATCACTCCCGAAATTGTAAGGGATATGAAAATTCATCTCCAGGGACCAGAGGGGGAGAGAGAGCTGGATGTGTTTTTAATCCGGAATAGGGATTCCACCTACAGAACCTCCGAGTTGGGACCGAGAAAACCCCCTGGTCAAAAGCTGTTTCCTGATGACAGCAGCAGCAGCAGCAGCAGCAGCAGCAGCAGCTTCTTGGATGATGAAGACTATATGTCGGATGCTAGGTCTTAGCTAGTTAGATAGATTTTTGTATAGGATCTGATGAAAATCTTCCTCATGTTTTGTTTTGGTTAACACCATTAATTATATAGACGACAGATTTTATCTCAATCATTTAAGTTGATTTTATTCTAAATTTGATTGTTGCAAGTAGATTTTACAGTCAACTGATGTGATTTTATCCAATTTAGAAGTAAGATTTATCCTGTTTATAAATCGATCATCTCATCCAACCATATCAAAATGCCAACATATACTAACATTACATATGAATATATACTTCATGTAAGATCACAGTTATGAGTAAAATGGAGTCTGCTATGATTCATTGAAAATGTGTATGTATTTATAATAGAAGAAAACTGGTTAACCATCCTGAAGAACTTTAGAACTCTAGTTTATCCGGTTCATCCTTAAGAACTCTAGTTCATCTTCTCTCAATCCTCATGAACTCTTCTTCCTGAAGAATTGTAGTTCATCCGGTTTTCTCTTCTTCCAATTTACTTAAGAAGTAAAATTTATCCTGTTTATATATCATCTCATCCCACCATATCAAAATGCCAACATATACTACACTAACATAGCATATGAATATATCCTTCATGTAAGATCACAGTTAATTATGAGTGAAATGGAGGTCTGCTATGATTCATTGAAAATGTGTATGTTATTAATTATAGATGAAAAGTGTATGAATAAAACTGTAACAACTATCATGTTAACATACAAACTGGAACAACTTATGCAATTGTACACAAATACAGGGATCAACTCTTCTTCCAGCCAAGTTCATCCGGTTCCCATCTTGTTCTCCTCTTCAATAGCCTGTAACCGAAATTTGGCCTTGTTACATAGGAGACTTTCATGAAAGGTTCGTGTCATTATTCTGCTCTCAGTATCACCAATCCTGACAATATCTCGTATCTCATCTTTAGAAAGCCCATTTAGAGCATCCTGTAAGCTTCTAATTGTCTCACCTTCACTGGTGAAAATGTGATACATGTTTGTTTCTTTCTTATACTCCCAGTTGGTCACCCTTTTTCTCTTAATAAAAACCTGATGAAGCCTGTTACTTGTCATTATTAAATGGATTCGGTCTTTGTCATCCTGGCTCCATTCTGGATCTGGAACTGTACTATGCGTTGTGAATGACCCATCAGCTCTATAGACTACCAAATTTCCATCCTTATCAACTTCAAGTGTCGAAACAGGATTGTCAAAGCTGCGTTGTGTGGCTTCGTCTACTTCCCCGTATAACTCATCCAAATACATCCTTATCCTCAGCATTAAGGATTCCTCTTGTGAACACGCGCCCTTCATATCACCACGTGACTGTCTAACATCACCCAACTCATGGTCAGTGAGGTTGTACATAGCTTCTTCAGCTGTAAACTTTAGTACCTCACATGAACTGGTTGTGAACAGGTATACTTTCGCTTCATCATCATACCTCCAGGAGATGATTCTTCTCCTTTCAGCATGGACATCTCTGTATTCATCCTCCTCATTGATCACTTTTCCTTTTCCCTTCCTAGCCACTGACTTCATTCTCTTGGTGGGTGGTTTTTCTGGTGACTTGGGTGGAGATGAGGGTTTTCGGGGTTTGTTTAGGTGAGGATGTGGTACAATGGGTGTGAAGTTATCTGCTCTAAACTTTGGTGGAATAGGCTTTAATTTTACAAGTTTAGGATTTTTTTCTGGTCTACTAGTTCTAGCAGCAGGGTTTCTTCTGGGTTGCTGTGAGGCTAGAGTTCTATTCAGACCAGAAAATGCACCTGGTAATGAGGGAGCAGTCGGTTGTGAGGCTGTGGTGGAGGGTTGAGATGATGAGAGATGAGGATCAGAGACAGTGTCAAACATTTCCTTGATAATGTTGATCCTTGGCGGCTTTTTTTGCTGAGTAGTCTGCACAGGAGCTTTACTCTTCTTTTCTTTGAGGTAGCTGAGACCTTCAGGATGTAAGGAGTCAAACAGAGCATGCATACCTGGTGGCCTTTTCACACCAGTAACTCTTTCCTTTTCAATTTGGCTCTTCCTGATAGCATCATAGTCGTTTCTCAGCCTTGGCAATCTGCAAGAGTTGATTATTTTTGGGTCCCTCGCCAAGATTTCCTTGAAGTACCATTTATGAATCAGCAATTCATCCTCCTCAGATAGAGTTTGATATCTAGTACCTTGCTTCTCTTGTTGATCCTGTTCTAAAGAGCTATCAACAAATCTCTTTACATTCATCTCATTGGCTTGATCAGCTCTGATGACTAGGATCATGTACATCCATCTGATCAAGTCATCACCGTTCATTTCATCAACCCATGCATCAGTAAAGCATTCCTTGCTTCTGAGCATCACACTGAACTGACATAGGAAAATTTTGTTATCTTCACTTCTTTTCATCCGAATCATCCTATACTCATTACATAAGAGCTTTCTGTACATATCAACTCTGTCTGAAAGACCTTTCTCTTCGGCTTTGGCAATTCTTTCTTCTATGTACAGATCAGATCTTCTCCTTGCTGCATTGATGAAGGACATTAGGTCTGCATTGTTGATGACATACTCATAAATACCTTCTTCTATGAGTAGTCGTTTCTGTTCTTCAAACTCTGCAATTTCCTTTTGTTCTTGGAACTTCTTTCGTATCTCAGCATTCTCCTTTTCATACTGATCCAACAGAGCCTTTGTAACAGGGTCCATGTCTTCTCTCTGACCTCCTGTGCTCAGATTATCATCATCCTCCATGTCAGTGAAACCAGAGATACTTCTCTCATCAAGAGAATCATCATCAGCAGGTTTTGGAGACTCATGAAGTGAAGTTGCAGCATTGGGACTGGCTTCCGAGATAACTTGCTCAGGAATTTCCTCAGCAGTGATTGGCTTTAAAAGAGGAATGGTGGGCAGAGATGGAGCACTCCTAAACCAAGTGCAGTTAAGAGTATTCCTAATCATCATTTTTCTCATGAAAGATAGAGCTTCAGGAGCTATATCCACATTTGTGGTTTGCAGATCACTCATCACGCTTGTGATAATCTGATTATCAGCAGTCACTTGCACCTGATGAAGATGTTCAACCGGATCAACTAGTTCAACCTGATCAACATGGCCTTCTTCCTCCGGATGAAGTTGTTCAACCGGATCAACTAGTTCAACCTGATCAACATGGCCTTCTTCCTCCGGATGAAGTTGTTCAACCGGATCAACATGGCCTTCTTTCTCCGGATGAAGTTGTTCAACCGGATCAACTTGTTCAACCGGATCAACATGGCCTTCTTCCTCCGGATGAAGTTGTTCCACCGGATCAACTTGTTCAACTTCATCAACATCTGAGGAAGACACCCTGTGCAAGATCCTATTTTGAATTAAATCTAGTTTTGCATGTGAATTTCATTTCAACGTATGCATGGTTGACAACCTTACCTATCAGTGGCTTTCACAGATTGTCCTGCCTTCAACCGTTCAATTTCTTCTCCTTGAGCTCTCACAATTGCACGGAGAGCTGCCAATTCATTTTCAAGTTTTGTACATCGAACCGTCAATTCAGTATGTGTCATGCTGCTCTCAACTGGTGTGTTGCCAGTATCTTTGAGCAAAGAAGAGCAAACAAGCCGACCTTGTTCATGCTCAGCACCCATGGTTTCTTGGCACCTGGGATTCCTGTTGTCAATCAAAGGTTCCTGAATAGGTTCCCTGACAGAAACAGTTGCCGTGGATTGGGTCTTAATGATGTTGGCACTGTCCTCAGGGTCCAGTGGGACTTCATGAGTAGTGTCAGCCCTTTCCACCTGACTTGCTTCATCACTACTGCAAGTCACCTTATCACCGGAATGTCGGTTGGGTGATTGAACCAAGTCCAGCAGTATATTCCCTGCAATAAGGGTTGGGGAATCTACTTCACGTGGCCTAGGTGATATACCACCCTCATTCTGAGGTAGTCCTGTGGAGGGTCTAGGTATAGGAGACCTAGTCCTCTTCCTTCTGGGTGATTGTGGAGTGCGTGTGGTATTTTTGGGTGTGGTTTTTGATGTGGACATCCTCTTCCTTTTGGTGGGAATGGTGGGAATTTGTATATCAGTGGAAGAGGATGGTCGGTCTGGTGTGGGCTCAACACTTGTTGGTGTAACAATGTTGTCACCAGGAGCAGTTTGCTCAGGAGCAGTCCTGGCCTTAGGAATAGGGTGTGATGTGTCTTTACCAAGGAAAACAGTTTTGTTCACTTGCATGTTAGAAAATGTTTTACTTGTAAAAGATTTTAGTTCAAGATGTTGATCAGAGATTTGCAGATTTGGAAATTCACAATTGAGAATGTGTTGGATGAATCTGGGGTACATGTAAAAGATCCTTTTAGGTTTTAGATTTTCCAGCATTCCATCAAATATCATTTTTGAAAAGTTAAAATTGAGGCCATTTACCAATCCATGAAAAGCGGATGATTGAGGTGCAGCAAGTTCATCCCACGCAGTTTTCTTGTGAGACAGGCAGTGGAGAATGGTATGAGCAAGATATCGCCAAACATAGGGTAGTTGTCCCTTTTTGATGGTCCCACAAGTTAAGTCACCCCCATACCCAATTGCTTCGTACGTCTTCAAGTACAATTCAGACTTGTAATCAGGATCACCTCCTGCATCATTGAATTTCAGATGCTTCCGTATCATTTCTTCAGTCAAACTAATCTCATTCCCATTGACTCTAGAGTCAATTTTACCAACCCCGTTGCTATCAACAGATTTTTTGGCTGAGTCCCAAAATTCAGCAATTCTCTGCTTGCATATTACAGGATTCACAGTTAAAGCAAAATGAGTGTTGGATTTCTCGAGGAAATCGTTCATTTCATCAAATAGCTTTGACTTATCAGACTTCTCGAAGTACGCTACAACATTGTGTTCGGCGAAGAACAGTTGAGTAGCCTTTGATGCAGCCTTTCGATTCAATTTGGGTGCCATTTGGTAGAAATTAGAGAGTAAGGTTTAGGTTTAAATCGCCAATTAGAAACCTGGAGAGAAAATAGAGGGTAACTGTTTTTCGAAAATGCAGTTTTACACTAACGGCAGTTCTTCTGGATCACAATGAACCCTAAGAATTGAAACAGGGGAAGTTATTGGAGTTTGCCCATTTAGTTGAAATTGGGATGGGGGAAATTTTTGATAATTTAATTTGGTTTAGAAAAATATTATTAACTAGGTTAGTAACCCGTAAAATATACGGGTTGAATTTTGATTCATAAAATGAGATAACTGAAAGAAAAAAAAAGATGAAAGATTTGAAAATTTAAGTTTAGAAATTTTAAAAGATTTGAAGTTTCATTACATTAATTAGAAATTTAAATTTTATTAAATGTAAGGTTCAATTTTATATTTATAAAGTTGAAATAATATATTGAATTTATTTTAAAATTTATATATTAATTTAATCTAGTGTTGACATGTGGACATGATGATGTGGAGGCCCTAGAAAAAGGCCATGTGGCAATCATTTTATTGCTTTATTAGGATTAAAGATTTATTTTAATTGAATCCACATCAATTAGGGTCGATTAAGACCGGTGAGGACAAATGAAGATAAAGTAGGACCAATTAGGACCAACGAAGCCACGAGGCCCAATTAGGGTAAATTGGGGTCAATTTGGGTCAATGAGGATCAATTAGGGTCACTGATGAAGACCAGTTATAACTAATTAACGAGGGTCGATTTTGCTCAATGTCGACCCCTTATGAGGACCAAATATCACCAATTAGGGTCTATTAGGCCGATTGAGGGCCAAATTACGCTCAATGAGGACCAGTAGACTGAATTAAGGTTGACCATGGTCATTTATGACAAATGAGTACCAATGAGGGCCAGTCACACTCAGTTAGGATGAATTAGGGCCAATGAAGGTCAATTATAGTCTATTCGGCTCGGTTAGGTTCAATGAAGATCACTTACGGTCAATTACGATCAATTAGGCTCATTTAGGACCAATTATAATCAATTGCGGTCAATTGGGCCTAATTGACTCAAATTTGTTGTACTACAAAGTAAATGGTAAACGATAAGTCTAGTAGGTCCTTATTGAGGTTAACTGACACTAATTGGTGCTTATTGGTCCATTTTGTTCAAATTGCTCCTCATTAACCCGAATTGCGCCATATTGGTACTTATTCTGTCTAATTGGCCCTCATCGGTCCTAACTGGCCCTAATAAGTCATAATTCATCCTTATTGGTCCTAATTGCTCCTCATTAACCCGAATTGAGCCATATTGGTACTTATTCTGTCTAATTGGCCCTCATCGGTCCTAACTGGCCCTAATAAGTCATAATTCATCCTTATTGGTCCTAATTGGTCCTCATTGACCCTAATTGAACCTAATTGGTCTTAATCGACGATCACTAACCCTGATTTACCCTTATTGGTATCATTGGTCCTCATTTTAACTAATTGGCCCCAATTAGTCCTAATTGGTCATACTTGATTATCAATCCTCATTAGTCACTTCCTTCATGCTCCGTCCTTATCGGTCCTATGAGCATAATCGACCTTCTCATTGAACTGGTCCAAATTCGTATTCATTGACCATATTAATTGACCATAACTGGTCTTCACTAAAGTATCTTTATAAATGACGCTAATTGTCAGTATTTAGTCCTCATTGAGTCTAGTTGGTCCTAATTGCTCCTCAACATCCTAACTGGATGTCGTTTAATATTTTTGGAAACAAAATTATTATACATGAGAAATTCACAACATGGCGGTACGTCTTTTGGTATTTTTATTCTGAATTGCATAGTAATTTATCATTTTCATTTTTGAGTTGTGTTTTAGTAATGTATCCGTTTTTTGTAGTTGCGTTATCACGGCCACAAGGCACATGTAAATAAAATCTTGTTTATTATATCTAAAATAAAATAATAAAGTTAATATATATTAAAACGTAATTTTGTTAATTAGGGCTTTTAACTCCGATCGTCATCCAGATCTGCTTAAAGGATCACAGTTATGGATTTCATCTTCAAGAAGAACCCGCTGGAAGAGCCACGTGGAGACATTTAATTAATTAATTAATTATGTTTATGTTTAATTATGTTTAATATACATATTGTTTATATTAATTTTGGGTTTTTTTATCAGTTTGAACAATTCCCCCCCTTTTAGTTAAAAATTTTCACCAAAAAATTTGAATTTCCCACCATTAGTTCAAACTACACCCAAAATTTCGAACTAAATTTACTTATTATCGATTCCCTCTCACTTTATCAGAAAATTTCCAATTAAAAACCTCCAGCGAATAACTAGGTCTTCTTTCTCATCCATTTCATTCACATCTTCCATGGAGCTTCAACAACGAATAGCTTCAACAGCCAGCGCTAGCGATTCTTCAGAAGTGGGATGTGATTTGGGAGACCATTCAGTCCAGAAAACGGTAATTGTCAAGTTATTCCGTTTCATTACTTACAATCTGTTTTCATAAAATTGTTTCTTTTGTTTATTATTGATACACGTTTAACTTGGGATCCCTGAATTTGTGTACAGTTACAGTTACAGATCGATAAAATTTCGTTTCATACAGAATTGATTAGGAATGGGTATATATTGCAGATATCCTCTCCATTCATTTCAACCCATTCATTTTATGCTAAATTAGTTATTTACCTTCTTAAATGACTGGGGGAGCATGCTAAATTAGTTATTTTTATGCTAGGAATGTTGAGGTCAAGCATATGCACATGTTTGTAGATTCATGTTACTGGTGAACCTCCTTTCTTCTTTATGTACACTGCTAGAAATGGTGAACTGTTTGTTTAATTATATCCACTGAAGACATGATGTGTTCTGCTCTTCCCTTTGGATGTCTTAAATTTGGGTATAACATATCAAATAATTAGTCAATAGGGTCTTTATGTGATGTATTAATAACTAAGAACTAATTTACGTTACTCTGGTCATTAATTACTAGCTAGGAAATGATCCTAGAGGACATATATAGGAATGTTTCCAACATTTTTTGTAGGTTCATGTTAGAGGGGTACAAAATAAAGAAATTTTAGTTTAAATCCCCTGTAGAAGAATAGAAGAATGTTGATGTCATGCATCTGCTACTCTGCTAGAAATGGTGAACTGTTTGTTTATATCCACTGAAGACATGATGTGTTCCACTCTTCCCTTTAGATGTCTTTAATTTGTGTATAACATATCAAATAATCAATCAATAGGGTCTTTATGTGATATATTAATAATTAAGAACTAACTAAGAGATAATGAATCAATAGGGTCTGCATGCTTTCCTATTTATGTACTTTGTTAAAAAGCATCTAACTACATTCTGTTAATTGTACAAAATTCAAGAATCGGTCCAACAACAGTGATGGTCAATTGGAAAAACTTGAGTTCGAACTTAAAGAGGAGAGACTTCTTAGGGATGAAAAAAATGAACAGATTAAGGCCCTCTTCTTGAAGATTCAAGAATCGGAGAAAAAACTTGATCTACTTATAGCTCATCTATCTGCAATTGGACCACCGCTACCACACAAACTTAATGCTCCGGCATCTACAGAGGTGAATTCTTTACATCACAACTTAATTAATCATACTATTTTTCAAGTGCCTTATAATCACATACACTCTTGTTCATGAAGAACACAATCCGGATGAACTCATGTTCCTGAAGAACACAAATAGATGCAAGTTCATGGTACATAAGAATATATACTTCATGTAAGAACAAAGATATGAGTTAAATGGGGCCCTGCTATTATTCATTGAAAATGTATGTTAATATGAAAAAATAGAGTATATACATAATCTGTATGAATAAAACTGGAACAACTTATGTTAGATTAAAAAAACAGAATAAATACTTTCATGATAGGTCTGCGTCATTATTCTGGTCTAACTTTTTACCATTTCAAAAACATTGTTCTAGGAAAATTCTAAGGAGATTTTTGTTGGATCTAGCCACAGCACTAATCATGCTGACATACACACAACGGTTAGTATTTGTCAAACTCATTATAGGTTTGATTGCTCATTTACTAGTAATTAATTGAACTGTAGGGCGTGAAATCGGTGGTCGATCAACCTCGTCTGAAGCGGTTGAAAAGAAAAAGGTAAATATTTGCCAGTCAAGTTTCATTCCGTTCTATATTTTCACAGTAATCTGTTTGGTAATGTCATGTAGTCCCATTTTAAATGTTATTTGGTACCTCAAACACTTGGGCCAGCTAGGGATTGTTGGAACAAATGGTGAGATGTGTAGCAAACAAAGTTCAACTGACTTTGAAGTTGATCTGGAACTTAATTAATGTGATCTTCATCCGGATGTTTTAAGTTCATCTGGATATCTAATGTTCATCTGGAAATCAATTGAACTGTAGGACCTGATGACCCATACTACTTGCAATAAAATGGCACTCCTCAGTCCATATCTATCATGGTGGTAAGTATTTCAAAATTGCTATATATATTATGATCAATTTCCATAACCTAATTATCAATTATATGTTTTGGTATAGGAAGGAATACAATAAAAAATGGTCCTAATTAAGCTCAAATCTGGACAGTTGAAGATGAAGACCACTTACGCGGTAGTGTTGTTGACTTGTAATTGAATTAGATTGAGAATAATGCTTGTATGCAGTGTAATTTTCTTTAATTTTTTATTTGTATTTCATTTGTATTGACTTGCAATTGAATTTTATTTTATTTGTAATTAAATATATGTGTTAAATTTTATTTGAGTTGTAATTAAATTTTATTTGATTTGTAATTAAATATAGGGTTCATTGAGATAAAATGTATGATTTCAACTACCCTTTGGCCACTTTCTTTTTCCAAATATATGTGGCTAAAACACAAATATACGTGACCATATAATACCAAAGGCCACGCTTTTTATATCTTAACGTGGCCGTTGCCACCATTTGGCCACGCGTATTGAGACAAAATGTATGATTTCAACTACCCTTTGGCCACTTTCTTTTTCCAAATATATGTGGCTAAAACACAAATATACGTGACCATATAATACCAAAGGTCACGTTTTTTATATCTTAACGTGGCCGTTGCCACCATTTGGCCACGCGTATTGAGACAAAATGTATGATTTCAACTACCCTTTAGCCACTTTTTTTTTCCAAATATATGTGGCTAAAACACAAATATACGTGACCATATAATACCAAAGGCCACCCTTATTATATTTTAATGTGGCCGTTGCCACCCTTTGGCCACGCGTATTGGGACAAAATGTATGATTTCAGCAACCCATTTGGCCACGTTATTTCATATCATATGTGGCTAAAACACAAATATACGTGACCATATAATACCAAAGGCCACGCTATTCATATTTTGACGTGGCGGTTGCCAACCTTTGGCCACGCGTATTGGGACAAAAATTATAATTTCAGCAACCCATTTGGCCACGTTTTTTTATTACATATGTGGCTAAAACACAAATATACGTCACCATATAATACCAAAGGCCACGCCATTCATATTTTAACGTGGCCGTTGCCACCCTTTGGCCACTCGTACTGTGACAAAATGTATGATTTCAGCAACCCTTTGGCCACGTATTTTTATAATGTATGTGGCTAAAACACGAATATACGTGACCATAAAATACCAAAGGCCACGTTAACCAAACACATGTGGCCGATGGAACCCTTTCGCCACGCTTTTCTGAAGAATTGTTTGATTACAACAACAAATATTGGTACCATTTAGCCACGCTTATAGGTGGCTTCAGCCACTGATATTGTAACGTGGCCGTAGGGTACATATGGTCACGGCACCTATGGTGTCGTTTGGAATGGAAAAAAAAAACGTGACAAAACACCTTTTGTCACGGTTTTTGTCCGTGGCCAAAGGTGAATTTTGACGTAGTGGATGCTCAATAACATAGTTTAGTATAAAAACTTAAAAGTCTATAAAACTTTACCAATGTTAACAGACCATGATGCTTGCCAATACTTAGTTAATAATAAAAAATTTATAACAATACTGATGTCACCTGTTCAAGTGGATTCCATTCTCCAAAATAGTCAAGATCCTTGCGGACTCTTAAGGATCCTCAAGGCAGGTTCGACGGAACTGAGAGTAAACCTTTAGCACTTAAAAATGAGTTAAACAGGGGTCAAGCCCAATCTGCCTTTTGAGGCGCGATGCACCTTACAAATCTTGGGTCTATGCCAACTGGGGTCAAGCCCATAAACTTGAGAGACACGAAAGTGCCCATACCTTAGTTAATGCGAAAACATTAGAAACCTTTGTTAAACTGAGGACAAGCTCAAAAACACTTGGGACTAAGCCAACTGGGGTCAAGCCCATAAACTTGAGAGACACGAAAGTGCCTAAACTGTCACACACCGACCAACGACAGAATACGTCGGGGCATGATGATTGTCCAGATGCACACAACACTAATTAATGTTACGATATTCTTAATCAACCCATTTCAAAGATAATTCAAGATTTACTACAATACATGATATAAATAAACAACAACAAATCAAATTAACTTTATTAATTAGGTCACACTAAGTCCACATGCGTTCCTATAGTGTCATCAGCAAGAAATCATCAGCTAACAGCGAGTCCTGCAACATGTATAAAATAAAGGTCAACTAAAAATAGTTGGTGAGTAAACATAGGTTTAATGTACTGCATAGATTAAAGCATGCGAATCAATGAGTTAAGTGTAATCGAGTAAAGTAAACCAGTGAACGAGATAGAGTAACCAGTTGTATGAGCCAACCCTGACCTCAAGGTTTCCAATCACAAGGCGCCCAAGCCAAGGCAGGCCAAGTGGGCTTGTCAAGCCAATAGATCTATTACCGTAACCCCGACTTTTCACAGTTAATGTCACACGAGTATGAGTATGAGTATGAGTATGAGTCCAACCACAACACAACATAAATAAGCACACAAGTTCACATACCAAATCACAAATAACAACATAGAGTTCGCATGTAGTTTTCGAGTAAAGAATATCGAATAAGGGTTTTGAATACGATACATGTTGCACCCCAAAACATTGAAATGAAAGAGGGGCTATGAATACTCACCTGATACGGAGACACAGTCTGATTGAATGACACCACGAATGAGGGAAGATAGACTCGATGAGAATCTTGACGACTAGAAGAGATAGAGGGAGAATAAATAAATAATTACTTAAATGGTTAAATAGTTTAAATTTCACGACACGACCGACTCGACAACTCGTTGGTGATTTGGTAAGGCGATACGTACGATATGGATCCAAACCTAAACTAAAGGTATGGTCAATGGTCCTAATTTGACTATTTATATGAAAGTCGAACATGGTCAAACATAGTCAAACATGAGTCAACATGTCAAACATAGGCAAACATAAGTCAACGTGGTTAATCATGAGCATAATCCTAGGAATTAGAACATGGTGAAGTTAGGCTTAACATGCGAATTCTAACTCTAATCAATATAAATCAGGAGGCATAAAGGTTTAGCTACTTCTAACATGGACCTAATCATTTAGCATCATCACACCAAAACATGGCGCGAGTCAAGTTATTATTTTAGGCGTAAATGACGTAACTCTAAACATATCTAATCATATGAAGAGTATAACTAAACATTTCATGGCAAGAGGGCTGATTTGATCATAATATTCATATATCTAATCATTCAGTTTGGAGCATGGCATAAATCTAGTCATCTAGAACATACAAATCTATCCATAATGTTCAAACACAAAGATTTAATCCTAGATGACATGCAAATTGGTAGATCTAATCATTCCCAATCATAAAAAAAAAACATAATCTTGATATCAAATCTCATGGATCAAACCCTAAATAGCATACATATTGTAGATCTAGGCAATTTATGACATAAAAATCCAATCTTGCATGAATAAACCCTAGATCTATGTTATATCATCTTGTAAATTCATAGATCTAACCTAATCTCATCATAAAGATGCAACCTTTAGCATTTATTTCATAGATCTAGTCATAACCAATATGCAACATGAAGATTTAGTTCTAATGCATATGAAATCTCCAGCTTTATACAAATCTATACATGGTCTAGCATGGATCATCAAACACATCATAGATCTAAACCTAAATTGACATAAAGATGCAATCTTTGAACATAAAATCTATGGATCTATCAAAAACAACATAGATCTAAGCATAATCAAGCATAAAGTTCAGATCTTGATGGAGAAGGAATGAGAGTTTAAGGAGCTAAACACCTAGATTTGAGTTTACATACCGAAAGGGGGTAAAACCGACTTAATCCAAGCAATAAAGCATCAAACTTGGGCCCCAAGTCTTCAAGGAAGATGACCTCTAAGGTCCTTGGCCGTTTTAGGGATTTTAGAGAGGTTTGGGGGTGAAAAATGGGGGCTGCAATGACTAAAGAAGCTTAAATACCCGAAAATTAGGGTTCTGCTAATTTCTGACTTCCAGGCGTATCGCCTACAGCCCCTGATAGTTCCAGGCGATACGCCTACAAGTCTCCCGACCAGAATTTTGCTGCTTCACCGTTTTCGCTCTAGTTTCTTCGTTTTTCGTCGTTTTTGAGTCCCGTTTTTTTTGTTTTTCTCCATTTTTCATTTCCCATCATAAAAACCACATTCAAGCCAATAAAACTGAATATAAACATGTCATATATTGAATTACGATCAATAATCAATCAAACATAACACGTTTTTGGTCGGTTTTGACATACGTATCGATTTTGGGCAATTCACCAACGATCCGCGACTCAATCAAGTGTGTGATGACTCATGACATGATAATTGATTATTAGACTCATAAAAATGTTGGATTTGATATATGGTGACCAAATATGAGATTCCCGATAAACGACCAGATCGCGTACCGAAATCGCGTAAAAGCCCGATTTTGCTTTATTTTCAATTCGAGACATCCAATATGATTCCAAATCATTATAATTAAGTATTCTGTTCTGAAAATCGATTATAAATCATTTAGATCCATTAGTTTGGGTGTAAACACTCGAAAATTCTCCCGGTTCTCAATAATTTACAAATCGGTAAATCGTGAATTCTCAAAACGGGTCGGATTTCTCAATCGGATAATTTGCAAATGTTAGAGTCTCCTTTACTTTAGGGAATTTCGTCCCGAAATTAGAATAGACTAGTAAATATTAGAGAAAATACTAGTTAAAAGATTTTTACTAAAACAACACATTTTGACATTTGAAACCAATCATAGAGTCGACATAAGGGATTTCACCGAGGATAGAAATATATTCTCGATTACTGAATCAATTATATCAGCACCAAAATTTTTACCCGACCACAAGAGTTATGTTTAGAATGGTGTCTGAGGCGAATACCGATGCACCCTAAAGGAATTATATCAGAGACATAACCCACACACATACACACACACCGTTCTTGGTCCGACTCCCAATGCACCCTAAAGGAATTACCGATGCTTATATATAGGGTGTACCGCAGCTAACCCACCACATCTTTAATACCTTTAGTGAGTACTGTTTGTCTTCGAAGAACATCATATTCTTCACCACAACTAACAGACAACCGAGCTTGATAGGGCGACCAATAGAGACTGAGCGATAGACCTGAGGAATACACTATGACCGAAACAGAATCAACCAATGGACTAACCAAAGATAGAGGACCACAGTCTCCCCTACTTTAGGAGCGAGACTGGGGGTTTAGGAGACTCAGGTGAGTAATGGATGCAACATGGATTTCTTCAAAGTATCCCAACTCAATCACATAGATTCACGTAGATTCACATAGATTCACATAGAATAAACCAACACCAAAATCGATAATAATGATAAACAAAGATGCGGAGCTTCGGACTTCTTATCCAAACAAAGCGTCAAGTTCTGGTGAACTAGATGGGTAGCGACCCACATCCGGTTTACCTTACGAGACACGATATCTGGACAGAGTCCGAATCAACCCTCGCTAAAACCTAAGACCTATACCCCACAACCCATATCGATCGTATGCTAAGCTAGCATCACACACAATCGTCGGTTGTAGCGCGTATGAGTCTCTGATTTAGCAAGAGTAGAGTAATGATCAACACTCGAATGAACGATACGCAACCGTAAAATTTAATTGATGAGCACAAAAAGGGCTTAAAGAAAATGATACAAAAGGAAACCGAGTACCACGAACTAAACCACGCATTGGATGTCATGAGCTGGTTAGTACTCGCTCGGGTGTCACGACTAGCGTAATCCGAACAGTACATTTCAAAATCAACACGACTCCTTTGAGTTGGAATGAACCGCATGATTCGTGGTGCATGAATTCGATGACATGAATTGAATTACATGATTCGAGGTGCATGAGTAGATTACCTAAATCGGACAACACGTCTCGAAATACATGTATCGATAACATGAACCAAACGACATGTCTCGAAATGCATGTACCGATAACATGAATCGAACAACATGCTTCGAAATACATGTATTGATAACATGAACCGAACAGCATGACTCGAAATTCATGTACCCGATGATATAAACCGGATAGCATGACTCGAATTACATGAGCCCGATAACATGAATCAAATAACATGACTCAAAACACATGAGCCCGATAGCATGAATCGAATAGCATGACTCGAGATACATGAGCCCGATAACATGAACCGAATAGCATGGCTCGAAGTACATTAGTCCGATAACGTAACTCGACTATCATGGTCCGAAACACATGAATTCAATAACATGGACCGAAAACATAACTTAAAATGCGAGAATCCTGATAACATAAATCGAATACCATAACTTGAAATGCGAGAAATCTGATAACAAAAATCGAATAGCATAACTTGAAATGCGAGCAATCTGATAATACAACATATCTTGAAATAAAGAATAACTTGATTAATAGTGATTACCGGTCACACCCGCCCACAGTACCCTAGAGATGATGCCAAAAGTTTAGAATTAAATGATACACCCGATGAAATAGATTAACGAACCAACAAATGGTCACATAATGATAGAGCGAAGAAAGAATAAGCCACAACCGAAACAATCATCAAAGTCATGCAATAAACGAGAGTCGAATCGAAGGATCGAATCCGAGAAATGATGGGTCTAGAGTCTAAAATTAGACTCGTGAGTCAATGGTAAAGCAACGCTAGACAACTTCTAGGGCAGAAACGGCACAGATCGATTCCATAAATCGACTATTGAGTAAATCAATAGCCGAATTCACGAACCTAACTAGCCGGAACACCCTGGAGTTTCTGGCCAGAATACAAGCGAATTTCCCTACGATATAGATCAAGGATGAGAAATGAGCAAATTCATATATCGCCTATGAGGGCGATCACGAATTTGGAAAAGGGACGCGAAGTGACGGTTGAAGCATGGAGTTCAGGACCAGACACTATCGCGAATCAGGTACAAACAAAAGCTGAGGTGCATGAAGGGCACAAAATGAGGAGGGTTAAGACAATGGAAAAGGAAAAACCCAGAAGGAAGAAATGGTCGCGCAGAGGAGAACGGTTCCCCGAGGGTTAGAGACGATAAGGTGACTGGCAACTGGAGTCGTACGGGCATAAAGGCAATGTGAAAGTCGATTTGGTGAACGGGAGGAAGACCCGATGTATCTTCGGATGTCTCCGATTCCCATATCATTATGATGAACTTCCACAATTTTGGGTCCTAAATGCATCCACTCCATACGCAAGTAATTGTGGACATGAGCCCACAGACTGGTTTATCGTCAAGGATTGTCGGGTTCTGAGTGTCCGGCGAGATATGAATGATCTCCATGAAGCTAATGGTAACTGAAATATAACCAAGAAGGTACACTAAGATAAGAGGAAAAGGATCTGAAAATGCTAACGGTGAACAATGCTGAAGAACGGACATCAACAAGTTAGGTTGCAAGGCAGACGTAACTCAATGGTCATAGAGACCAAACTTCAAACAATAGATCTGATATCGGTACGTGTATAAGGTTATCTACTCGAAGGGTCGTAAAATCGTAAACTCATACACATGCAATCCCGTAAACATGTGGACTTGTAATCTCGTAAATTTCCAATCGGGTAGACTCCCCAACACACATACCTAGGGGATACACGAGATATATCAAACGAAGGTATTTTAAAAAGTTCAACTTGAAAATTTTAACAACACAGGAGAGTCATGAATGCGTAGGCTCATAACCCATTTGTGTGCCCGCTTGTTTGCATGTATGCGTGTAATCCTGTAACCACACAACCTGTAAACTTGCGAACCCATCAACGAGAATTTACCCCACACACACACAACAAAAACGGCGGTACAAGGAACAAATGGTTCAGAAATCCAAACGAGACAACACATATTTGGGTGCATAAGTGCATAAAAGAAATAGAGCAATAAGGTTTCAAACGACATCAAAATGAAGGAATTCAGTACATAGAAAGTCAATGATTTCAAATGATTACAAAGCGTCAACATAAGACACATCAAACAACATCCGAGTGGGAAGATCCAGAATGGGGTCCACGGTTAATTTTGCCGTTGACGGCAACATTAACGGTAACTAACAGTGGATGCGCTTAGAGAAGTACGATCTGAGGCACCATAGCAATAACAATCATAGGTGGTGATAAAGGCAATCTGGCGGACAACAAAGGCTTGAGCAGGCATAGGTACCTCAGGCTGAAACATTTTAGGTCGAGCTCGAGCTGGCTGGTGACTGGTGCTCCCGAGATGGCTTGGTCGGCGACAGATGCCCACATGATGGCCAAGAGGGCCACAATTTGAGAATTGCCAACATGGGAAGTGGGTAGGGTGATGATGGCTGCACCGATTGCATAAAGGGTGAAGTCCCAAGTAGGGCTTCTTAGCTTTCGGCACAAAGGGAACATTTTGAACAATAAGAGGTGTTGGGATAGCAGCATCAAGTGGAGCAACATGAGTTGTTGCCCTGGTATAGGTTAGCCTTCCACTTCCTCTTGGTGACTCTGGTAGAAGAGGACCCAACACCCGAGTTTCCTTGCGTTAGATCAGTATGGTTCCCAGAGTCCTTGCACTTAGAAGAATCGCACGCCTTATGGCGTTTGGAAGGACAAGCAGGTTCTGATGCGGTAGCATTGGCATTGAGGGCTTGCAGATTAAATGAGGGAGAACAACCGTTACTTGACGTACAACATCTCGAGCCACTAGACGGTTGCGGCGACGAATACAACGATCCATGCTGAGAAAAGAGAGGGACAATCATGAGACAATGGGTACATAGGGTGAGTGACCGGTTTAAAATCATGAGACAACTGATTTTGATAAATCATAGAATACTGAGAATCGTAAGAGAAATTCATAAAATCACCAACATATAAAACGGAAAATTAGATAGAAATCCATTTAGGACGTAAAAGGTTAAGTGTGTGACGGTGATATGGTGTAACTCAGATTATCATAGGTTATAAAAAAAATTTCATACAACGCATAAAACACGAAATCGGATGATCTTTGAAAAACATACGGAATGGCCCTCATTTCCCGAGTGGGAAACTACAACCGTGACTAATCAGAGTAAGATCCTAGTGTTTGACATGCTTTGGCCTAATAGGTTTCAGCACTCTCATCGGGGCGTCCAAGGTAAGCGTTCGGATCCGTCAATTCAAATTTGTACGCAACGCTTTTCCAGTTAGAGGCCCCAACTACCGGTGCTTCCACCGTTACAGTTACTACATGTCAATCAATAAGGCCCCGTGTCTGACGAGATCATAAAATCGAAAATCAACATCCTAAATGGTACGTAAGGCACCATTTCTAAGTAAAGAGGCTAGGAAGCCTCAAGTGATTCGTGTATAAGTGCGTGCTAATTGGTAAAGGCAACATTTAAACAGGCATGATTAAGAAGCAATTATAGGACATATAAATCATATAGGCATGCTATGCATGAGGCACTCATGCAGGACACCTAAGGCATAAGTCTAGGTCAAACCGGTTCTAATAACCTAGATCCCTATAGCCGTGGCTCTGATACCAATCTGTCACACCCCGACCAACGGCGGAATACGTCGGGGCATGATGATTGTCCAGATGCACACAACACTAATTAATGTTGCGATATTCTTAATCAACCCATTTCAAAGATAATTCGAGATTTACTACAATACATGATATAAATAAACAACAACAAATCAAATTAACTTTATTAATTAGGTCACACTAAGTCCACATGCGTTCCTATAGTGTCATCAGCAAGAAGTCATCAGCTAACAGCGAGTCCTGCAACATGTATAAAATAAAGGTCAACTAAAAATAGTTGGTGAGGAAACATAGGTTTAGTGTACTGCATAGATTAAAGCATGCGAATCAATGAGTTAAGTGTAATCGAGTAAAGTAAACCAGTGAACGAGATAGAGTAACCAGCTTTATGAGCCAACCCTGACCTCAAGGTTTCCAATCACAAGGCGCCCAAGCCAAGGCAGGCCAAGTGGGCTTGTCAAGCCAATAGATCTATTACCGTAACCCCGGCTTTTCACAGTTAATGTCACACGAGTATGAGTATGAGTATGAGTATGAGTCCAACCACAACACAACATAAATAAGCACACAAGTTCACATACCAAATCACAAATAACAACATAGAGTTCGCATGTAGTTTTCGAGTAAAGAATATTGAGTAAGGGTTTTGAATACGATACATGTTGCAACCCAAAACATTGAAATGAAAGAGGGGCTATGAATACTCACCTGATACGGAGACACAGTCTGATTGAATGACACCACGAATGAGGGAAGATAGACTCGATGAGAATCTTGACGACTAGAAGAGACAGAGGGAGAATAAATAAATAATTACTTAAATGGTTAAATAGTTTAAATTTCACGACACGACCGACTCGACAACTCGTTGGTGATTTGGTAAGGCGATACGTACGATATGGATCCAAACCTAAACTAAAGGTATGGTCAATGGTCCTTATTTGACTATTTATATGAAAGTCGAACATGGTCAAACATAGTCAAACATGAGTCAACATGTCAAACATAAGTCAACATGGTCAAACATAGGCAAACATAAGTCAACGTGGTTAATCATGAGCATAATCCTAGGAATTAGAACATGGTGAAGTTAGGCTTAACATGCGAATTCTAACTCTAATCAATATAAATCAGGAGGCATAAAGGTTTAGCTACTTCTAACATGGACCTAATCATTTAGCATCATCACACCAAAACATGGCGCGAGTCAAGTTATTATTTTAGGCGTAAATGACGTAACTCTAAACATATCTAATCATATGAAGAGTATAACTAAACATTTCATGGCAAGAGGGCTGATTTGATCATAATATTCATATATCTAATCATTCAGTTTGGAGCATGGCATAAATCTAGTCATCTAGAACATACAAATCTATCCATAATGTTCAAACACAAAGATTTAATCCTAGATGACATACAAATTGGTAGATCTAATCATTCCCAATCATAAAAAAAAACATAATCTTGATATCAAATCTCATGGATCAAACCCTAAATAGCATACATATTGTAGATCTAGGCAATTTATGACATAAAAATCCAATCTTGCATGAATAAACCCTAGATCTATGTTATATCATCTTGTAAATTCATAGATCTAACCTAATCTCATCATAAAGATGCAACCTTTAGCATTTATTTCATAGATCTAGTCATAACCAATATGCAACATGAAGATTTAGTTCTAATGCATATGAAATCTCCAGCTTTATACAAATCTATGCATGGATCATCAAACACATCATAGATCTAAACCTAAATTGACATAAAGATGCAATCTTTGAACATAAAATCTATGGATCTATCAAAAGCAACATAGATCTAAGCATAATCAAGCATAAAGTTCAGATCTTGATGGAGAAGGAATGAGAGTTTAAGGAGCTAAACACCTAGATTTGAGTTTACATACCGAAAGGGGGTAAAACCGACTTAATCCAAGCAATAAAGCATCAAACTTGGGCCCCAAGTCTTCAAGGAAGATGACCTCTAAGGTCCTTGGCCGTTTTAGGGATTTTAGAGAGGTTTGGGGGTGAAAAATGGGGGCTGCAATGACTAAAGAAGCTTAAATACCCGAAAATTAGGGTTCTGCTAATTTCTGACTTCCAGGCGTATCGCCTACAGCCCCTGGGAGTTCCAGGCGATACGCCTACAAGTCTCCCGACCAGAATTTTGCTGCTTCACCGTTTTCGCTCTAGTTTCTTCGTTTTCCGTCGTTTTTGAGTCCCGTTTTTTTTGTTTTTCTCCATTTTTCATTTCCCATCATAAAAACCATATTCAAGCCAATAAAACTGAATATAAACATGTCATATATTGAATTACGATCAATAATCAATCAAACATAACACGTTTTTGGTCGGTTTTGACATACGTATCGATTTTGGGCAATTCACCAACGATCCGCGACTCAATCAAGTGTGTGATGACTCATGACATGATAATTGATTTTTAGACTCATAAAAATGTTGGATTTGATATATGGTGACCAAATATGAGATTCCCGGTAAACGACGGATCGCGTACCGAAATCGCGTAAAAACCCGATTTTGCTTTATTTTCAATTCGAGACATCCAATATGATTCCAAATCATTATAATTAAGTATTCGGTTCTGAAAATCGATTATAAATCATTTAGATCCATTAGTTTGGATGTAAACACTCGAAAATTCTCCCGGTTCTCAATAATTTACAAGTCGGTAAATCGTGAATTCTCAAAACGGGTCGGATTTCTCAATCGGATAATTTGCAAATGTTACATAAACCTTGGTTGACATGAAAATGCCAAAAACCTTAGAATCTTTTCAAGATGACACGTCTGCCACCCATTTTGAAGTGCACTCTATGACCAACAGTGATGAAATTATCAGCCACCCTCAGATGGACTGGTCGCACCACCTTGAACCATAGGCCACCACCGTGCGCTCCTGGCGAGGGTCTTGCGCTCCTGGCGATTCCCATTAGTGAATGAGAAGGTGAAAACCTCCTAAACCTTTTGACAGCATTCAGCATGCTTTAGACTTAGAAGAGGTGATCAGCCTCTAGCTTAAGGTAGGACGCTCGAAGCACCTACAAAACACTTCAAGGCTTGGTGAGGGGTGGGTGTTAGCTTGGCTAACACCCCTCCGATGCCTAAGTCAGTAATCATTCCACAAATATAATAATATGAAATTGAAATAAGGGTCAAAAATCATCGAAGTCTAAACAAGAATTCTTTTGATATGCTCAGAGGATCTAGAGAGTGCTTACATAAAATATAACTTCAAATGAATTGCATTCCAAGCTCTTGGGAGCAACTCACCTTCCATAGTAGCTAGCTTGTACGCTCCCTTTCCAGCTTCTGAATCTATTAGGTAAGGTCCTTCCCATTTAGGTGCGAGTTTCCCATGTGCCGGATTTGTAGTGTTTTGAAAAGCTTTCCTGAGTACCAGATCTCCTACTCGAAATCTTCTGACCCTTAGATTCCTATTGTAAGACTTGGCTATCCTTTGCTGGTATGCTGTCATCCTAAATTTTGCGAGATCTCTAATTTCATCGATTGTTTCAAGATCTTCAAGGAGCTCTTGCTTGTTTGCTTCAAAATTCCGGCAGCTTGTTCTTGCAGTTGGCATCACCATTTCAGTGGGTATCACAGCTTCGGATCCAAATACTAAGGAAAATGGTGTTTGACCAGTAACATTTTTAGAGGTCGTTCTGTCAGCCCACAATACAAAAGGTAGCTCTTCAGCCCATTTTCCTTTCTTGTCTCCTAGCTTCTTCTTGAGATTATTGATGATGATTTTATTGCTCGATTCTGCTTGGCCATTAGCTTATGGATGTATGGGAGTTGAAGTTACCATCTTTATCCCACATGCTTCACAAAAACTTGTCGTCCTTTTTCCGATAAATTGAGATCCATTGTCGCACACTATTTCAGATGGGATTCCAAATCTTGTCAAAATATTCCTTTTGATGAAGGAAATCACTTCCTTTTCTCTAACTTGAACAAAAGCTTCGGCTTCAATCCACTTAGAAAAATAATCCGTCATAGCCAGCATGAAGACTTTTCCTCCAGGTGCTACAGGCAGTTTACTAACTATCTCCATGCCCCATTTCATAAACGGCCATGGAGATGATATTGAATGGAGCGGCTCAACAGGCTGATGGAGGATATTGCCGTGCCGTTGACATGCATCACACTTCTGAACAAAGGCCATAGCATCCCTCTTCATAGTAGGCCAGTAGTATCCTGTTCTCAATACTTTTGAATATAGTGATCTGCCCCTAGTGTGATTGCCACAATCACCTTCATGAATATCCTAGAGTACCGCAAGTGCTTCAGGCTGCTCGAGGCATCTCAAGTATGGTCCTGCAAGAGATTTCTTGTATAAGATACCATTTATTATTGAATATGGGATTACCTTTGTTCGGAAGAGTCTGGAGTTCTGGTTTTCGGGGATTTCTCCTTCTTGGATAAATCTCCTGATAGGGTAAGTCCAGGATTCCTGAGGATCCTGAGAGTCTATCATTTCTTGATCTTTATCTGTTGTGACATCATTAACTTCTTGTTCTTCGATTGCTGGCATCAGGATGTGAGTTATGGGAATCTTGACACCCTCTGGGATCCTTAAGGATGATGCTAAATTTGCCAAAGCATCAGCTTCCGCGTTTTCTTCTCTAGGTACCTGTGATATGCTGCAATTTTCAAAGGATAATGCTAATTGTTTTACAAGGTCTAGATATTTGGTTAGCCTTTCGCCTTTCACTGCATAGGATCCATTAAATTGGTTAGTTAATAACAAGGAGTCAATAAAAACTTGAATGTGTTGAATACCCATATCTTTAGCGAGTTGTAATCCTGCAATTAAAGCTTCGTATTCGGCTTCATTATTAGTAGCCTTGAATTCACAATGGATAGATAGAGGGATAATGTCCCCCTGTAGCGATTTCAGTAGCGCACCCAATCCTGTTCCTCTAACATTAGATGCTCCATCTGTGTACAAGACCCAGCTGCCTGAAGCTTCTTCGAGCTGCTTGACCTCTAATTCAACTTCTGGCAGTATATCGCTGCTGAAATCAGCCACAAAGTCTGCTAGGGCCTGTGACTTGATCGCTGTTCTTGGCTCGTATATGATGTCATAGGCACTTAATTTAACTGCCCATTTCGCCATTCTTCCAGACATTTCTGGCTTTCTTAAGACACACTTAATGGGATAGTTAGTTTTTACGTAAATAACATGGGTTTCAAAGTAATGTCTTAATTTTTGAGAAGCCATGACAAGGGCTAAGATTAATTTTTCTAAATAAGAATACCTGGTTTCGGCGTCTAATAATGTTTTGCTTACATAGTATACCGGATGCTGTTGTCCCTCATGATCTTTCACAAGTACAGCACTCGCCGAGCTGCTTGAAACTGCTAAATAGAGAGATAGTGGTTCGCCCTTGACTGGTTGCATTAGAAGTGGAGCAGATGATAAATATTCTTTCAAGGAGCTCAGAGCTGCTTCATGCTTTTCACCCCATTCGAACTTTTTATTCTTCTTCAATATGTCATAAAATTCTTTGCTCTTCATCTGATGATCTTGATATGAATCTGTTAAGTGCTGCTACTCTTCCAGTTAATCCTTGAACTTCCTTGACATTCGTCGGAGATTTCAAATTTATAATCGCTTGAATCTGTTCAGGGCTGGCTTCTATTCCTCTTTCAGTAACCATGAAACCCAGGAACTTGCCGGCCTTTACTCCAAAATGGCACTTGGAAGGATTTAATTTCATATTGAACTGGTCCAATATATCAAAAGCAGCTTCAAGATCTCTAGGATGATCTTTTGCTTTTTTCGATTTCACCACCATATCATCTATGTATACTTCCATGGTGTCCCCCAGTTTGTCTTTAAACATCATGTTGACTAGCCTTTGGTATGTGGCACCTGCATTTCGTAAACTAAAAGGCATTGCAATATAACAATAAATACCTGTGGGTGTCATGAAGGCCGTGTCTTCCTGATCTGATGGTTCCATTTGAATTTTTTGAAAGCCCGAAGATGCATCCATAAAAGTCAGCATCTCATGCCCAGCAGTCGCGTCCACCATAGAATCAATGTGTGGTAGAGGGAATGGGTCTTTTGGACAAGCCTTGTTTAGGTCTGTGTAGTCTACACATACCCTCCACTTACCGTTTTTCTTCTGGACTACCACCACATTAGCCAGCCATCGAGGATATTTAACTTCCATAATCATTTTTGACTTGAGCAGCCTGTCAACTTCTTCTTGGATTATGATGTTTCTCTCAGGAGCGAACTTCCTTCTTTTCTGATGTATTGGCCTGAAAGAATCATCTATACCAAGTTTATGAGTAATAATATCTTTAGATATACCTGTCATGTCTTCATGTTTCCATGCAAATGTTGTGACTCGGGACTTCAAGAGGCTCACGAGCTGCTCCTCAGTATCCTCAGGAATATTGGTTCCTACCAGCACTTTGATTTCAGGATCTTCAGGATTAAGTTGAACTTCTTTGATTTCCAACTCCTTTGTCATCTGAATTCTTCGTGCTGGTTTCTTTAATTGCTATGCTGGCTTGGACTTGATGGTGTTCTTCATCGCAGAAGTATAACAGTCTTTGGCTTCTTGTTGATCACTTAGTATTCTTACAACTCCCCAAGGTGTGGGAAGCTTCACACATTGATGATAGGTAGATGGAACCGCTTTCATGTCATGGATCCATGGCCTTCCCAAGATTACATTGCAACAGGGAAGGGAGTTAATAACGCAGAATTTCTGCATGGAGTTGACTCCTTCAATGTAAACAGGAAGTCTGATGTCTCCAACCGTATGCTTGGTTTCTCCGTTGAATCCTACTAACACCGAGGATCTTGGGATTATCTCTTCTTCTGGAATGCTCATCTTTTTAAGCACGTCCAAATGTATAATATTGACCGAACTGCCATTGTCTATCAGAATCCTGCGAACATAGTGGTTAGCAATACATAATGTAATTACCAGACTGTCGTGGTGAGGATCCTGGATGTCCAGCTTATCAGTTTCATCAAAAGAGATGACTTTGTCTTCAGTCAATATCGCATTCTTCTTTGGCCGACTGCCTTGATCCATCTTGGCCTCCTTTGCATGTCTTTTTGCTGATGAGAAGGAGGCTCCGCATATGTCAGATCCTCCTGAGATGAAGTTGATCACCTTTGCATCTGCTGGTGGCGACTGAGCTCTTTTGGACAGCTCAGCAGCTTCTTGAGTTTTACTTCTCTTCCTGCCAAACAATTCTTTGAGGTGCCCTTTGCTGAGCAGGTAACTGATTTCTTTCCGAAGTGCTATGCAGTCATCCGTTAAGTGCCCGAAGTCTTCGTAGTAAGCACACCACTTAGACTTATCCTTCCATGATCCTGGTTTTTCTGATTTTCTTGGCCACCTAGCTTTATCACCTAGATCCTGCAAGGCACATAACAAACCACCCATGTCAGTTGAAAAGCAATAATCAGATACCTTTGGGAGGTTTTCTTCGTCGTCCTCTTCTTCAACTTCGTTAACCCTAGGATTATCGTTTCGATAATAGGGTTTGTTTCGTTGTTGTTTTCCGGGAGAATCTGTCCTTCTTCCTAATGGTTCGTCACCTCTTTTTTGGATCTTCTTATCATCCTCTAGCCTGATGAACCTTAATGCCCTTGTTCTAACTTCATCAAGGTTCCTGCAAGGAGTCAAAACCAAATCATCATAAAAGCGGGAATCTCCTCTGATCCCCATTTTGAAAGCCTCTACAGCGGCAGCCATATCTAGGTTGGGAATATCCAGAGCTTCTCGACCGAATCTGGCCACATAATCCCTCAGGGATTCGTTAGGCTTCTGAACTATTCTGTACAAATCACCAGTGAGCTTCTCAAAGCTCCTGCTGCAAGAAAACTGGTTATTAAACAAGTTAACTAAATGGGGAAAAGAAGTCATGGTATTAGGAGGTATGCTGAGCAGCCATTTCAAGGCTCGTCCTGTCAATGTTGAGCCAAATCCCTTGCATAAGCAAGCTTCTTTGATGTTTGCAGGAATGGGGTTGATTTCCATTCGTTCCCTGTATTGTGCCACGTGCTCCTCAGGATCTGTGGTCCCATCATAGAGTTTCATGTTGGGGGTCTGAAATCTTTTTGGTATCTCTACGTCACAAATGGGCCATGCAAATCTAGAAACCCTGTGGCTGCCTGCTGGCACTTCAGGAATTGGACGTATAACACCGGGAACACTTGAGATCATGTCTTTTAACCTCTGAAGTTCCCTAGCGATGGTCGGGTTAATACCTGCATCCTGCACAATTCCTTGGTTAGGGTTAGCATAAAAATTATCAAAGTTGTTACCAGCCCTGGAAGTTTGGAGATGGATCTGAGGTCCATATTCAGCATCTCTAAGGACGGTTGGCTCAGTTGTAGTTCCCACTTGCATGGGGATGAAGTCTCCCTCATGCATCTCTTGAGATGAACCTGGGATTGTGCCTGCAGAGACAGTAGGATAAGAAAATAAGGATCCTTGAGGATCCTGAGCAGCTCGGAAGCAAACCGTTGTGGTTGAGATACAGGTTGTTGCATTGATACCGTTGGCATTTGATGGCTTAAAACCCCGGCTGGTTGCTGACTCGAGCATCTCGGCAGCTGCTGACTTCCATATCCACTATAGTAAGATTTTGGGGGTTGCTCGGAGTAGAACCCATAGTATTCCAGATCTGTCACCTTGGAAGTCTTCTGATGCTGAGAGCCTGAGAATGTTGCAGTAGTAGTTGTTGCAATACCTGGCTTTGGAACAGTAGAGGGATTCGCTTTCTGTTTTGGCTGCTTCGATATTTCCGGAGAGTCGAACCCGAATGATCTTGGCATCAAAGGGCTAATTTCCTCTACTGGTTTCTTTGACTTCTTCAATTCCATGATCTCCTTCATCATTTTCTCGTTGGTTTTGGCTTGCTCATCCACATGAGACTTCATTTGCCTGATCAAAACATAGAGATCATTATTAGAAATAGCAGAGTCAGTGGACGTACCTTGAGATCCCTGAAAAGTAGGATATTCCACTCTTTTAGCGTCGGTGCCGGTCACTTTCTTCATCATTGGGGGGAGACCAGTGTCGACAGCCGGCTTAGTGGATGAAAGAGATTTCGAAGTAATCTTTTGTTGGCTCGACATTTTCAAGAATCGATTATAGGAAGAAGATCAAGGCTCTTAGCTGAATTCAAACACCGTTTACCCCACTCTGGGCGCCAAATTGTTTTGGTCAAAAACTGCCTAAGCAATTAGTTGATCAAACTTCGTATGTGAGGTAGCGTGTTTGATGTAAATAAAGATGAGAATGTAATTGCGAAGATTGACACGAGGATGTAACGAGGGAAAAACCAGGAATCCTTGAGTATCCTCAAGGAGCCTAGCAAAAAACCTCGGGGGCCGGTTCAAAGTACCTGCCTCCTAAAACTTTTATATGATGAACGTTCTTAGTACAAAAGAAATGAGCTCGTAATCTAAGTGTAGCGGAGAATCGAAATCGAAAAAAGTGTGTGTGTGTGTGTGTAAGCCTAGAGCTCCATTAAATACGAATTACATCATAACAACATCCCCTAAAAATTAGCAACTAACTCCACGTTCTCCAACTAGCCGTTTGAAGTCCATTTGGTCCACGTTTCTGTTAGTTGACCGAGTCTTTAGGACACGTGATCCATGCTCGAGTTATCCTGCGAACAATAAACAAAAAGGGAAAAGCAATGGTTAGTTAAGAAATATAATTCAGGATTCTTACAATGATGTGCTTGCGAGCTGATTCGAGCTACTCATAATCTCCTGAATTCTAGTACCAACAAAAATATTTTTGGCTTTTCTAAACTTTATATTAAAACACACTTATAATCTTTTTGGTATATTCAGAAATGAAATGAAATCAACAAAATAGAATAAACTCTACTTTTATGAAAAAGATCCAGACGGGAGATCATATCAGTCATAACGTATCATACACACTTCAATTTTCAACTTCATCAGCATGCAGATCAAGATATATCAATTTCAATTCGTTTCTAGCATTTGACAAATCAATTTCTATAACTTTCTAATATATTTATGGTATATTAATCAAGCACTGATAACATGGTCCTTACACTATTCAGAAATATTGGCAACTCATATTTTTCTAGCAAAGCCACATCATGCAGATATTTATCATCATACACATCTTTTGTGCTTGCTTTATAGAATTTATTTTTTCAGAGATGTAACATCCATTGTGTGTCATGCAGAAAGAAAGCAGAACCCTAAATAAACAACAATCATGTCGGCCTTGTGAGCACGCAGAGAAAGTCCGATTGTTTAGGAAAATAAAAAATAGCAAAAAACGGAAAAATTGTATAACCTAACAACAATCAAGTCGGTGCTCCCGTACACACAAAGAAAGTCCGAAGAGTTATACGAAACACCAATAAATAAAGCAGAATCTCAAGTAAACACCAATCACTTGAGAAAAAAAAAATTAACCAATTTAATTTTTTTCAAAATGAACGCATGCATACACAAGGATAACTCTTATTCTATTTTAGCAGATTCATCACACAATACTCATCAAGATAATAAACCTCAATTATCAGGCATGCATTATGTTAATATCATACTTGCATATACCAAATTTTTCATGCATTTTATTATATTTAGCAATAACATACAGCCTTTACATCTATTTTAACCATGGTAGATAACGTATATGTTGATGTAGTATCATATCTCACTTTTTGTCGGATCAATTTCTCTTTTTGAAAATTTTTAGTTATTATATATTTGATTTAACTTAATTTCTCCCCCTAAAAATCAAACAAACACTATTTTTTTTTTATTTTCAAACTTTCTCCCCCTAAAAGAAAGAAAGAAAAAAAAATAAACAACAAGATAAAAGTGACCGCTTGATATTTGACACGACATGAAAACCACGTGTAAACACACACTCAGCTTTAAAAATCAATTTGCAAAAGATTTTTCAATTAATTTAAATAAACATGCACGCAACCACATTTAGTTACAAGAAATATCACCAACTCGTCTTCTTGATCACCTACACACACCGGATAAAAATTAGACCCCTTTGGATCGACCTAAGTCAATAGCGTTGGGTCACCTGGTGTTTTCAACGTAGTCAGCGTTGGCTTGAACCTTTATAGGTCTCCAATTTTGTTTTGAAAAATCATTTTTGATAACCTTTGAAAATGATGTAGCATTTTTTGGTTCAAAAACCAAAGTCTCATCGAACTTTGGATGAACCTTAACTTCGGAAACAACGAATATCGGCCGAACCTTATCCGAGCCAGAAGTTCGTAGGAAAACTGTCCGAACCCTATCCAAACCTGGAGTTCGAAACGGTTACAATTCAGTTACGCCGAACCTCAGATGAACTCGAACCCTCTCGACTCCATTTTCGCGATTTTCAGTGTTTTTGGACAAAATTTTGAACAGGAACTCAGATAAACTCCATAGAACTGATTTAGAAGAAGATTTTTTTAGGAAAGAGACACTCGTGATGATCAAATGAACTCAAAAACTTGAAGAAATTTCAAAAACCTCACTTTTTGACTCAAAACTCTGAAAAACAATGATTTTCGACCAGTAGAATGAACCAAATGCTCTGATACCACTTGAAAGTGCGTGAGCATATGATCGTCTACACAATCGTATCGAAATCAATGTTTAATGAAGATGACACGAGATGTAAATACAAACGGCTTTGTATTAAACCACAGAGAAACACCACAAAGTTCACATACAAGATATGACCAAGAAGCTCTCTAAACAATACACAAGACAATCTATATATAGTGCTGAAATACGATGGGCCGAACCTCAGGTTCGGACCAGGTTTGCATGTGTCCGAACTTGGAGTTCGGCCACTAGCAAACGTGCACATCTTGTCTTGCACTCGATACTTCACATGACGATTAGGAACTGTGTATCAACAATCCTGAAACCAACAGCCAGACTCTGCTTCAGGATCTCGAAACAGTTGAGGAGCTCATGGATATGGCCAGAATCCGGATGGCATCCTATCAACAAAGGGTGGCAAAGTTTTACAACAGGAATACCAGGTTAAGAAGATTTCAAGTATGGGACTTGGTATTGAAAAAGGCATTTCAAAATAAATTGGCACCCAAATGGGAAGGCCCATACTTGATAGATTCTGAAGAAGGAAAAGGAGCATATCGCTTAGTAAACATGAAAGGAGAACCCCTGCCAAGAGCCTGGAATGCCGTCCATCTCAAAGCTTACATTATGTGAGAATCCCATTGGAATCCCAAGGATCCTCACTACCCAAATACTACAAGGTATGTATACTGATCTGATTTCAATATTATTCTTCTTATCGTTATCACATTATACTGACTTAAGCATCGGAGTGGTGTTAGCTAAGCTAACACCCACCTCTCACTAAGTATTGAGTGTTTTGCAGATTTTGAGAATCCTAAGTATTTTGGGTATATCCCCAGTTAGAGGTTGGCCACATCTCCTACGTTTAAGGTATCATGCATACCTTCTAAGGTTTGAGAGGCTGACTCCTCTCCTACGTTTGGGTAATCACCAGTAGCGCACGACCCTCGCCAGGAGCGCACGTTGTCCACCAGTATGCTCAAGTTGGCCGGACCAGTCCATCTTATGGGTGGCTGACAATCCTGTCATTGTAGGCTGTTGGGCGGATTCTCAAGGTTTTTAACACAAACATGTTAACTAAGGCTATGGCATTTTCTTGTCACTTATGTATGGGTATATCCCCAGTTGGCTTAGGCCCACGTATATAAGGGCTTGTCCCCAGATTTGGCTTAGTCCCAAGAAAATACGGGCTTGTCCCCAGATTTGGCTTAATCCCAAGAATCCCCGGTTTATCCACAGCATATTTCAAAATATGTTTTCAGAAAAACTCCCTTTTGCCCCAAGCCAGGAACCTTATTAAACTCTTTTCAGAATCCCAAGGCAGGACGCCAAGATGAATTAACATAGTTATCTTCTCAGGATTCCTGTCATGATCCTGAATGATATAAAGGAAAAAACAGCAGCTTGGGTTGAGGAATCAGCCAAGGTAAAATTCGAAGGTCTGATGACTTATGTTTTTATCACTTAATTTGAGATTTTGACCTGTCCAACCATTAAATCTCAAATGGCTTTCGAACATGCAAGTGTTTTTGAAGCTACTTAACAAAGTTTCTTAATAATTTCGATATGCAAAATTGAAATTCGAAACACAACATAAGTAGCCAAAAGATAGTTATATTAATAAACATACGGAAATGGGTTTTGAGCTCCCCAAGGTTCGTCCTGAAAACCTAAGGATCCCTCTGCTTGGGAAGCTCAGAGGTTAAAAGTCCTTAGGAATCCTGGCTTCGTCTTGTAAAATACAAGATCCCTCCACCAGGATCCCTACCATTGTTTATTGTTGTTTGTTACTTGTTTCTTACAGGGACCACAAAGAAATTGTTTGACAACCATCTCCAACCAGACATAAAAACCTAAAAATGGGCTCAGACCGTTGCATTATCTTCATCGCCCATTGCCTTTCCTTCCTTCACCGGCTTCTCACCCTCCTCAGGCTTCTTACCCTCGAGGAGCAGCCATCGGTCCCATCCTTCCCTGTTCCAACCACATTTCCATCACCTCCTCCTAACGATTCTAGAATGGCCTTCCAGCCCACAACATTCCAGCTAGGTACCTTAAAGCCAGCCTCTTCAGCCTCGCCTGCCATTTGGATTTTGCACTCCAGGACGCTCTGGGAAGCCGAAAATTGGCCTATTTCAGCATTAGTGGCCATATTGGCTTCCAAGGCCAGGCGTAGCTCAGTGAGCTTATGCTCATAGAACAGGGCCTTACCCTTAGTGATGTCACCTTGGGCCTGGATATTTCCCTCAGCCTCGGCCAACTTCCTCTCCATATCCATGGCTTGGGTGCTCAGCTTCTCGATGCCCTGCACAAGGAAACAGGATTCCTGATCAGTAGCTGCGATAGGTATAAAACTAACATGCTTGTTTGTTGAGCTTCTTACTAGGTTAACCATGGTTCACATCGAGAGAACCTTGTTGCTGACTTCAGAAGGAGCGAGACCTTCGAAGATTTCCAGGTACATGGGGGCTTCAGCGGTCTTTCGTTTCTTGGAAATCGAGGCCTTAGGTCGGCTGACAGGTGGCTTGGAGGTAGGAGGCTGCTCCAGTTGCCCCTTCTTGACTTTGAGGAGGTTATCAAGGTCCTTCGGGGAGAATGAAGAGCTGGACTTCAGGGCTACAATAGAAACATATTGTCAATGTATGGGATTCTCAAATAAACATGTAGTTCAGGATCCTGTGAAAACTTACCAGACATCTCAGAATGTGATCAGCTGAGTAGCTGTGTTCGTTGGCAGTTGTTTTGAGGACCAGGGCTCTTTCAAGGACAGGAATCTGGTAAAGTGTTTCAAGCTTTTTGGGATCCGGCTGCGCCTTCATGAGATTCTCAAATTTGGGTGCTGCAAAAAACAATAAAGAAGTTAGACACAGACCAATGATTCAGTTACAAAAGAGAAATCAATATCCTACCCTTATCAACCCAATTCAATGGCAACTCCGTACCCCCAGGAATCGAGTCACGCTTCACGAAAAAGAAACGCTTCTTCCAATCATGGTCGTTATGGGAAGCTCGGGGAATCAACTGAGAAGTGAAGGTGCGAGCCTTTAGGATGAAACGGCTACAACCGTGGGTTCTGAGTTGGTAGGCTTCATAAATTTCAGGAATCCCAATTTCTAGGTTCCGAGTTTGATTCAGTTGATCAAGGGAGTACAGGATTCTCCAAACCATAGGCATGGTTTGGGCATAAGAGAGTCGGGTGGTCTTGAAAGTTGGGTAACGAGCTCTTGGAAAGGGAATGACATGCCAAGAAAAAAGGGATAGTACATGAAACACACCCAGGTGGTGGAAGTGAAATCGGATTTGGTCCGGGCATCGAAGGGTCACAAAATCGTACCTAGAGGAAATGTGCTGGAGTTTCTAAGATCGTGGATGTCGCCATCGTCGAATGTGCAGGCTTCTTCTTCGCCGAGAATAATATACCCTTGGTCGTGGAAATCCTCGATCTCCGGGGAGTTTAGTGAAGAAGAAGAACGAGTGCTTTTCTTGGCCATGGCCAAAAAATCAGAAGGAAATCGAAGGAGAAGGATGGTGAGAACTGACCTGGATTATCGGAGAAGCTCGAGAGGGTTTCTGAAGAAGATGAAGGTTAATGAATTCGGAATCTTGTATTTAAAGTGAAAGCAATGATGGCCATCACATCACTCGAACGCCGTAAAAACCGTCTCATCCTATCCGTTTTTACCGTGATAACGCCGTAGATTTGGCATCTTTTGAATTTTGACACCGTTGAGCTTATCTACAACCATCGAAATTCAAGGGGCAAATGTTGAGGGTTTATTTTCAGGATGCTCGCAGGAAGCTCAAATAGTTTAGGAATCCTACTACAGTCTGGGAATCCCACTTGTCCAGGTATCCTGATTTATTTTATTCGACTAACCCTTGTAATTACCACTTGTTTATTTGACCCAGGTACCGTTGAGTCATCAACCACCTCCGAGATACATGCTCCAGCTAGAATTGAACGTGGACCAAGTGGACGAGTGCAACTCTAACGGTCAAAGTTGTTGGAGGATAGGATCCCGGGAATCCTGGAATGTTTGTTATTCATGTATTTTCTATATAATCGAGGACTCGATCAACTTAGAAACACACACAACACCGATATACTTTAGCTATTATAACATATAATCATTGTAACACCTAGTATCGATCGATCAATCCTCCAAAAGCATTGTACTTTTCAATTTCTTATCAATAATATCTGAGGAAGCAGGCTCTTCAGGCTGGCTCCCGAGATTTTTTTGCTAGGATTCCTAGAGGCAACTCGAAGGATCCTAGATTGTTCCCTCGTTACATCCTTGTGTTCATTTCTACATTTCAAGCATATTGACATCCTAATCATTAAGCATACTACCTCACCTTCTAAGTTTGGAATACGAAATCATATTGTTATTGTTGACCAAAACAATAATACCTTGGGTAATGCCATCGTCGAAGTTCCAAAAGCCTTCTTTTTAGCTTGATATGCTTTCTTTTGATCAGATATCAAACTTTTCTATATGCTTTGAATCCTTTTACCCAACTATGATAATCTTCCAATTTGAGTAATTGGGGAACTTTCTGACTTGTTCCGATTTCATTATCATAATTCATTAAACTTTGCATCGTTGTTTGCATGATGTTTGCATTGCTGCTAGAGCTTGATAATCAACCATCTTTCCTGTTACCGAAATGATCCAAACTGATGTGAACTCACCCGAACTGATGCGAAGTCACCTGAACTAGATTACAAACAGAGTAAAACTAAGTGATCCGAACTAATCCGAACTAGATACAAAGTCACACTATACAAAGTGACACGAACTTGTCCAAACTGGATACGAAGTGATGCGAACTTAACTTTTTTAAAAGTGATCCGAACTGAACTATGAAGTGATCCAAACTAGAATCTTTCAAAGTGTCCTGAACTGAAACGAGATGACACGAACTGGAACGAAGTCACACTTTGTGGTAATTATTCACCCGAAGTGATACTTCATGACAGTTACAAATCCGAACTAACTGTTCTGGATGCGAACTGGAACATTTTTGGATCAAATTTCATGATTTTGAGTGTTTTTGAACGAGATTTTCAGCAGTAGATCAAATATACTCGAAAGGAATGATTTAGGATTGAAATTTTCATGAGAAACTCAACCGAAATGATCAAATAACACCAAAAACAATCTGATTTGTCAAAAACCGATACTTTTTTAATCAAAAGCTCGAAAAACAGCAACCAAATGATCAATAGAATGAACCTAAAGCTCTGATACCACTTGAAAGTACATGAGCGGCGAATCGTCTACTCGATCATGATCATAAAGTTGTAATTCAAGTATGAAAACAAGACATGATGAAGTAAATACAAAAGGAATTGTATTAATTAACCACAGAGAGTACACATACAGAAACACACACAAGATTTTGCAAGAGATTTCAATTCTAAACAAGAAGCTAGCTATTTATACAATATCACAACTGTCCAAACTAGACATCACACGAACTGCCACTTCGGGTCAGTTCATGTCTGAGTTTGTGTCAGTTTGCTAACACTCAATATTATAGCTTTATCTTGTTTCTGATACATCACACGATGAACCAGATAATGCTCTAACAATCACAGACCATTTGAGGAGTCGAAATCTCATCAACCGGACTTGTGACACCCGGTTGGGGGATGATGCATGATCCTTCGGGTGACTCACACCCCATGCTACATGATATGTTCGGGGTCCTTATGGTCTATTTAAGCAAACCCGGCTGACTACACCTGTGTGGGCAGAAAGTATCGGGTTGGGAAAAGGGTTGGTAATATTTTGTCACTTCACGGAAGCCGAGATGCTACGTGATTGTGAACTTGGCTCTGGTCATGCCGGACGCGTATGTGCGAGAGCGGTACGCGGAAGAAACGGACCTTAGTTCCTTTAAAGGATCTTTTTATAATAAAATATTCTGGCACGCAGGGTTGGTCCCCTGCTGGTTCATGACTGCGTGTCGAGTATGGTGTGTTGCCTATATTTGTTTGCCAACAAACAGTTCCCAGAGGTTCGTACTCCTCGCAGACGATCGCCCGAGAGAGTAGTAATACTAGATTTGAGGCTGAGAGGCAGTCTAGTTGTCTGTTGGTGAATAATCTTATGGGAAGGGTATAATTTATGGGTTACCAACATCACCACTGATAAGTCCCCAAATGATATTATCTTCAACCGAGTTGACCAAGACACACCTTTTATATTATATATATTATTTTTCTTTTATGTCTATTTACTAACTTTTCACTTGAAAAATGCTCAGGTTAGACGTCAGCAACGGTGAAGTAACAAGAGCCCTCATTTTCCTTTGTGTCTTTGATCGACCACGATTCAACTTACCACTACTATACTGCTCCATGATGGGTGCACTTTCCCATGAATGTGGTGAAATAGTAGTAGTCTAAGTTAATCGAGTTTATAAATTTAAAAGCTTAGTGCTAAAAAGGTGTCACAAATAATGCAATATTTTTATATACACCACAACGCACACCAAGCCTTTTGGCACCGTTGCCGGGGACACAAAACGAGGATTTGAGAATAATCTACGTTGATGGCCTAACCTTTGTAAATATGTAAATATATACCATAATTTTTCTTTTCTTTCTAAAGTTAAGATTTTTTACTAAGTCTTAACTTTTTAAAATTTTCATTTTTTTTATAGAATGTACATCAGCCTAGGTAGTGTCTTGATCACACACAACTTAGAGTGATTTTCCTTTTTTCATACAAACAAATTCTGGTTACTACTGATTCTTGTTGGAACAAAAATCTAGGTGACTGATGCCATCAAATCTGTTTACCGAAGCATTCGACTGGAGAATCCATCATGAAATGATTCAGAGACGCGGGTTGTGATGATCGAGGCTTGCGAATTTGGATTGAAGACGTTTTCTGGAAAAGTCAACTGTTCGGGTCAACGTCAGCGTAAAAGTCAACGGAAGATCGGTTCGAGTGAGTCAAGCTTCAGATTAATTAAATCAACTTTGATTTAAGTAATATTTATGTTCTTTGTGTTTTTTTTTTTGTATTTAGCTCATTGTATTTGTGTCTTGCTAGTTAGGGGCTAGAGAGGCACATGGGCTCTCCAATAACTAGGGGTGATGTGCTGCATTTGTCGATTGATGATCTTTTGAGTGTGTGAGCTACACATCTAGAGATAGAGAGTCTCATCTTGGGTTTGAGCTCAACCCAAGATGACATGGAAGATTCATGAGAGTTATGATGATTGTTGTGATTTCTTGTTCATGTAATCATTCGGTTTAATGATATCATTCGACTTTATCATTGATCATATTTGTGTTTTCATCCTAGATTCTCATCATCTAGTCTCCACATCTCACCTAATTCTTGCTCACGATCGAGATTCTTGAAGTGAAACCGGTCCTTACAAATGGTATCAGAGCAAGGTAACCGATCAGATTTCGTCTCACGATGAATTTGATCGCTCGAATCTTGATTTTGAGCTTGAATGAAGTGTAGATTTAAAAACCCACTTAAGAGACTTTTTCTACTTTTTTCTTCATTTTGGATGATTCTGGACAGATTTGATGTTTTGGATGTTAGATCTGGGTTCATTGACTTCATCTTGATGATTTTTTATGTTCTACATGTTCAAATCTATGAGAAATTTGAGGAATCCGAGCTGAAAAACGAAGCTGTTAGAGTTTTCCCGTTTTTGAGGATTTGTATATTTTGGAGCTTTGATTCTTAGTTTTCGGTGTTTTAATGTTCGGATTTGGATGAAACGAAGCATGATTCTTGGTGAAAATCACGTTCCGGATCCATTGGAAGCATCGGTTTCGTCTGAATCTCAACCATTTGGGCAGATCTGGAAAAACACACACTAGTGCGTATTTCATGGTGTTCTTCGTGTTCTTGAAGATTTCCAGATTTTGGGGGCTGATTCGATTGGTTTTTGCTGCTGTTTGGGATGTGTGATTGGCCATAACAATTTCTACAACAGATTTTTGATAAGAATCGTTCGTTTCCTTTCATTTTCGAGTCTGATTCAAGGATTGAAGGGTATATGTTCTTCACTTGTGTTCTTCATTTTTCCAGATTTTTCCAAGTATTTTGAAGGTTTGAAGATTGCCTTAGCGGACTTCCAGTGTTCTTAGTGAATTTGATATCGTCTTAGCGGACTTTGATCAGTTTTAGCGAACTTAATATGTTGTTAGCGGACTTAAGCTTTGCTTTAACGGGCTTGAGTCCTTAGCGAACTTCAGTGAGCTTAGCGAACTTGAAATATGCTTTAGCGAACTTCTGAGGTTAGCGGACTTAATTATGGGTTTACGGTCAAGTTCGTTTCAGTGGTTTTTGGTCGTAAAGGATGATAGAGCATCGAACATGGAGTCCAACGATACATGAATCATTGAAAATGGTCAAGAATTATGGGAGTTATATAGCAAATACGCTTTTCCGGAGGGTGCTTGTGATTTTCCGGTGACATGCGAATTACCCAACAATATTAGGGTTTCGGCGGTTGAAGGAGAAGATGATGGGGACAGTAATGACGTGTCAGCGCGGAGAGTGGTCTATGGGGAATGTCTCTCTCCTGTTTTCGATCAACACCAGACATTCATTTTATTGTTGTCGCATTCTGATAGGCTGGAGTAAGTAACGTGGATCCCAGGGAAATGAAGGAATCCGTTGAATGATTTAACGTTTTCTGACCTCCATTGGTTGAGAGAACTCGCGTGGGTCCAACCTGTTGGAATGAACCGTTGGAGGGGTTGTGTGTGGCGGCTTCTGATTGGCCGTTATACCCTCACACAGATCAACTAAGTTCAGCCGCTGGATTTCACTTTTATATACCGTTGGATCATGTTGAAGCTCAATCCTGATTGGCTGAAAATTGATCACACGGATTGTGGTCTTGTGAACAAATATGATTGGTCAGATTTTTTTAAGGAGTATGGCTTTTCTATGAGGGATTTTTAATGACTAATTAATTTTTCAGTATTATTCGTTTAACGGAGGCTTTTTCTATCAATCTTATACGAGATTAACGGAGATGTCGCCTAACGAAATTTCAGAATATATTTCGGTGGTCAAGGATTTATTTCATTTTATTTATTAGGGTTCTTGTTTATTGGCGTCACGCGCACGTTGACTATCGACCACTGACGGGTTAGCGTTAATATCCGGTTAATTATGCAGTTTTTTCCATTATGTCTCATGGGTTTTTTAGCTGATGTAGCGCTGATGTCAGCTAAACGGATTAACTGGAATCTCAATTATATATTGGAATTTATCCGGCTAAATTTCTCGGAAGGCCGTCACATGAAGAAAGTTGATGAATTTTTCAGATCGCGCCGTTTTCACTGATATGATTCAGAAATCTTCACGGAATATTATTCCAAGCTCATTTTTCTGAACCCAAAATTACGAAGACTCCGGTTATGATTACTTTACGCTCGGATATCAGTTTTCCACTGATTTGGCATATTTTCTCTATTTAAGTGATGTTTGCGTGACGTTTTTCACCTGTCACTCGATCACTCGAATCGAACTTTATTTTTGTATCCAACCCAGTCATGCGGAACAAGTGCAGTATTTATAGATCTTTCACAACTATCAGCATCCGGCTTCCGGTTTTTCGCAAGATTGTCCGATTTCAAGAGTTTTGCACTCTTTTCTCTAGGCAACCGAGCGGGACGGTTCGACTCTCCGCATCTGACTTTTACGCTTTCGTTGGATGTTTTTGGAGAGATTTAGAGAAATAGGGGAATTATTATGGAACTGAATTATCGGGTCGATTATCTGAAGGTGGGGCATTTTCAGTGATTCATTGGTTTATCTGATTCGGTTTGTTGCAGTTTGGACTCCAAGTTTATGCATTTTCTTAGTATTGTACCCGACCGTGTGAACCGAGTGAGCGTAACACTTGGCTCTCAACTGGAGAAACGAGAACAGAAGAAGCTTATTCAAATGGGAAATTTCTACACCAGATTGTCTCGGGTTTATCAGTTTCTCATTGAAGACGTACGACAGAGCGGTTCTTCAGCAGTTGAACAGATTTGAAAGCATTAGTCAAGAGGGAATACCAATGATCTCTAGCCCAATTGGCCAGAGGGAGGTACCCAAGACATTATAAATGGGAGGTTTTGGGTTCAAGTCCCACTTGTAACAAAAAAATAAAAATGGGGGTTACAGGTTGGGCCAGGGGGTTTTCTCACCTAAGGTGAGTTTCCTCCTGATGGGGATTGGAGATGATCGGGTGGGTGGTATAATGTCCCCGTCAGTGATCCAAATTTGTCGTTCAAAAAAAAAAGAGGGAATATGTTGGAAAAAAAATCTATGTGACTGACGCCATCAAATCTGTTTACCGAAGCATTCGACTAAAGAATTCATCGTGAAATGATTCAGAGACGCGGGTTGTGATGATCGAGGTTTGCGAGATTGGACCAAAGACGTTTTCTGGAAAAGTCAACCGTTCGGGTCAATGGTCAACGTAAAAGTCAATGTAAGATCACTTCGAGCGAGTCAAGCTTCCTATTAATTAAATCAACTTTGATTTAATTAATATTTATTTTAGATGTTTTTATTTGTATTTAGCTCATTGTATTTGTGTCTTGTTAGTTAGTGGGCTAGAGAGGCACATGGACTCTCTACATAAAGGAATGGATGGCTTCATTTGTAGATAAGATGAAAGGTTGAGAGATGTGAGCTATCCCTTACCTTTGGAGAGTTTCATCTTGGGTTTGAGCTCAACCCAAGATGAGCATGGAAGATTCATGAGGGTTATGATGATTGTTGTGATTTCTTGTTCATGTAATCATTTGGTTCAATGAAATCATTCGACTTTATCATCATGTTTCTTGTTTCATCCTAGATTCTCATCATCCTGTCTCCACATCTCGTCTTCGTTCTTGCTTAATGTCGAGATTCTTGAAGTGAAATCGGTCCTTACAAAGATGTGAGCGTAATGATCAATATAAGAAAAGTCGTCAGAAAGTTTTGAAGAAAGAATTTGATAATTTTAACAATTATCAAAATGAAACCATTCCAAATCTGGTTACAAGGTTTTCACATTTAATGAGTGAAATGGTTATGGTAAACATTAAAAAGGAAGATGCTGATTTGGAAGAAAATTTGTTGGAGGCATTACCCAAAAAATGGGAGAATTATGTCATGATGATTACTCATGATAAAGAATATATGGGTTTGTCGTTCAATGATTTGGTTGAAAGAATACAAGCTAGGGATATGGAATTGACGGTGAACAAGTCAATGTCTACACAAATCAAAAATCCTAATGTGTATCATGGTGAAAATGATTCTATCACTCATGCTGGAAAGTCAAGTGTTTTTACTCAAGCACCTCCTACAGCATTTGTTGCCGGTAAAAGTAATCTGATTATTATTCTGGCTGTACTGTTTCAATTCCAAATTCATCATCACACAATCCCTTATCGGTTAAAACTACTGAGGATTATATGGCATTGATGTCAGCATTGGTATCTTCATACTTTGGAGTTATTACTGTGAAAAACCGAGGTGGTGGGCAAATACCTTGGTTGCGGAAGCGGATCGAGTCTTTGTGTAACTCGTTTTTGTAGAAACAAATGAACACCCGGATATGAACACGATGGTGTTTGAGATGTGATGATGATGATGAGCAAAGCTAGTATAAACATGGATATATGAAGAACAAGATAGATAGATAAACAAGGTGGAATGATAGATAAAGAAAGATAATCGAAAGATTACATTTTACCTACCCCACGCATTCCCGGGTATCATGAACTTACTAGGTTAGTTCATGAACCCTTGACAAGCTTCAAAGAACCATGACTAACTCTCTCTCACTAGACATACATCATCAAGTCTTTCACATGAGAAAGACTTACTATATATAATACAAACTCACTAAGGGCATAATAGTAAACTACCAACTAGTGACAATATTTAAACAATAAATAATATTCACTAGAGCCTTTTCTTTAGTTGAGTCTTGTGTCTTGAGTTGTCATGATCTTCACCGTGTTGTCGGGACGGTAAATATTAAGTGGCCATTGAGTATTATCACATCTATCCAAATCATGTTGGCTCGGTATCTCGATTCCCAACAATCTCCCCCTATTTGGTAGATGGTATACTCAACACTTGTGACATTGGTTCTTTGTATTCTTGCATCTTGACTTCAAGAAAATCTTCATGTAGTTTCAAATATTTTTTTCTTCAATTTTCCTTTGTGAAGCTCCCCCTACAATAAACATTCTTCTAGCCCCAAACCATAGGTTGTAATGCATAGGGTGTTTACAAACTTCAACACAATGGCAAGCTACTTGAGGACTAAGTCATAAATCAAAGTACCAATATTGTTGAAAGTAAACAAGATAAAGGATCTATGAAAAACTTGAGAATTAAATCAACAATTCAACCATCTTGAAATGCTTGGCCGAATACCAAACCAATGCTTTGTACGAAGATAAACCACTTCTTTGTGTGCTAATAATCTTGCCTTCGATTTTTACCGCAATGGCAATGTCGCAACTGTTACGGCTTGAGGACTCTTCAAAGATTAAAAATCACGTTTGCTTTGCTCATGGCTTGCAACAAGTCTCATCACATATCCTCCCCCTAGACTTTTGCAACCAAGCAAAATAATATCAATCAAGTTCGCCGTGCAAATTCCAATCAGAAAAATTGTGTAACCCCTTCCACCTAATTCCGAGTTGGCCACAATGTCGAATCGAACCCGAATAAATTTCTGGATGACTGTTTGATCTTGGCCAAAGTTCACCCCAAGTAAATTATTTAGCCCAAGATAATAAGCCCATGCGTAAGTAAAACACTAAGTCCCAACAGTAGTAGCATCCTATTTAAAATGTTGGAACAGAAACTCCAAACCTCAAACTTTATTATTTAATAATTTGATCAGTAGATTTTTTTGAATAAAGACCCACCAGTTTATCTCGAGCCGAAACAACTGACCTTAACACCCGGCGATCTGAATGTGAATAAAATTCGGTGGTTGATCATTGAATAGAGGCCCATTTTGATCCCCTGAACGAGCAACAATGAGCTCTGGTGCACCGAACTAGTATTCCGATCAGAAGGTTATTTCCAGGTCACTGAACAGAAGCTTTCCGGTTGACAATCAACGTTTCCGGTTGAACTATCCGCATGACATTCGAGGGGAACAGAGTTGAATCGGAACAATTTTTTTCCGTTTGGACCACGTTTTTCCTTCTGAAAGCAGTTGAACCGGAACAGGCGTTTTCCCGGTTGAAATCTCCGCTTGAACCCATTTTCCGATTGAATGACAAGATTCGGTTGAACTAGGGTTTTCCGCTTCAAGTTGAAACGGAAGTGATTTCCAGTTGAAGATTGTTCTCCGGTTCAAACCATTTTTCCGGTTGAAGAGAACCGGAACATGAGAGAGAACTTGAGCTCTGTGACTGCTTTCTCCGACAGCACACCTGCAACACTACATCTTCAACAGAAACCCTAGACCTTTCACTGTTAACCACTTCTTTACGTTATGCTCTAGTACGTGAAGCAGCTATGAACATGCCGGTCCGTTTTCATCACCTTCAACAGAAACCCTAGACCTTTCACTGTTAACCACTTCTTTACGTTATGCTCTGATACCAATTGAAAAACTGAGGTGGTGGGCAAATACCTTGGTTGCGGAAGCGGATCGAGTCTTTGTGTAACTCGTTTTTGTAGAAACAAATGAACACCCGGATATGAACACGATGGTGTTTGAGATGTGATGATGATGATGAGCAAAGCTAGTATAAACATGGATATATGAAGAACAAGATAGATAGATAAACAAGGTGGAATGATAGATAAAGAAAGATAATCGAAAGATTACATTTTACCTACCCCACGCATTCCCGGGTATCATGAACTTACTAGGTTAGTTCATGAACCCTTGACAAGCTTCAAAGAACCATGACTAACTCTCTCTCACTAGACATACATCATCAAGTCTTTCACATGAGAAAGACTTACTATATATAATACAAACTCACTAAGGGCATAATAGTAAACTACCAACTAGTGACAATATTTAAACAATAAATAATATTCACTAGAGCCTTTTCTTTAGTTGAGTCTTGTGTCTTGAGTTGTCATGATCTTCACCGTGTTGTCGGGACGGTAAATATTAAGTGGCCATTGAGTATTATCACATCTATCCAAATCATGTTGGCTCGGTATCTCGATTCCCAACATACTGGTTCAGTGAGCATTGCAGAATTAATAGAAGAAGATTATGATCAGATTGATTATGATCATTTGGAAGAGATGGATTTGAATTGGCATTATGCTATGCTAGTTAGAAGAACAAAGAGATTCTTTAACAAAACTAGGAAGAAGAGGTTGAATCAAGATGGCAATATTGGGTTAGATAAATCAAAGGTGAAATGTTTCAAATGTTCACTTTATGGTCATTTTGCTCGTGAATGTCCAAAGTCAGCTGATAATAAATCTAATTCTTGGAAACATTCTCATTTGGTTAAGACTTCTACATGCAATTCTACTTATAATTAACAAGCTTTTGTTTCTCTATGTTGGTCGATTGGAGGAGATATTTTGGCATCCGAATGAATTTGCATGGAATGCAGATCATGAATTTCATAGGAATGCATATCGTAATGTTGATATTAATGAGATACATAATACGGATAATGAAGCTGTTGCTTTGATGGCTCATCATCAGAGTGATTGCATTCTGACTGATTCTGAAACAAGTTCGAGAGCAACAGCGATTGAAGGGGTTCAGACAAAAGTAACTGAAAATCAAAAGGAGGAAGAGATTACATGTTCTGAATGTGTTCTTTTACGCAACAAGAATGCAAATTCGGAAAGAAGTCTCAGTTTGTTGTCTGAAGAAATTGTCATGCTAAAACAAGAGTTGGAAAGTTTTCAGAAAAAGTGTTACGAGTTGATTCCAATCAATGAGAACTTGATGAAAGAAAAGAATGATTTGATTGAAGAATGTGAGAAGGCGAAGGCTGAAGCTAAGGAAGCTGCTGAAGACTTTGAAACTTCATTTCAGAAAACTTATCCGCTTCAACAAAAATATGAAAGAGTAAATGATATTGCGGTTGAAGCTGCTGATAAAGTGATTATTCTTCATGATGAAATTGAAAAGTTAAGAGCTGAAAATATTAATCGTCATGACAAGAATGAAGTTTTGACAAAGGATATTGATATTTTCAAGAAGAAATGGGAAAGTGTTAGAGATGAACTTTTTGTTGAATCTGATTTGAGAAGGCATAATAAATATGAATATAATGAATTGTCTGAAGAATACATTGATTCTCAAAAGGAGTTGTTTGCTGCTCAACATCAAATTTCTGAGTTAAAGTTGGAGATTTTGGATTTGCAAAGACAAATTAAGAATTGCAATTTATCCCCAACATTTCTGAATTATATGTATAAAAAGGAAAGAGGTGAAGAGAGTGCCAAGGATGATGATCTTCATAAAGTTCCTGCCTTAGTCGATATGTCTAAATTTTCTTCTACTCCTCTTGATCCAAAAGCAGATTTGCATGATTATTCTAAGTTTGCAACTCCTGCAAAGAAGAAGAAATCTAAGGGGCTGTTTGTTTTCTACTTAATGAGATCTTAATGGGTTGATATCTGAATCGGTCAGATGTAAGAGTGTTTGGTTGGAACCACTTAATGAAAAAATACCTCTTAATGAGGTCTTATTCGGTAAGACTTAAAACACAATCTGATTCATTAAGCAACAAAAGAAACCACGTTATTTCCCTCTCTACCCTCAACCTCATATCTGCGCCTCCATCCCCTCACCCTCGCCACCTGATTTTTCTAGCGCCGCTTCCATCCAGATCGACATCCGGCCACCAAAGATCCGGTCTCCATCTACTTTTTCTTTATAAGGTATGTTATTTGAATGTGATGATTTAAGGCTCAACATAAACGAGGCTGAACATAAACGATTCGATTAGGGCTTTTTTCGCCTCCCTCTCCACAGCCTTCGATTAGGGCTTTTGACTTCGATTAGAGCACAGCACTTATCTACCTATTTCACGATTTTTTTTCAATTGTTTAATGCGTAATAATTTGAATCGGGTTCAATGTTGTAAGCAGTTTTCATTGAGTGAAAAATTGTAGACCATATTTGAGGTTGTGTGTATGCTGAGATTATCAAGAGTATAAAACTAATGAGAATGTCCTTCATTGATTGTTATGAAGCAATATACAGGATATACACGTACAAATTGTATGGCATTACTATACATTAAAGACTTTCCTAACATATGAGAATAATATAATAAATTAGGAGATCCACAAATATGGAAGGCATGAATCATGCACTCAATGCATGATTCTCGATTGACCTGTTAAAGAGGGTAATGATAGAATCTGAGTTTATGTTTTTCCTTAATAGCAGCAGTAAAAAGGATCATTGTTTGGTTAAACATGTGTTTAGTTTGTTTAGTTGGGATCACAGTTTGGTTAAACATTTGTTTAGCACTTCATACAAGTAGCTTATTTGGTTATTTCAGTTCTCCATTTATAGTTTGTAGTTAGCTATGAATTGAGCACTTGAGTTTTAATCCCTGTTTGAAAACAAGCTTATTGTCTGGTTAAAGCATGCATGCCTATGATCATATTGTTTTTTGAATGTTTATATGTAGTTTTGTTTATTACTAAAACCATATGAAAATATATAAATATATTTATTGACCTGTTTGTGTTGTTCTCTTTAACAATTCAAATCTTTAGATGTAAGCACATCCTGATCATGGTAGTGTTGAAAAATCCGAGGATTCAGTTTTCATCTTGCAATGGGTGGCAATTCTTAACCCTCAAGTCTTGTCTTCAGGTACTATTTAAATCATTATTCTTTAAGATTACTCCTCAATCAAATGAAAATTGTCATCATAACCATTTGCATATTTATATTTTCTCAATGCTTTCAAATGTTCATATGGTAATTTTTACCTTTGGCAAGAACCTGGGTCAGTGGCATATCATAAGGATTACCAATTACTATATTTTTTACCTTTGGCAAGAACCTGCTTTCAGCTGTTGCTACTGATGGTTTATTGGTTGTTGTTTAATCTCTTATAAAGGAATGCATGAAGAACTTAAGGAACTTTGGAAGATGGACGTGCTTTGGTCGATTTGGTTGATCGTATAGATGATTAGGACATTTCCTTACATTTTACAAATGTAATTAACAATTTTATTTTGATTATGTTGTTATTTTAAAATTTGACATTTGTTTAATTACAATTCAAGGTTATCTATTATGTTATAGTATATCGTATTTTCTTGTAGTGTTAATATCTATTATGTTATATTATATTACATTTCGTTTAGTATGTTTTTATGATTTTTTAAGGATTTATGTGTAATTTGGATTTCCTATGATGGTTTGTATGTTTAGTCTTTAATCAATTAGGATTCAGACAAAACAAATACATTTCATTTGCAATAAATAATTTACAGGGTTAAAATAGTCATTATGCATAACCATTCTGAGGTCTAACCAAACAGTACTTACTGGTTCAGTACTAACTGATTCAGAACCTCTTATACAATCAGACCTCTTACTTATTCAGCACTTAATAATGCAGATCCTACCAAATAGCCCCTAAGTATGGAAAGAAGAAAGAGAATGGTGGTGAAGTTCCAAAGTTCACATCCAATTCATCATTATTGGAAAATGAAGTTGTGTTTGACAAGAGTGTGTCTGGTAACTCTACTGGTATATCATCTGAAGTTGAAGCTGCTAAACTTTTGGTTCAAGGGAACAAAATACCAGCTATTAAAGTCAATTTTACTCAACAAGCACATCAACCAAGTGATGCTGGTAGTTCTCAGGTTGCATCATCGAAATCTTCTGGTGTTAAGCACAAAGGGCTAGGATATGTAATCAAGGAGAAGCCAGTTCAATCTTCAAATCCAGAGAAGAAAAAAGGTGTCAAGAAGGTTAAAGATCAAAAGAAATCACAACCTCCAAAGAAGCAAAATGTTGCTTTCTATTCACAGAATAATTCTTATTATTCTGGAGGTTCGTCATCTGATTACAAAGGTTCTATGCGGAGTAGATCTCCGAGGTATGATTCCTATGATGATTTCTTTGATCATTTTGGTTCTGATAATTCTTCATTTTCTAAAAATTCAAATAATTTTTTAAATGTTTTTAAACTTCGTGAAAAATTTGTTATGCATGTCATCACCCGGGACATCTTGCTATGGATTCTCCAACGACTGCATATGTCAACAACAATTCAAAATATGTGGATAAACATGGTAAAAAATTTTATGAACCATGGTCCGCAAAGTTCAAATCAACTAGTAAGTCGTTTTGGTCCAAATCAAAGACACCGGTTAACATAGTTTCCGGTTCTGATCAAAAAAATTTATCATCAATAATTTGGAAACCAAACGTTGTTTCCCAGGCCAACAAAGACTATGTGGAAGACACTGGGTGACCCGATGCTATTGAATCAGGTCGATCCCAAAGCAACTAACGTTTTATTTGGTGTTAGCAGGTATTTCAGGAAGACCTATCGGTAATTAAAAGATTGCTGGTGGTGGAATATATGTGTTTTAACTTAAATTAAATTTCAAAATCAAATTTTATGTTTTCAAAATGCTAAAACGCAAGTATCTGTGTTGGTTGATCAAATTTTTTTTTTCACTTCCTCTCAATTTGAGGGGGAGTTTGTTTCTTTGAAAAATACAAAAATAGTGTGTTGATTTTCAAATGGTAAAAATGAAAATTTGGAAAGATAAAAAACTGAAAAATGCAAAAAGTACAAAAACATTGAAAAAATGAGAAATTGTATCAAACATAAATGGGAAGTGATGGTACATTGGCCGACGTTGTCTGACTCATGGATAGAGTAAGTGAAAAGCCATAAGTTCATTAATGGATGTGTTAGGTTGGCTCGGCAAATCAAAATGTATACAAATGTGATATATACTAAATCTGATGCTTGACCTAGTGGACAACATCTTGATGCATATTTCAAGATATTAAGAAAAAGATAAGTGAAAAGAAAAATGAGAAGTCACTTTGTATACATGTGTTCATTTTGTATAGATTTAAACTTGTTTTATTTTCTTTCTTCTTTCTTAAACGATCGGACTTTCTCTGTGTATCAAAAGATCGACTTGATTGTTTACGTTTGAGGTTCTGCTTTATTTTCTTTGGTGTTTCACATAATTCATCGGACTTTCTCTGCGTGTCCACAAGACCGACCTGATTGTTGTTGAATTATACAATTTCAACTTGTTTTTATTTTCTTATTTTGTTAAATCCGAGGCCTTATCTGCGTATCGAAAGATCGACCTTAAGGTAGACGATTTAACGTTCTTATTTCTTTTTGCATGGAACACAGTAGCAGTTCGTGTGATGTCCAGTTCGGACAGTTGTGATATTGTATAAATAGCTAGCTTCTTGTTTAGAATTGAAACTTCTTGCAAAATCTTATGTGTGTTTCTATGTGTGTACTCTCTGTGGTTAATCAATACAATTCCTTTTGTATTTACTTCATCGTATCTTGATTTCATACTCGAATTACAACTTTATGATCATGATCAAGTAGGCGATTCGCCGCTCACGCACTTTTAGTGATACGTAAAGGCCGAGTGTTCAAAGAAATCAATAATAAACTTTCAATTAAAAGAGTTTTAATAAAGTCATTAGTCCACCTTAAAGCAAGTTTATAAAAACAGTTTACCAACCCACCAAAGATGTGTTTATCCCCAAAAGAGTGTAAGAATTTGGCAACTAATCATGGCCTAAAGATATGCTTAAGAAATAATGATCGATTCATAGACAAATAACATTTCATTATCCACAAAAGTTTATGAAAAACTGTATACGGATCGATTATATGGATGAGACGGAAGTTTTGTCATTGATTCATGTCGAATGATTACATGACCGAAGGAGTATACAAACGTTTAAGCTCTGGGGGAGGTTGGACAGAACCTCCCCTCTCAACACAAAGACACTAGACAAAAACTTACAAAGAAATACAAAGACGAAACTATTTATACTTCTTAATTTTGTCCGAACTAGGTAACCTCCGAACTCTGTCCGAACTGGGGTACCTCCAAACTTGGAGTTCGGACCACCTTAGGACACCCCCGAACTTGGAGTTCGGCTAAGGTTCGGACCCCAGATCTTGTCCACTCTCAAATCTGTCTGTTCGTCAATTCGAACAGTAACGACCACACAAGGTTCATGCACTAACAAATTCCCCCTTGGACGTTACTGTCGAATCCAGACATTGATCTTCTAGCAATCTTCATCAGTCAGTCTGCTACATCTTGAATCTTGATTATCAGCAAACTCCCCTTGGACTGAAACTTCAGGTATGCAGGAAACGGTTCGAATCTTGTACAATCTCCACAACCAATAAAATTCCCCCTAGCTTCAAGCACAACCATCCAATTGAAACCGGCATGTATGATAATGGTTCACTTCATAAGTTGTATCCGGAAATTCTAAAGACACACGAACATCACTGCATCTTGATAATAATCTTCAATCTTCACTGAATTGTAACACATTCTGATCTTTATGAAAACAGACACGATCAACATCTTCAATCACATAAATTCTCCCTCAGCATCAAATCCATCCCAATATATTACTCCGGTAAACGTATATCTCGTTGCAGACTGGAATCTGACCAAGTCTTCCCACAACTCAAGAAAGTATCGGGCATATGACAAAGAGTTCCAAACCATAATTGAAAACTTTGACATATCGGTTCGCACGAACATCAGAATATACCACCTTTCCATGAAGATCAAAAATCACCATCATCCCTGAACTGATTGCTTTTGAATATTCACTTTTTCAATTATGAAACTTTGAAAGTTTTTAGGGTCCCTAATTTCCCCCTAAACAAGTGACATATTCAAATCTTCAATTTCTTATGATTCCAACCCCGCATTCTTGTAGTGGAATGATAAACTCAAGTGGCCCGCAACGGAATCTTTAATCTCATTTAATCTTTAGTTTGTGTAAAAAGATAATCTCCAACAAACGTTCCCAAGTAATCATAACCATGTCTCCGAATCTCTGTCCATCATCATAAACATGTATTCTTGAATCTCTGTCCATCATCAAGAACAATGACTACCCATAAACTCATTTCTTGAAATTCGATCACTAACTCGTAACAAATATCGTGATCTGGATTTTCTTCAAACATAACACCCCACAACTACCGAATCAATGGTAAACCCGATAGCTGATCCGCTTCTTTGAAATTCCCACCTAACGGGGGTTCGGGGGCAGCGCCCCTGAGAAGCGTGGTCCAAGGGGCGGCAGCCCCTGGCGGGGTCCAAGGGGCAGAGCCCCTGGCTGGGATCGAGCTCGTCCGAATATGGCCGAATCTGACCTTCAGAACCTCCTCCGAACCTAACCTCCGAACCTGACCATCGGAACCTCCTCCGAACCTGACCTTCGGACGTCCGAACCTGGAGTTCGGAGCGGTTATTTTTCAGATCTGTTCTTCGACCGAACCGTGTCCGAACTCGAACTGGAAATTTTTGAAATCGAACCAAACTCAGAATTTGATCAAATTTTGACATCTAGAGGTTTCTGTTAGGTAAAAACGTGACTCAGAAAGACTCGATTGATTAAAAATCAATCAGAAACACTTTCAATCACCCCTAACCGTAGTTTTAACGTCTCAAAATGAAGAAAAACGATTGATTTCGACCATAGAAAGAGCCAACAGCTCTGATACCAACTGAAAAACCATATACGGATCGATTCTATGGATGAGACGGAAGTTTTGTCATTGATTTATGTTGAATGATTACATGACCGAAGGAGTATACAAACGTTTAAGCTCCGGGGGAGGTTGGACAGAACCTCCCCCTCTCAACACAAAGACACTGGACAAAAACTTACAAAGAAATACAAAGACGAAACTATTTATACTTCTTAATTCTGTCCGAACTAGGTAACCTCCAAACTCTGTCCGAAATGGGGTACCTCCGAACTTGGAGTTCGGACCACCTTAGGACACCCCCGAACTTGGAGTTCGGCTAAGGTTCGGACCCCAGATCTTGTCCACTCTCAAATCTGTCTGTTCGTCAATTCGAACAGTAACGACCACACAAGGTTCATGCACTAACAGTTTAAGTTCTTACAATCTTGACGAGAAGGCACTGAAACACGAAAACAAAGTGGCTCAAAAAGAAAACATGGTATAAACTAGCGGGAGGAGAGTGAGTGGGAGCTCTGAGCGGATTAGAATAGAGGGGGGAGATCCTCCTTTTAAAGGCAGCTCTGAGTGCTATGCAGGGGCACGGGGTGTGTCATCCAGGGGTACAGGGTCGTGTCGTGTAGGGGGTGCGTGTTGTCTAGAGAGCTACAATGGCACGAGACCATATCTGTCAAAAGGCTATAGGGCTTCGCTGGCAGTTGGGCACGGAGCGTGCCATGCTGAGCACGAGGCGTGTCAAAGTCCAAGAATCAACATCTTTGATCTTTTTTCATCTGTTTTCTTCATTTTCCGCTCTTTTTGTGATTTTGGCTTGAATAAACCTGAATAACTACAAAGTAGACAAAAACACTATGTTCTTGTAATAGTTAGTCAGTTTTATCCCAATATGCGAGGGATATTTGTTAATAAAACATGTATATTTATTGGTACATTATTCTCTTAAGCAAATCTTTAAATCCATGCTTGGCTAAGCTCTTATATTTACTTGGGAAGCAACAAACCTTTGGTGGGTTGGTTAATAACTTTATAAACTCGCTTAAGGTGCATTTAATGACTTTATGAAAACCCTTTTTACTGAAAGTTTATTATTAACATTTTTGAGCAAGCGTGTTCTTCGTATCAAAGACCATTTTAGGAGTCGAAATCTCATCAACCGGACTTGTGAAACCCGATTGGGGGACGATGCATGATCCTTCGGGTGACTAGCGTCCCACGCTACATGATATGTTCGGGGTCCTTATGTCTATGTAAGCAAATCCGGCTAACCACGCATGTGCGGGCTGAAAGTATCTGGTTGGGAAAGGGGGTTGGTAATATTTTGTCACCTCACAGAAGCCTAAAGGTACTTGTTAGTGGACTTGGCTCTGATTACGACTTACACGCTTGCGCGAGAGCGGTGTGTGGAAGAGAAAGGTCTTAGTCCTTTAAAAAAATCATTTTCATAATAAAATAATCCGACACGCAGGGTTGTTCCCCTGCTGGTTCATGACGCTGTGTCGAGTGTAACGGTTTCCCGATCAAGGAGCCCTACAATTAAGTGGCATTACACCACTATATTTGTTTACTAGCAACAAAGTTCCTCAGGGTTCACACCTGTCACACCCTCACAAAACCACCCACGTAATACCCGCGAACGGAGGCCTGAGTCAGACCAGGGTCTGAGTCGTCAGACACTTTGAACATATATATGCTCGACTCAACGACAAGTTTAAGTTTGTAAAACAGTTTATCAGAGTAAAACTTTATTTAAAATAGCGCGGAAGCATTTATCAAGTTTTGAAATCTTTTTTGCGGAAGCAACAAAACACCAAGTCTAATGATTCATATGCGGAAGCGACAACATAAAATAGTTTTAACATATCTTTCGCCCAGGGTGAAAAAATAAGTTTAGAAATGATATAAACAAATGCAGACCAATACCCATAATCCTAACGTACACTCCTTAGAGAACCTCCTAAGGACCTGAGAAGAAACATGTAAAGTGTCAACGCTAGGTTGGTGAATTCTATGAGTTTAAGCAAGTAAATAAATATCAATTTATTTAAAACACTAAGTTAACCAGTTACCCTCAGCGAGGCATAACCCACCCAGGAATCACACATCCCGAGAAAGATAATCAGCATTCTATATACTTGGGATAGCTAGACCACGTTATTCATAACACCATAAGCCCCGTGTCCCCATTCTTGACAGCTAAGTTTTGCCTTCCTGCCATGCTATACCGAGTATGACCTGAGTTAGGACAATATAATACCCCTTCTCCACCCCAAAGGCGGTGGGGCTAGAGCGACTAGCCACGACAGGTTTGTCAAGCCCAATAGATTTGTGTCACATTTCCCCTTTATCAACTTGATACTAATGGTACATGAATTATGGAAAGACTCCATTGGCATGTTTTCCTCTATGGGTTACAAATAGTATATAAAATAAGAGTTTAGCGTTTCTCAACAGAAATCGTTTAGCATTTTCTCAACAGAAAATAGTTTAGTATTTCTCAACAGAAATAGTTTACCACGTCCCCCAAAAGCATAACATATTAAAAAGTGTGGCCGAGAACTCACCTTAGGGTGCAAATAAGTATCAAAATAGTAAATGCTAGATAGAGATGGTGAATTCCTCCTAGACTCCACCTATGACACACAATCGTGTGAGTGTTGACTAACTTAACCAATCATCCCGACAACGTGCGGACAACGGACAAGCGAACTCGGGTACACATTGGTGATTGAATTTAGGTTTTGTATACTTGACCTAACACGTTCACACATACAACACATTATACTATGATAAACATAATGCATCAAAATTGTTTACAATATTATCCCGCGTATACAATGTACGATCGACAGGGCAATCGTACAAAGTCTTGTCATTCCCACCAAGGTACGAGACTTAGGACTTGTACACTCGTATAAGTCATTGAAAAGTAGTGAGCGTTGGATCGGCTATTCAATCTAGCTATTCGGAAACAAAACAAGTAATTAAGAGTTGTTTTATTGATCAATGAACAATTACAACTCAGTAACACTCAGAAAACTGACACAGAGAATCACACCTTAGAAACACACACTTAAGGCTAAATCAGACTCTCACTCGTGTTCAAAACAAAGCTCAAGCTCACTATTTATAGTTGCTGGCCGAACCATGTCCGAACTCCAGGTTCGGCTGCAGGTCCGAACTCCTGGTTCGGACCAGGTTCGGATGGCAGTGAACATTGCCTTGAACTTGGAACTTGAACCTTAGTTGAATACTTCACACGACACACTTCTCTGGTATCAACAAACTCCCCCTCGTCGTGTGCAGTATCTCTTCAACATCTTCAAATCTGTATCTTCAATCAAGATCCCCCTCAAGTGTAGAATCCGTTCGTCCAATGAAATGAATCTTCGAACAAACTCCTCCTCAACTTGATCGTAACTTGATCTTGAATACTTGATGATGTCTGGTGTATCTCTGGTCTTTATCAACAACTTCAGAAGACTTGAAATTGTGATTTCCTTCACTTTAGAAACCTGCTCAAAATTTAAATAATCTTGGCGCAAAAAGTCTCTTCGAGACTCCAAGAAATGATTTGGAAAAATTTGATTTTGTGTCACGTGTTGATCAGATCGGAAAAAAACAGACATAAAATCTTTTTGACTTTTAGAAAGTTTATATCAAAACAAACCTATAATCTTTTTTACTTTAAATATTTATGCTAAAACACACCAAAAATCTTTTTGTATTTTTTCAAAATGAAATGAAATACAATACAGAATCAGACACTATTTTTGGTATGAGAAAGATCACTATATGGGATCATATTGAACAAAACGCACTGAACTACACTTCAATTTCAACTAATTGAAGCACATAATTCATGCTGATTGCCGGTATAATTTGTCCATCTTAAACTCAGGCAAAATCCTACTCATAACATCTGGATATGTTAAGGTATTGATTAGATTTGCTTTGACCAGTGTATCCCACACTATCATACATATTCAGACATTTTCCTTTTCTTTTTCTTTTGCTTTTTGTGTGATTACACTTGTGAATTTTTCACAACGCATAATGTTTTTCATAGTTTCGCCAACTGTGTTCCATGCAAAAAGAAATAAGAACGTTAAATCGTCTACCTTAAGGTCCGTCTTTCTATACGCAGATAAGGCCTCAGATTTAACAAAATAAGAAAAATAAAACAAGTTAAAATTATATAGCCCAACAACAATCAGGTCGGTACTCCCGTACACGCAGAGAAAGTCCGATGAGTTATACGAAACACCAAAGAAAATAAAGCAGAACGTCAAACGAACAACAATCAGGTCGGCCTTGTGAGCACGCAGAGAAAGTCCGATCGTTTGACAAAATAAAGAAAATCAAACAAGTTTAAATCTTTGCAAAATGAACACATGTATACACTGTGACTTCTCATTTTGATTTTCACACTTATTTTTCTTTTTGTGTTATGAAATACGCATCAAGATGTTATCCACATGATCAAGCAATAGTATTTAGTGTATATCACATTTGAATATTTTCTGATTTGCCGAGCCTACCAAACATATCAAACAAAGATCTTATGGCCCTTTCATTTACTCTATTCATGAGTCAGATACGTAAGCCAATGTACCATCATTTCCCAATGATCAATTTGTCAAAATTTTATATATTGTGCATGTATTCACCTTTCTTATATATTGTGCATGTATTCACCTTTTTTATATATATGGCATGTATTCTCACTTTCTTCCCATAACATGCACTTTCACAATTTCTCTCCCTTACATGCATTTCTCCCCCCTTAAAATGAAAAACTCTATTTTTGGATTTTTCATTTTACATAAAAACAAGACTCTGTTTTGGTTTCTATCAAAGGAAAAAACATAAAGAAAGGAAAATTGATCAATCAACATGGATATCTTGCAGGTTTAGATTTTTACAAAATTTGCAGGTTAGAAAAATATATTGCAAGTAATTTAAATTAAGTAGAATACCCCTCCACCAACAATTTTTCAATCGTCGATAGGTCTTCTAAAAGTACCTGCACACTGGTCAAACTGATTAGTTCATAAATGACCCGAAGCGAATCGCTTCTGGTCGACCAGTATCCTGGTTTTGCCTCGAAACTACCTTAGGTTTCCATTGTTGGTGTTTTGGTAATTCAGTTTTTGATGAAATAATCACAGGTGACTGTGATGAAGAACCTACATTTTGAACCTTTTGAAACATAGGAACAAAACGTTTTTGTTTAAGAAAGAATGTAGGTTCACATTCATCAAAAACTCTGCCTTGTTCAGTAACAAACTTTTGTTTGGCAGGTTTACCAAAAACTGGTTTCTATTGAAACCTTTGGTTTGATTCACCAGGAAGTGGACAATCTTTTGCCATATGCCCTTTTTGGCGGCAACATAGCATATACGTTCTGATATGTCCCACCTTTTAGGTGCCTTCACAGAATCACAAACATGTATATCTCGAACATGAACAGAAAAAGAATTATATACCTGTCGGTGATGATCATGAACCCATTTAGAATTTGGGCTCCGAGAATTAGAATCATCAGAAGAACATTTGACGGTTTGATTCTTCAAGGTTCTTGAAGCATCTTTCTTCTCAAAAACTTCGAAAATCTTTCGAGCATCGACACAATGAAGAGGAAACTCTTTGTCGGAGAAAATCTGGTCGGAACCTTTGAGCTTGTAGAAACGCTCAGGTTGAACCTTCTCAGCTTTAAAAACTTCCTTCTTCACTTGTTTCATCTTAAGTTTCTTCAAATCTTGGGATGATGATGCTGGAACCTCCTCAGCTTTCACATTCTTTGCTTTAAAACCCAAACCAATATGCTTTCCAACAACTTTTTCCTCAGAATGTAAATTCTGGTGTCTATCCTTTGCCAACTTATAAAATTCAGCTTTAATATCTTTGAGATTTATCTTTTTAAAGAAGATCGTCTCATTAAATTCAGGTTAAGAATGAATGTTGTCACTTGAAATAGCAAATTCCTCATTGTCAGCAGACGAAGAACCAGATACAAACTTAGGAGCAGGAGGAATCTCAGATTTCTTGACATTCTTCTTCTTATGCTTCTTGATTTTCTTTTTCTTCACAGCCGTCGCTTCTTCAGAATTAGATGATGAAAACTTTGAGTAATCAACCTCTTCAATCTTTTCCTTCACTTCTTTGAAAGTTTCTTTGATATAAGCAGAGGGTGAAGCTGTCTTATCAAACATCTTTTTAAAAAAATTATCTTTAGCCAAAAAGCTTGTGAACACTTGAGAATTAGAGACATTGTTCAGCAAGCGATTGGCATCAATCACTCAAATCTTTAGATCAGAAATTTGCATTTGAGCATCAGCCGATTCCTTCTCAGTAGCAATCAAATGCTTTGCAACCTTATGTATCTCAAATTTATGCATACCAAGATTTTCGAGCCCCACAAACAATTCTTTCTTCAATTTATCTTCATTCCTCTTTTGAATATCCAAATTTGCAGTTTGAACTTTGTTCACACTTACCAGTTCACGCTTCTCATCCAAGTATTTCTCCATCAGAGCTTGATAACTTGCAATTTTAGCAGCAGATTCTTCAACATTCTTTGTCAGCAGATCAAGCTTAATTTTGGACTTTTCAAACAAATTCTGAAAATCATTAGCAGCATCCTCCGCTTCATCCTTGCATTTCTTGACTTCATTCACCAACTCATTCTTTTCTTCACAGATCATTGTATTTGCAGCTTCAACATTCTTTTTGTCTTGTTTTAATATTTCTAAAGTTTCATTCAGCAATTTGACCTCGATAATCAAACATTTATTCTTCAAAACTAATTCCTTCTCATGTTCCCTAGACACCTCCAAAATTTTCTTTCACCAACTTGAAGTCCTCAGAAGGCTCTTGAATTTTATTCAATAACAAAGCATTCTCTTTCAACAAACTTTCCAAATTTTCAGCCGATTCATAGGAACTTGGTGTTGAACTTGTGTCTGAACTTGCATCTGAACAAGAATCTTCATGTTGATCATGAGTGACTATTAAAGCAGATGAATCAAAATGTTTACCCCAATCATTAACACCATCATCTTAAACTCTTAAAGCTGTTGTCTTTGAATTACTAGACGATGGTTGAGTAAAACCGAGTTTGCTTCCATGAACTTATTGACATTTTCTAGCAAAATGTCCAAGCTTTGAACACTTGTAGCACTTAATATTTGATTTATCAAAACCCAATTTGCCACTAAAAGCTTGTTTTCCAGTTTTCTTATGATATCGTTGTGACCTTTGAGTTAACATAGCAAGTTGCCATGACATATCTAACTCATTTAATTGATCATCATCAAGCTCATTCAAATCTTCTTTAATTAATTGTGCCTTCCCAACATCATTTATAATCATTCCAAAAGACGAAGAAATGAGAGAAGCAATCAATTTGGCACATTCATCCACCGATTGAATAGAAAACGCACTTGAACGTGATGAATCAAGAACTGTATAAGTGCAACCTTTTGAAGAATCAGAATTTCCTGAAGCTCCAGCCATAAAAGCAACACTTGGTGCAGAACTCAGATTTGGCTTTTCTTTAGCATTCATGCTAGCAGTATTCTCACCATGATACAACTCAGGATTTTGTAAAGTAGCAGTTGATTTCTTTGAATTTAACATTTCCATTTCCCGAGCATAGCGTTTTCCAGTAAGCTCGTAAAAAGTCAAAGTAGAGTATTCTTTATCATGAGTGATTATCAAAACATAGTTCTTCCACTTTTCAGGCAACGCTTCCATAATCTTTCCCTTCAAATCAGCATCAGTTTTCTCAATTCCAACCACCTTTAATTCACTAATCAGATGTGAAAACCTTGAAACAAGAGCAGTAATGTTCTCATTGTCATAATGTTGAAAATTATCAAATTCTTTATTCAACACTTTCTTCCGACTCTTCTTGTAATCATCATTCCCCTCACATCTTGCTGATAAAGCATCCCACAATTTCTTAGACTTCTTGCAAGTACTAAATTGATGTAGCAACTCAGTGGGTAATGCCATCGTAAGATAGCCGAAAGCTTTTTGTTCAAGCTCGTATGATTTCCTTTCAGCAATGTCGAAGGTATGAACTTCTTTGAAATATCCTTGATCAGTCGGATGTTGATAAAGCTTCTTGATCGGAATCCACAAATGGATATCATTCGTGCTTATGTAAGCAGAAAATCGTTGCTTCCAATTCTGATAATCTTCTAATTTCAACAACTTGGGAACTTTCTGACTTATTCCAATTTCATTATCAAAGTTCATCATGGTCTACATTGCGTTTTGCATAGCGACAAAAACTTGAAATTCCGACATCGTTGAAAAATTTGAATTTTGTTTGTCCGAACCTTGTCTGAAACCCTATGCTTCGAACCTGTTCCGAACTCTCTCCGAACCTTAAACGATGGACCGAACTTCAAATGAACCTAAAAATCCCGAACTATCACCGAACTTGTACTAAACCTTCCCGAACTTTGTCCGAAACACAAACTGGTATGAACCTCGACCAAACTACTATCGAACAAGAACAAACTCCGAACTATGACCGAACACAAAACAAACTTGTCCAAACTCTGTCCGAACTAGGACTTCGAAGTAGTTGGGCCGAACCTCACCAGTAATATCCGAACCTCAACATAATTTTCTTAAAACGCTCAATTTTGAACTGATATTGACGAGATTTGAAGCAGTTGATCCGAAAATGTGATAACAAATGATTTAGGAGCAAAATTTTCACAAAAGACTAGATCAAAGTGATCAAAAATTTGCAAAAATACTCAAAAATACTCATTTCGTATCAAAAACTCTGAGAATAGCAACCACAGATCAAAAGAATGAACCAGATAGCTCTGATACCACTTAAAAAGTCGTGAGCGTTGGATCGTCTACTCAATCTAGCTATTCGGAATACAAAACAAGTAATTAAGAGTTGTTTTATTAAACAATGAACAATTACAACTCAGTAACACTCAGAAAACAGACACAGAGAATCACACCTTAGAAACACACACTTAAGGCTAACTCAGACTCTCACTTATGTTTAAAACAAAGCTCAAGCTCACTATTTATAGCTGCTAGCCGAACCATGTCCGAACTCCAGGTTCGGCTGCAGGTCCGAACTCCGGGTTCGGACCAGGTTCGGCTGGAAGTGAACATTGCCTTGAACTTGGACCTTGAACCTTAGTTGAATACTTCACACGACGCATTTCTCAGGTATCAACACTCATAACCAATTAGACTAATGACCTGAAAACACTTAATCAAGTAATCTCATGCTCATACACATGCATTTACATGGTTATTTATTTTCCAATATATATATATATATATATATATATATATATATATATATATATATATACCACATGTATGCTAATTCCATGATAAATCCACATCATCATCTCATGTAGGTCACATAGATCATAAATTAACACACTACAAGCCATGCCATAAATTCCTAACCACATGCATGAGTGTCATCTTACCTAATAGGCCATTTTCACCATATTTTCATGTAAATAACTTTTATAAATTAATCCACATGCATTTGAACATCATGTTTACAACTTTATAGAGTATCATGCATCCATTAACCTAGATGAAGCAATTTCATAGTAGATCTAACAAAAATCAAGAGCCTTTATTCAAGATCTAGCATGCATGGCTACCGAAATCGGGTTTCCATCATAGATCTCATGTAAAGTTAGCAAGTTTATTGCATAACAACCCTAGATCTATCATTATCAAGTTATTAGAACATAGATCTAGCATAAATCTTCAAGCTTTATCCACATGCAACCATGTTTTCCCATGCAAAACCCTAGATCTAGCATGCATCATCATAACTTGCACAAAAATCATACTTTTGATCCAAAGATGCAACTTTATCATCACAAACACTAGATCCACTCATGATATCATCATATCATTAGAAATCAGATCCAGATCTAACATAAAGCTTGGATCTTGACATCTTTTAAACAAGCAAAACAAGAGGAAACACATACCGAATGAATGTCGGATGATCAAGGATGATATCAAAGCTTGATTCTTGAAGAAAAGCAAGAAACTTGATGGATTTTGAGTATGGAATGACTTAGAGTCGTGAAGAGATCTGATGGGACGTTCTTGAGGTACACAAATGAGGTGGTGGTGGCTAAATGTTTTTAAATGGGTGAAGTTAGAGTTTCTGCTGGAAAACCCTCTCCAATCGTATCGCTTGGAGGGTAGGGTTGCTCTAGGCGATATGCGTAGAGAACCTGTCTGGCAGCCCTTTGACTTTTGTTGACTTTTAACGATTTTTGATGTTTTGGTAACGTTTTCAATGATTTAGGTTTTCCTCTATTCACCATTGTTTTTATCACATCGAATCCAATAAAGTCAAGTATCAACTTGCCATTTAACAATTTACGATCATGCAATTAAATTCACAAATCGGTTTACACATATTTCACGACACATAGTAGTTTTCAGTTTATCACCAATGTTTCAAGACTCCAACTTGTGTGTGATGTTTCTGAAGTGTTTTAAGACTACTAGACTCTTCACATCCAATTTTGAGGTTAAAGTTGATGAAGTTTGACTTTGAAAAGTCAACACTATGAACTTGAGCAATTTGATCACTGGTGGTGGTGCGTCGGAGTGATGGCCAGAGGTGGTGATGGTGGTAGTGGGGTGGTGCTGGTGCATCAGAGTACTTTTCGGGTGGTGACGGGGGTGGTGAGGAGGTGGTGATGGTGGTTGTGGGAGGTGGTGATGGTGGTGGGGTGGTATGTATGCCACATCATATCCGGATTGGTTTAAAGAAAAAGGGAAAAAGAAAAAAAAATGACATGTAAGCCGCCACATCACTTTTCCGTTAGTTGGGTTAACTTTTTTAACGGAGGGACAAATAGAAATAAAGAAGTGTAAAGGTGGGACTATTGGATGCCAAAGCAAAATGTGGGATTATTGGATGCCAAAAAGAAAAATGTGGGATTATTTAAATCTAATTTTCATTAAAATAACAAAATACTCAACTATGTTCTACAAATTAAAATCTGATAACAAAAAAATTACCCATTAATCTCATCTTCCAATTCTTCACAACAGAAAGAAAACAAATCTCAATCTTGGCTACTTCTTTTCCTGTGCGCAACAGTAGCAACTAGCAAGGCGCAGCCCTAAGGCTACCGTAATCCCCCCAACCTCCCTAGTCCCGATCAGAATGTGTTAATCTCCCCAAATGCTAACCACGTTCTGTTTTTTGTTTTTTTATTGGTTATTGGGTTGAAGCCCAAATTTCCCAATTTATGTTCTCCTGTAAGTCATGAAACCAGCAAATCAAATGTAATTATATTCAAATTTTTTCTTTATTTATTTATGTATTCTAATCACTTAATTTAATCTTCACAAATATAATTAGCGGTTAACCAATTAGAGGTTAATTTGTTGATTCGTTATACTTGTGCTCAACTTAATAGTAACAAATTAATATCATTTATATCACAACATACTAATTATAAAAACCGAGCAAAGCGATATATTTTACACTTTCATCGGTGTATTTAGAAGCGAATTAGTATGAAATAGAGTGTGCCTAGATGCCACTCATCAACAAGTTTGTGGAAGACGATCAAATAGTCACTCGTCCCGTGCTTATACTTTAAAAGAAAGACCCAAACCGACTGACTGTAATCATCGACAATGGTTAGGAAATAGTGAGCCTGACTAAGTGATGGTGTTAGGTATTTGCCCCATATATCACAATGTAGCAATTCAAAACAGTTTCTTGTTTTGATGGAACTAACAGGAAACGACAATTGAGTGTGTTTGGCTCTTGAACAAGTATCATATATAAAAATGTCAGTTTTCAAAGACAAGTTCTTAACAAAATTATAATGTGAGAGTTTCTCACGGGAGCCTAGTCGTTTATGCCACAATCCAAAGTCGTCGCCATAGCTTTTCTTCCACTTCCACCATATCCATCTCGTAAAGCCCTTGTTTGTATTTAGCCACTCCAATCAATTTCTTCGAGTTCAAGGCCTGCATAATGCAGAAAGTTGAGAAAAGGTGACTGAACATTGTAAATTTTTGCATAAGCGGCTAACCGACAAGATATTGCATGTAATATTGGAACATATAAAACGTTTTGGACTTTCATCCCATTAGCTAAAATGCAAGTTCCTTTTCCTTCTACCGGTAGAACGTTTTAATATGATAATTAGATTCTATATTGCTTGATACGATTACATGTTAGAGCATATTCCTATGCTATGAAGTGTCTCGTGTATTGTATCTATGTGAGCGTGTCTAAGTGTGAGTCATAGGGTCAACATACCATGGGCCGTACCAGCTGGTCCGCCGTACCATTGGTAAGGGCGTACCAAATGGTCCACCAGTTGGTACGCAGCCTTTTATGTTGACACTATAAATAGTTCGTGTTAGATTGAGAGATTAACACTTCTGTTATTTCTTCACCTTTCTGTGTGTGTTCTAGAGAGAGAAACTAGAGCTTACTTCTTGTAATCTTCAAGTGAGTTAATAAGAACAAAGCTTATTTACTTTCTGTTTCACTAGATTGAACAAAGCATGATGTAGTAAGATCGTTACACGTACTTACAAGTGGTATCAGAGCAATCCAGGTTGCTCTACTGTTGTGTTTTTGGTTAATTTTCGAGTTTTTAGTGAGAGAAAGTGGGTGTTTCTTCATTTTTCATCAAGTTCGTCCAATTCTGAGTGTTTCTGGTGCTAAACATGATTTCTAAACGTTCTTAGTGTATTTTCGCACCTTACTGTAGCAATTTTCAGCTCAAAAAGTCCAGAATTCAAAAAATCAATCGATTTCAGCATGGTACGCTGCTGGTACGCTGCCTGAAGATTCTGGTACGCTGGTTGAAGGTACTGGTACACAAGGCAATCTTCATAACATTCGGGTACGCTGAACTTTGGTACGGAAGGCAATCTTAAATCGTGGTACGCGGCGGTAATTTTCTTGTACGCTGGCAGTTACGTCATACCAAATTGGTACGATGTTTATTCTGGTACGCCAAGGATTTTGGTCCGTGATTTGGTACGCTAAAACCACTGGTACACTGGTGGTCAGTTGACAAGATTTGGTACGGAAGTCGTGATTTTCGTACGCTGAGATTAGTTTTCGTACGCTGGCAGAATACTTGTATTCACTAAAACTGACGTAACTTGAGAACCGTTAAGAGTTACGGGAGCAAATACCAGCCAAAAAGACCGTCTCGACGAGATCTAGACTTATACTTGCCTAACGGCCAGTACCCTCCATTTTGGTACCCAAAATCCTCTTGGAAGACCTTTGTTTTTGCATTCGAAGTTTTTGATAATTGGTTTTATGTTTTCAAAATGGATGAAATTGATGCATTCGTTGCGAGTCATCGTCCATTTTGTGCCAAAACTGATGAAGCTTGAGGATTATCTAAGTTGGGTAACAAAGTTTAAAAAATATCTTGATACCGTGGATAAAGATTTGTGGATTCCGATCATTCAGCTATATGTCTACCAACTGATTCTCATGGAGATCCCATATAGACAATGTATCTTTCAAATGCAGAAAAGAAGCAGTATGAAAATGAAAAGAAGGCATATGCGTTTATCAAGTTAGCATTATCAACAGAGTTGTTTGTGTATTTTAAGGATTTTTGGAGATCAAAAGTATTATGGGACAATCTGAAAATAATATGTGAATATCACAATATGCAACTTTATCGGAATTCAAGGTCAAATAAGAGTTCTAACAGTGAGATTGAGGAGTTAGGAAAGAAGCTGACGAAGTTGACCGAAGAAAATAGTATTCTGGTAAAAGAATTGGAGAAATGGAAGAAGAATGCTAAAGAAATATATGATTCTGTCGTTGAGACAAGCAAGAATTTAAAGATGCCTGATTTGATGTCAAAATTTCCTCATCTGGTTGATAAATGTGAATTGGTTTCACAGAAAAATAAGAAGATTCAGAATTTGCTTATGGATGATCTATTGTTGAATGATGAAACTTATAAGAAAGAAGAAGTAGTTACTTCAGAATGTAAGAAGTGTATTGATTTATCAAAAGAAGTTGAAAGATTGAAAAGTGGAACTGCAGAGGCTGAAAATGAAAGTTCGGCATCTAAGATTGTAAAATTAATTGAAGAAAATGCTGAATTAGTCAAAGAAGTGAAGAAATGGAAAGATGAAGCTAAGGATACTGCAAATGATTTTCAAAATCTATTTGACAAATCAAAGTCTAGGCTTGATATGCTTACCAAAACTTCTGGTGAACAAGTTGCTGAGATTGAGTTATATCAGATTGATATGGAGAAGTTGCTCGATGAGAAGAGGGAGTTAGTAAGAGTGAATAAATTGCAAAATGCAAATTTGGATATTTAGACAAGAAATGAAGATATATTGAAAAAAGAGTTGTTTGCTGAACTTGATAATCTGAGATTGCAAAAATATGAAACTCACAAAGTTGCTAAGAAATTGATTGCAACAGAGAAAGAATTGTCTGAAGCTCAACAAAAAATTTCTGATTTGAAGATTCACGTAATTGATGCAAATAGTGTGTTGAACAATGTCACAAATTCACAATCTTTTACAAGTTTCTTGGCTAAAGATGAAAATTTTGAGAAAATATTTAACAAAACAGTTTCACCACCAGGAAGTTTAAAAGAAGGAGTTCATGAGCTGAAGGAAAATGTTGAAGCTGGTGATTATTCTAAATTTGTTGATAATAAATCAAATGAGGAAAAGGTTGTGAAATCACATAAAGAACAGAAAGCTAAAAGTGTTATGTTTGATTCTTCCGCTACTGAAAAAGAGAAATCAGCTAGTTCAACCGAGAAAATTAGTTCACCTATTGATTTTGATGAGACTATTTTCTATCAACAAAAGAATGTTGGTCAAGTTAAAGCTGAATTTTCTCGTCTTGTGAAGTATATACATGAAGTATCTGGTTCTGAAGAGAAGATTCCAGGGAAACATGTTGGTTTGGGTTTCAAGTTCAAAAATGTTAAAGTTGATGGGGCTCAAGCTTCAAAACAACAGAATTTGAAGAAAGTTAATTTGAAACAAGTCAAGAAGGATGTGTTTAATGCTAAAAAGGTTCAACCTGAGAGGTTTTACAAACTTGTAGGTCCGAAATCTCTCAAACACACGATATTTCTATCACAAACGAGTGTGGAATCCTCGTAGGTGATTGATTCAAGAATAGAGATGAAGAGAACACAAGAAAACGATGATTTAAACGATAAAAGCTTGATCTTGCACACAAGTAAACTTGTCGGGTACAAAACACAAATCGTAAACACCTTGGCTCCTTTTCTCTAAATCGTAAACTAGCACCCAAATGAGGAGGTCTCAAGGGGTTTATATAGGCACCCCAATGGGTTTACTATTGGGCCCCTTGTGGATCATAAACCCAATAGTAAACCCAAACCCAATCATAAACTACCCTAAATACAATAGCAAACTAGCCTATGATTCTAATTAAACCCTCTAAGCCCAGCCCAACTTATTTAATATTACAAGCCTCATAATCTAGCCTCTACAATCTTCCCCTAGGCTTGTGATATTAAATGTCTTCGATCTTTGAACTTCTTCTTCTTGACTGGCTGGCATGGATGTTGATGAAGATTCTTTCCGCAGAAATCTTCAATGGGTTTCATGACGGGCACTTGGGACTTCCTCTTGATCAGCATCAGCTTGAACTTCTTGAAATGAACAAGTTAATGAGAGGAGGATTCTCATTGACTTGCTTCTTTTGAAAGAACTGGTTCTTGCTGAATCTTCGGTAACTGTCTTGAATCTTCAAAACAATTAGAGGTTAAATTCTGAAAAACCTCTAACTGTGAAGACCTTGATTGTTGAACTTCAAACTTCATGAACTTTGACTGCTCTCTGTATCATTTTCTTTTTCAAAGATTGACTTGAAATCTTCAGCTTCCCCTAAACTTGTGAGCATTTTATTTGAAAAACTTTTGAAGCTTTTGGATACTTGTAAAGATACCAACAACTTCCCCTGAACAGTTTCTTTTCAGATGGAAGTCTTGTCCGGTTGGTTCTTTAACTTGAGCAGCAGCAACATCTTTCTTTCATCAACCTGTCTGACACACATTTGAAAAAATATACACTACCTAGACATGTGATGACCGGTCTTTGGGTTAGGAGGTAAATATCATTTGTTCAGTTGATTCAAATTAACATAATTTTAACCAAAAACCCTAATATAGATTACGGGTTTTCTATAAAACTTCCCCTGAACCCAAGACCTCTAAAGACTTCCCCTTAGCTGATAATTTCCCTTCAGCTAAGGACTTCCCCTGAGATAATACATATTATCTTCGAGTTCCCTTCAGATACTATGTATTATGGAAGTCTTTTCGGATAATACTTATTATCCTCCCTCCTTCCCCTAAAAATTTGTCAAGATCTGACGGAGGAAGTCTTTTCCATTGGATAATAAGTATCATCCTCGAGTTCCCTTCGGATAATACTTATTATCCCATACTCCTTCCCCTAAAAATTTGGCAAGATCTGTCGGGGGCATATTGTCATGCATTAAAACCCATGAAAAACACATCTAGACTTCTCAAATCAACCTGGCCAAGACGAAAACACACCAAAAAGAACTAAACGACTCACACACGAAAGATAAAAATAAACAACTACTTAACAATATCAAACATGAGAAAGTTTACAAGGGATCAAATCGTATGAATCTGACTGAGGAACCCTTTTCAGCTTCAGTTACTCAACTAGTCCAGGTGATTGCCGGTATGTTTGTCCGCTTTAAACTCAAACCCGTTTAAGCCCAACCGAATGCGTCATGCTTAATATAGTACATTATTACCGTCATGTTTATTTGTCCCCACACCCAAGCGTACACAGCAAAACCTACCCAACCTCAGAGTTTATTAAGGATTCACAAACCCCCAACTTGAGGAACCATGCACCACGGCTATGACTACCACTTAATTTCATTAACCATCAGTTGGTGATCAGGTCGACCGCCAAAGAAGACCAACCGAGTGATTATTTTTCATTTTCTTTTCTTTTTCATTTTTTTTTATTTCTTTTTCTTTTCTTTTTCTTTTCTTTTTATTATGTGGTGTAGTCATGACAGCAGAGACATGGCGTGTGAGAGAGTGAATACTAGGTAATTACCACTCTCAACCCATTTTTGCCGGGACTCAGTCTTTTAAACCATGCAACCTAGGATGGGAAACTAAACATATATATTTTTTAAGTTCACTGCACTTTCATTGGAGGTCATAAGTTTAGGTCGAGCCTACCGAGCATATCACCGTGGAGCTTGCCTTTCACTTCTGCCTTACGCGTGTCAGCCATCTCCAATCCGTACATTCAATTTACTTCCCCTAAACTTCTCAGAAACAAGGCACAAACAATTAAAAATTGAAAAGCACTATTTTTTAGGGGTCAACATTTTCATCTTCTTTACATTTCTTCCCCTTGCTTTTTGATTTTTAATGTCACAAATTTGTGAGCATCATAAATTTTTTTTTTTAACAAACATATAAACGAATTAAATGACTTTACACACATCTGGCCAAGTTAACTTTGAAAATTTTAGAAAATTGGGTTTCATGACATGCACACTTCATTGCATTTGAAGTCAAACACTTAATCAATCAAGTGAAATTTTTAAGAAAAGATTTGACCCAAAACACCCTTTGCTGTCTCATCATTCAAACAACCAAGTTAAGAGCAGTACCTTTCATGCTGAATTAGACCCTTTACCTCTCAAAGAGACATATCCTCCAATGTATAACTTACTTGTGAAGATTTGAAGATACGTCTCCTAAAATGTGCCTGGAACAATCACTTATCAACAAACAGATTAATAATAAAAATGTTAGTGATAATCCTCCTTGACTGTTCCTGCACATAGTGAGAGATTAGTTAGCCATTGGTACCCAGGCCATTGTTTTTCTGGGTACACCTGAGGAATCAATAAAGGATACTTCTTGTAAGAACATCCCCTTTGAGAAATCAGGAAGTTGGGATGGAGCTGCCTTGATTTTAGGTTTCCAAGTTCCAGGTGATTTAACATTTGTTTTAGTCACTTTTGGTGCTGTGACTTTAGGTATTTCAACCTTCTTCATTTTAGTTTCATTTTTCAAAACAGTTTTTGTTTTAGTCACCTTTGGAGCTGTGACTTTAGGTATTTCAACCTTCTTCGTTTTAGATTCATTTTTTAAAACAGTTTTAGTTACCTTGGGAGGGGTAACTTTGGGTTTTTCAGACCTTGGTTGTTTTGAAAATGGTTTCATCACCTTTTTCTGAAAATTTTGGTAACTTGGAAAGCTGTTGTTTTGATTTGAAGATTTTCTTTCAGCTTTGGCAGCACCCCAATGTTGATCAGAGGGTTTAACCTTAGGAGTAACAGTCTTCATTGCCTTAGGTTTTTGCACCATCATTGGCTTAGACTTCACAGACTCCTGAGATGAAACCCTTTGAGTTTTCGGATAATAGGGTTCATAGGGGCGATACAGACAGTTTCTAGAAATATGACCAGCAATGCCACAATTAAAGCAAGTCTGCTTCTTTAGATAGAAGTCAGACGTGTACCCATTCGTCTTTGGTGGCTGATATGGAGCTGGTTTACCTTGTGTCTGCTTCTTTGCTTTGACTGCTGCTTCAGATTTGACTTTCTGCTGGTTCCTTGAAGCCTGAGTAGAACCTGTCCTCATCGTCTTTGTGCTCTCTGGATTTTCTGATGTTGAAGTATCATTCTTGAAATTACAACAGCAACTGCATGATCCAACTGAAGAAATGGGAGACACAGCTACTCCCTTGAGTTTTTCATTCTTCACTCCAGCTGTTGGTTTCATGCTCGGATGCTTGATGGTGATCTTTGGCCTCTCAACTTTAGGTTCACTTATCACTCCATCGGTTATACCCTTGAACTTGGAGGAGAAGGATGGTAGTTCATATCCTACATCTGGTTCTTGGTCAAACATTGATCCAGATGTCATAAAGATCTTCCCCTCAGGCCGTGTCGTCAAGATCACCTTTTCCCTTTTTACTTCGTCAATTACTTTGAAGCATGGGGTTTCAATTTTAGGGTATGGTTTCAACTCTATCCCAGCTTCATCAGTAGACTTGGAGCTATGACATCTGTTATACTCCTGGCACTCAGCATCATCTCTCGATACGTCCTCTATTCTCCCTTCACCATATGTCATGTTTGCCTCGTTGTCTATTTCCTCTTGAGTCAATGGTGTAGTTCCAACCAAGACACTATCAATAGGAGGAGCAGTTTCTTTATAATCAGACTTGGTTCGTTGAACTTGTTCCTCACTAAGAAGTATTCCTATAATGTCTCTGGGAACTGGTGGAGGAATAATGTTGTTTGCAGCCAAGGCCTTATCAGTCTTTTCTGATCCAAATCCAGGTGTGTGTTTCCCAACTTGACCAGTCACAACAGCATGTGACAATTCTTTTCTAGCATCGAGCATTCGCTGATTTCTTTCCTGATTGCAATCAAACTTGACTTGCAGCTCATCAAATTTTTGTTGCAGTTCATTTAATTTATGTGTAAGCTCAGATATCTCAATCCTAGCTCGATCATGTAAGATAGTCTTCTCCGTTGCTAGATTCCGATATTTCTCAATGTCTAGTTTCTGAGCTTTTACCTTCTCCTCATTCTTTTGCCATCTACCCTTAAACGAACTCCTCTCGCACTTTGTCTCAAACAATTCTGACTGAAATTTTTTACACATTTGCCTAAGTCCAGGAATTAATCGAGCACATGTAGGATTCGGGCATATCTCAGTATTGTCAACTTCAGCTGCGAAATCATCCTTGTTCTCAACTGAATCCATTACGAAAGCTTAGGGAACCTAAAACTAATGTCCAAGCGTCCAAATACTGAGATTACGATAAAAACCACCTGATTACGATCATAAACGCCTGATTACGATCGTGAATGCCGTTTCCGATCAACCCAAAATCGTAAACTCCTTGACCGCCTTAAAATGTCGTAAACTGTGATTACGACTCCGGAAATCGTAAACACCCGATTCCGATTAGAGCCGATCGTAAACACGATTACGATCCCGAGTTTCCGGTAATGCAAAGTCGTAAACGCCAATTACGATCAAGAAAAATCATAAACACCAAAAAGTATGATCGTAAACGCTTAAAAATTCAATCTTTATGTCGTGAACGTGATTCAGATGACGATCTTCAAGAACACCCGGTCGTAAACACGTGAAAAACCCAGAAAACACTCGTAAACCCGAAGAACAGCAGCAACAACGATCGTAAACCTTCAAACAGCCTTTAAACCTTCAAAAACTTGAATTTTTTCCAGAAACACTTCAATCCAATATCGTGAGAACCTCGAAACACTCGTTTCTTGGCTCTGATACCAATTGTAGGTCCGAAATCTCCCAAACACACGATATTTCTATCACAAACGAGTGCGGAATCCTCGTAGGTGATTGATTCAAGAATAGAGATGAAGAGAACACAAGAAAACGATGATTTAAACGATAAAAGCTTGATCTTGCACACAAGTAAACTTGTCGGGTACAAAACACAAATCGTAAACACCTTGGCTCCTTTTCTCTAAATCGTAAACTAGCACCCAAATGAGGAGGTCTCAAGGGGTTTATATAGGCACCCCAATGGGTTTACTATTGGGCCCCTTGTGGATCATAAACCCAATAGTAAACCCAAACCCAATCATAAACTACCCTAAATACAATAGCAAACTAGCCTATGATTCTAATTAAACCCTCTAAGCCCAGCCCAACTTATTTAATATTACAAGCCTCATAATCTAGCCTCTACAAAACTCAAAGGTTCGGAACAAATATTTTCTGACAAAGAATTCCCGCTTCATTGTGTGGATGCTCAGAAAATATCAAAAGTTTTTGTGAAGAATGATGCTCCAAAGAAGAAAAAGAAACAAACTGCTAAAGTTTCTTCTAGAGGTTCAAATTATACTCAAAAGAGCCCAACATTGAAATGGGTCATTTATAAACTGACGTGTTTGACTAGTGTGCAGGTACTTCTAGAAGACCTATCGGTGATTGAAAAGTTGCTGATGGAGGAGTATTCTGCTTATTTAATTTAAATTTCAAGAAATATCAAATTTCAAAACCTAGAATTTTTCTGAAAGCTAAAACTGAAAGGTATCCATGTCGAAAGATCAATTTTCTTTCTTTTACATTCCGTATATAGTTTAGGGGGAGAAAATTGATAAAACAAAAATAGTATCTTTGTGTGTTTGTTAAAATGAAAAATCCAAAAATAGAGTTTTCATTTTAAGGGGAAGAAAATAGAAAAATACAAAAACATTGAAAAACAGAAAAATACAAAAACATTGAAAATGAGAAATTGTATCCAACATAATTGGGAAATGATGGTACATTGGCTTACGTGTCTGACTCATGGATAAATTAGATGAAAAAACCATAAGATCATTGTTCGATGTGCTTGGTAGGCTCGGTATTAAATCAGAAAGTATTCAGATGTGATATACACTAAATACCAATGCTTGACCAAGTGGACAACATCTTGATGCGTATTTCAAGATATCAAGAAAAAGATATGTGAAAAAGAAAATGAGAAGTCACTGTGTATACATGTGTTCATTTTACAAAGATTTAAACTTGTTTGATTTTTTTTATTTTGTCAAACGATCGGACTTTCTCTGCGTGTCCACAAGACCGACCTGATTGTTATTCGTTTGACATTCTGTTTTATTTTCTTTGGTGTTTCGTATAACTCATCAGACTTTCTCTGCGTGTACGGGAGTACCGACCTGATTGTTGTTGAGTTATACAATTTCAACTTGTTTTATTTCTTATTTTGTTAAATCCGAGGCCTTATCTGCGTATCGAAAGATCGACCTTAAGGTAGACAATTTAACGTTCTTATTTCTTTTTGCATGGAACGCAGTTGCGATATCATGAATTCAATCAGTATGTGTTAAATCACAAGTGAAGTCGCAAAGTGTGATAAGCAAAGCATATATGAGTATGTCTGATAGTGTGGGGTACACTGGTCAAAGCAAATCTAATCAATACCTTAAAATATCCAGATGTTATGAGTATGATTGTGCCTGAGTTTAAGATTGACAAATTATACCAGCAATCGACATGGCTTATGCGCTGAGGTAATTGAAATTGAAGTGTTGTTCAGCATGTCATGACCAATAGGATCCCAAGTTGTGAGGTTTCTCGCAAAAGACAAAAATAGTGTCTGATTCTGTATTGCATTTACAGTTCATATCTGAAAATTCCAAAAAGATTTTAGGTGTGTTTTAGCATAAACTTAGAAAAATCAAAAAGATTTTCGGTGTGTTTTGATGTAAAGTTTCAAAAAACCAAAAAGATTTTGTTTCTTACTTGTTTTCGACCAATCGACATGTGATACGAAATCAAATTTCAAAAATATATCTTGGATTCTCGAAGATAAGTTTTGCGCCAAAATTAAATTAATTTTCAAAAGAAAAAGGAAACCGAAACTTCTGAAATTGCAGGTTTTGTGTGTCAAAGACTCAAGCATGGTGAAAGGGGGAGTTTCTTATATCTTTCACACGTGGATCTTGAAGATTATAGATTATTCAAGTGTGATCCAACCATGCAAGCTCTATTTCTGACAAGATTTCAAGTTAAAGATCAGATGCAGTAATGCTGAAGATTGAAGCCTGGAGTTTAGTTAGAAAATAGATACACTACACGTTAAGAGGGAGTTTGTTAGAGCATATTCCTATGCTATGAAGTGTCTCGTGTATTGTATCTATGTGAGCGTGTCTAAGTGTGAGTCATAGGGTCAACATACCATGGGCCGTACCAACTGGTCCGCCGTACCATTGGTACGGGCGTACCAATGGTCCACCAGTTGGTACGCAGACTTTTATGTTGACACTATAAATAGTTTGTGTTAGATTGAGAGATTAACACTTCTGTTATTTCTTCACCTTTCTGTGTGTGTTCTAGAGAGAGAAACTAGAGCTTACTTCTTGTAATCTTCAAGTGATTAATAAGAACCAAGCTTATTTACTTTCTGTTTTACTAGATTGATCAAAGCATGCTGTAATAAAATCGTTACATGTACTTACATTACAACTACAACGAATTGAACATGATTTATGCAACCTTAAAGGAGAAAATAAAGGAAAGATGTAAATAAGTCAAGAGGTCAAGTGAGGAGTAAACGATGAAGTTAATGAGATGATAGACCGATGACTTGACCATTTATTTGAATAAGATTTGAACTGAATTTTGAATCAGTAAATTTTAAATCTAATCGAATCGAATCGAATTTGAAATATTTTCAAACCCGATTCAAATATTTAAACATCCTTAATTGTATGTATAAAACAAAAATTAATAATATTATTAGTAGCCCTAATTGATATGTATAGAACAAAAATTAATAATATTATTAGTAGCACATAGATATAAAGCAAAGCTAGCCAAACTAAACAAAAAATGGTTTCAGAAGCTAGAAAGTAGTAATAAACTAATTCACCGACTAGGCAAAAAACAAATATTTTAGTCTTAAAACTAAAACATGATAAATCTTAAAAGTTGATGCTTTCTCCTACCATTTATCCTTTATTAGAGCATTCACGGTAGGTTGTTTAAAAAATATGTAAGTGTAAACAGGGGCGAATCTACATGTATGCGAGAGGGGGGCGAGGCACCCGCTGGGTTTCATATAATTAGTAGAAAAATTTTCGTTTTTTGAAGGAGGCCCCTATATAAATGTTTTAGAGGCCCCTATGATATTCACATACTTATAGAAAGAGACAAAGAAAGAATGAAATGAAAGCTTTGTTCAGAGCTTTCATGGAGGAAACCAGGTTTTGTTTTGTGAAGAAGATGAATATAAACTAATAATAAATAAGAAAAGCTTATATTCATAAATGAAAAGAAGAGATTGTCAGGTCTATCTTTTAAACTTTCACTTATGCCCTTTTAATTAGAAAGAAAATTATAAAATACACCTTTAAGTTTGTATTAAATTTAAAGTTTCACTTACACTCATAAGTCATGCCCAGCTTCTAATTAAAAGAAAGTTATAAAATACCCCTTTAGTTTGTTTTAAACTTTAAACAACCTTCAAGTTAGATTTATATATCTATATTAGTTAATTAGTTAATACTCATTTCAAAATTATTTATTACTCATTAATCAACTGATTTATAATTACTTTCTATTTTCCATTGTATCATCAAGTACATAATATGAATAATTTTATAATTCACGGTAAATTAGTATGAATTATTTTTCTTTGGCTCATTTTGATGCAACTTGTTTTTACCTAGCCCTTTTGAACCGAGTTGATTTTGAGTGAACATATTTTTTTGCCCCCGCTCACAAAAAACTCTGGATCCGCCACTGAGTGTAAATCTGCAAAATTTGAGGTTTGGTTGTTAGTGGTTGTGTGTAGAGAAGAGAAAAAAAATTTAGAAAATCTGCATATTTAACAAAAACATGATGATTTGCTAAAATTTAAGGATTGGAAGAGAGAGGAAAAAGTAATGATAAAGGTATAAAAAACATTATTTAATTATGGTTGTGACTAAAAGAGAGATAAAAAGTAATAATAAAAGTATAAATTATAGAGATGGGAATGAAGAACCTACTGTGAATGCTCTTAGATCTCTATTCTTAGTATATTAATTTAAGCCCCTCGATTTTAAGTGAACCCAGTTAACCCGTTCGACACGATTAAACATGTATTCGAATTACCTGAAAGCCGACTAACCCGATTGTTTTTAGGGTCGGGTTTTGCTAGACTTTTAAAAGTCGAAAACCTGAATAACCCGAGCCGAGACGATCAAATCTGCAAGGATCTCTTTTAACAGTCACATATCTTTAGATCTATAAAGTTTAATTTTATCTAAAAAAAATTCTACTTGTTTTTCTTAATCTCATCCCTTATGAAAGAGATCCTTGCAGATTATCGTTCCTTTTGATTCATTGTGTCCTAGACTCCTAGTTATTAGTTTTGACTTTTGAGTTTAGAGTAACTTGATGATGTTAAATCTAAGCTAATTACTTTCTCTTTGATTAACTTTAATCCAAATCTACGGACTGTGATACAGTCAAATGCTTCTAGTTGTGCTTTGAATCTAATCAGATTTTGTCACTCTATATAATATTTTTAACATAGGGGAAATACTCAAACCGGCTCATTTCATGTTTTATATGCGCATTTCTTCTGATAACAATAAGGAAAGTTGATCTCATATCTATGAAAATGGTGAATATTCAAACAGAAATTTTAAAAAAAACAAAGATGAGCTTGAGGATCTAAAAAGTATTCCTGATGAAATGCCTCAAAGAAACGATGTTCTTCTCCATCAACTGTTGACTCTTAATTATGAAATACATATCGATGCTCTTATAAATTATTTTCATAAAAATCAATACAACAAGTGATTCTGAGAACGATAGCAGCATAATGTTATGAATAATAATGGATGCACGCTCTACTTTTTTGTATTGTTCTTATCATTGACTTGATGAGGTGCTTTTGCTAAAGTCTATATTATGATATATTCAATCCATAATGAGCTGGAGATGTGTAGATATAAAATACTTTGCTAGTTGTCATAGAAAAAGGTCGACTTTGACGATCAAACCTTCGTTCGCAAGGATTAAACAAGTCGTTCTTATCGGTTTCTCCAAGAATACATCATCCCAGTTGTTAGAAAAGACAATTCACATTCAAATGGTCATGAACCTGCTTTTTGCACCTTTTTCTCTACAATGCTTTACTTTTTCCTTAAATAATCTTGACTCTGTTTGTCATTTTGCAGGACTCGATTCCACAAAGGCGTTAGTCCACACTTATGAATAGGTGTTAAAGAGAATCATGTCACGATTGGATGGTTTAGTAGTGGTGGTGAAAGCGAGTCGTTTTCAACTCATTTTAGATGAGATCGATGACACAGAAGTTTTGGATCGCCATCAGGTCTACCCTTTATTGATTAGTCATTAGTATTACACTTTAAACTTGCAGATTATAGATTTATGTTTGCCTTTATTTAGCCATAGACACAAATGACAGACATAGGGAACAAATTAAGGCACCGGCAGATACACACCTTAAAAGTTTACTAAGGTGGCGTTTGGTTCACGAATTGTAATGTAATTGGAATTGTAAAGTTTTCCTTTTAAAGTTGTGCTTAAGTTGGTTAAGAAAAGGGTTTGAAATACAATGAATTCCTTTAATCAATGGAATTTAGAAATCCTTCACTTTGACGAAGGAAAGTTACATGACCTCAAATTCCATTGATTAAAGGAATTTATTGTATTTCAAACCCCTTCCTTACCCAACTTAAGCACAACTTAAAAGGAAAACTTTACAATTCCAATTACATTACATTCCGTGAACCAAACACCACCTAAGTTTTAATGTTTATGTTTGTCAATATTCGAAATGACCCATGAAGGCATAGCATAGCATAGTTGATGATAGGGGTGTGAAGTTCGACAGGACACAAACATAACATTAAATTTGTAGGTTTTGGTTTAGTCTAAACAGGTTCAGGTTGAACCCAAGAACACGTTTAGACAAACAGAACCCGCTTATTTCTTAATAAAATTGAAGTGTGTTTATGTCGTAACTTAAAATAGTTGGGTATTTTATTTCAAAAATTCAAAGGTAAAAACAGAAATGAACATTTTAATATTTATAATTTCAACATAAATTTATAAATAGTATTTTTTGGCTGTTAATTTTAATTCTAGAGTTAATATGCAAAAAAATCAAAAGAAAATAAAGAAAATTCGCCGTGTTTGTGTCAATTAGCAGATATGCATCTTGAGTCCAGTTTCATGTATCCGACACCATTTTCAGATGCGAGTTCATGTCAAAGTTTCAGGTTCATTTTGGGTTTGACCCGCAAACACGACCCATTTAACACCCTAGTCATGTTGATGATGACCACAAGAGGTTAGAGATTACAATATTCTTAATATCTTAACATAACTCAGTGCCCATAACTTTTGTGTGCAGTAGATATAGCCTTATCTTCAAACGTCACAACACTTTTTAAGTCTTTTAGTTTGAATATACAAATAATACCAATTTTAATACTTTTGTATGGTTGCTACTAACACGTACTGTCTTTTGTAGAAACCATATATATGTTGTTAACCCGGAGGACCAAGTTTGTATTCAACTTACTTAGGCTATAAACTGTATGTGACTTTGCATATCCAAATTTCTACAACTACAAAACTGACCACTACTACGTACCTAGATGGCTGTAATGCCCATTTACGACCGGTTTTGGCGGTTGCTGATGCTTTCCTCGCTAATAAGTTTTACCACCATTTTTTTGTAACCGGAATATTTTTACAACTGCAATATATAGTAACCTGAATTTCCATCTAATTTAACGACTGGAAGTTAGAGACTATCCATACACGAGTTTTTTTGTCATGTTCTTATAACGGATCGAGGTTTAACAAACCGAGTTAAATCGTTAATAAGTTGTATAATAACAACTTCGACAATAACCATGAATCTAAAGTTCTCATGTCAGTAGTAGCGGCTATATATAGCGCACTCCTAACGATGTGCTGGTTTGGCGCAATAGTAGATTTAGCGACCAATAGCGTGAGATTTTTAGTTTGTTTTTTAAATATAAATAGAGTTTTAGTTTTTAGAGTATATAAATAGCATACGTTGGCTATTTTGTTTTATAAATAACTAATAAATTTAAATAGAGTACAAAAATATAGTTTTTATAGTTTATCTCTAAACATGAAATTATGGGTGCTATTTTGTCACTGTTGCTACGTATAATAGCATATAGCTAGCTTGTCCCTATTTACTACTACTATTCTCCATTGTCAACTATGAGCTAAAGAACTAAACCAATTTTGATTTCTTGAGGTTGTTATTAGTTTCTTGCAAGGGTTTCTTGCTAGGCAAGTCACGCCGTTTTTCTTGTGTTACGCTTTAGGAATCATTCGCTACCGTCGAATATGGTTGTGCATGGCTTTTTATCTTGGTTAGAAAGCAGTATCACTTCAATTGTTTAGCATTATTGATCTGTAGTCCCACAACTTTAAGAATGTGAGAGCATACTGTTGCTATATTTAAGTGAAAACATGTTCAATCATTGATAGACTTTATTTTCTTTCTAGCTTTTAAGTAAAAACGATGTGCTGATGTTTTGCTTCATGGGCCGTTGATGGCTGAACTTGACCACATACACTAGGCTATTCAGAACCCTTTTAGGCTAAAGCAAAGAGGCTAATTTTATCTGATGGGACAATCAAACTCTATATCATTGAGTTGAGAGTCACTTTATAATATTCTAATTAATATAGAGTTGAGGGTCATTTTATAATATTCTGATTTCTACGATAATGGAAACTCTAGTACTATTTTAGAGGGTAGAGGGTCTTGTTATATGCGAGAGGTTCAAATGAGAAGTTTGTTTTGGGTAAGAAGGATAAGAATGATTTACAGCCATTGGATTTTGATCTAATAAGAAAAGTAAGGAGTATTTTAGTCTTAGCCATCTTTGTTGACTTTTTACCCACTTCCCCCATTTTCTTTAAAACATTCATAACTTTCACATACGACAATATTTAAAAAAAAATTACACCATAAAAACGAGCATTTTTTTTTCTTTAAAATGCGTATAGTGTGGCTATATAAAAAAAATTTAAAAAATTACCCTTTCAATTTTTGACACAATGTTCAGATCATTGTGTCATTGTGTCAAAATATTCACATCATTGTGTCAATGTGTCAAAAGTATATATAGTGTTTCTATATATAAAATTAAATACTCTTTCGGTTTTTGACACCATATAACATGATGATCTGAACATTTTGACACAATATGACCCGATGATCTGAACATTTTTGACACCATATGACACAATGATCTGAACATTTTGACACAATGACACAATGATCTAAACATTTTGATACCATCGAAAGAGTAAAAAAAAGTTAATTTTATATATAACAACACTGTACGCGTTTTAAAGATAAAAAAACACTCGTTTTTATGGTGTATTTTTTTTCAAAAAATAATGTCATATCTAAAAGTTCTGAAGGTTTAAAAAATGGGGGGAATTTGATAAAAAGTCAAAATGCCCTTCCATCTATTATTTTTTTAGTTTTTCTCTGTAATTCTACAGAGGAAAATTTTGGGCCTTAGATATTCATTTAATTAAAGATCTAATGGCTATGAATCCTTCTTATCCAAACTAGACTTCTCACAATAACCTCACCCCTTGTTTATATATATATATATATATATATATATATATTGTGACAACCGAACCAAAAATCAGGTCAAACCTCTCTCCGTTGACTTTTTAATTTCGTTATAATTACGTGATTTACTGCTTTAAATTGCATGATTGACTGTGATTAATTTAACGATCAACCGAAACGACATTCGCGTTAAACAACGGTGAAATATGAATGTTTCATATTATAATTAATGGAATTTTAATAGTAAGAAATTAAATATAAAATTTTGATATTTTATATTTTATCAAACCGATTCAAATTATTAAGACATTTCATGAACTTGAAACAAGTACAAAACGTTACGTTGTCAAGACTTAACCACATTGCCAAACGTTTAGCCTATTGGGCCCGGTAAGCCCAATAACCCCAAAAATGTCCGGATCGACTCGAAAACTTAACCAAAGGATCACCTCGACTAACCGAGTAAAACCCCGAACCCGGAAACCCGACCCGCGGCCCGATACGCATTAGGCCGAACCGGCCCAAGTCCTTTTCTTTTCTCCTTCGCGGCCCGCATCCACAAACCCGACCCAAGCCGAGAACCGGCCCGACCGAGAACCCGGCCCGACCGAGAACCCGGCATGACCGAGAACCCGGCCCGACCGAGAACCCGGCCCGACCCGGTTGCAGCCCAACTCGACTTGGCTTTGGCCCAGCCCCCTTTCCAAAACGAATGGGCTTCGGCCCATTCTCCTTTCTTAACCCGATTGGGCTCCGGCCCAATTAAAAATAAATTTAATAATTTGTTTTAAGCCCACCATGTTTTATAAATTTTATAAAACTAACACCATTCTTTAACCACTAATATTTTTATAAAACTTGGATCAACAACGTTTATAAAAATAAAAATCACCATCCAATTTGATTAATTATAATTGGGTTATATTTTAAAAAGTTATAATTTTTATAAACTCATAAACACCATTCATTTTATAAAAGCATTAAGACTTTTATAACACTTGAAAGTTTATAAAAATAAGTATCCTACTCTTGGGTTTAACTAGAAGGCTTGTAAGCTTGACAACACAACTTTAACCATTGGTTATTAACACTAACTTTGATTATAAAAGGAGACTAACACCCCCCATGTTCCCTTGCACCCAACACCCCAAAAACCACCAAGACCCTCACTCTCTCTCCCTCATTCGGCTGACCACCTCCACCCCTCCTCCCTCTGCCGCCGCGACGCCGCCCCACAGCCACCTCCGGCCACCGTCCGCCACCACAGCCCCACCGCCGGGCCGCCGCAAGCCACCGCCAACCTCCACCGTTTTTCCTCCTCTTCTTTTGTGAGTTTTCTAACTCACATTTCTACTCACTTACACCCCTTTGAACCTTTCAAGTCTTGACAATAGTCCATCAAAACTAACTAGAATGCTTGTGTTTGGTTGATCAACTAACAAAAATCCCTTCTTAATCCCCTTTCTTTCAAGATCAAACACTTACTTTGGTGTCTTTGAGGCTTAAAGTTAGCCAAGAAGTGTGGTGAAACACATTTGTGAAATCCTTGGAAAGTAACAAGTGTGCACCATGATCTTGTTTATGAAACCTTGGTTTCATAAGTTAGTTGATTTCAAACAAACCTCTAAGCCTCTTCATATAAAATGAACTTAAATGCTAAATCATAACCTATACATGTTTATGTTTACTTGTCCTAACACCAAATGTGTTAGTAGATCGCATTTACATTTCCTTGTCCTAACACAAATGTGTTAGTGGATTTCATTTTATATTTACAAGTCCTAACACTAAAAGTGTTAGTAGATGGTTAATTATTTTTGGTCCTAACATGATTATGTTAGTAGATATGTTATTCATTTCATGTGACATACTAATGTATTAGTTAATAAAAATATAAACCATGTTATATTTAACTAGTTACATTACACAAAAGAAATGAACTAAAAATCATGAACATTGGAAATGAACTTTAATCACTTAAGTAACTAGTGATTTATAAAAATTGACCAAAGTATATATTTCTTAAATAGTCATGTAACATATTTAATGTGTTACAAATGATTGGACAAAAAGAATAAAATTTATTGCTAGATTTGATAAGAATAATATTTATGTCAAATGATTAATTTGACATAAATACTTGGATTTATTACAAGTTTTAACCTTTCTTAAAATTTGCTAGAAATGGACAATTTCTATAAAAAGTCACATTTGAAAATAAATATTTTTATAAAAGATTTTTTTATAAAAATAAATCAAAGACAAATCATTGGCTTTAAATGTTTACATGGACTTTTAATATTACTTTGATGAAAACAAAGTATCCAAAAATGAACTAACGTTCGTTGGAGATTTTAAATAAAAGTCAAGTTTTATAAAGACAACGTTATATGAATCCAAGCGTCGCTAATATATTTTGAGAAACATATATTTCATAAAAATGAAATATTAAACGCTTTCAAAAAATAAATGATTAAATGTTTGAAATTTTGAATATTTCTCTAAAGGTTCATGTTTTAAAAATAAGACAAAACGTTAATAATTATTTTTGACAAATAATTATTTGCAAAAGATATAAACCATGTTTTATTCACCAAATAATTGTTAATCATAATTATGTAAAATAATCATAACTTGCAAGATTAACAAATCAAATAAGTAATTATTTAATTAAAAATAATTATTCGAACTTGCGAAAATAATAATAGCCATTATTATTTCTTTTTAAACTCAATATTCAAGACTTGATTGAATTAATGAAAACGATTATTTGTTTATATTTATTGAACAAAAATATAAATAACCATGAACGTATTTATTTAATAAATACAAGTTAACGAGTTTTCACTGATTCAAATGGACTTAAAACGTCAAGACTTGACCGGTATCCTTTGGGTGACTTACGTTACTCAAATGATCATAAGAACTTATGCATATGTTTATTTAATGATTTAGGACGTTACGTGCTACCGTTCCTTCACTGCTTATTTACCGCTTATCTACTGAATCTGTGAGTTTCACGGCCCCTTTTTCCTTTTAACTGTTTTATACTTGGGGGAGAAATCATGAAAACTGATTAAATGCTTTTTACTTAATATTATGGTTTATTTGTTAGCCGTATGACTACTTGTTCTCTTACTGATTGCCCAACTTGGTACATTGTCGATATAAACGTCTGTACAACCGAAATCCCATCATTAATTGATTTCAATTAGTTCTGTACGAAACGATAGCTAGTGAATAGATCTATTTGGGTTGACAACCCTACCCTAACTGGTAGCTCCAGTTCTGACTCCGGATCGTCTGGGGGTACACGTCAGTTATTCTGCTCTGTTTAACATCTCTGGGCTAGAGATGCTGGGTGGGTAAACCGTTAGTATTTGAAATCAAGGTTCAGGTGAGATCATACATCCACAACAATAAACCCTGATAATATTTAAGTATACTGAAAACTGTTTTACAACTGTTTAACTGATGAGTCCTAAACCTATGAACCTCACCAACTTTATGTTGACCCGTTTTATATTCATGATTTCTTAGGTAATTGACGAAACCCTCTGAAGACATGCAAATGGGGCTTACGTATGCTATCGGACCTGTTCTTGGAGTCATAGTCCCAACTATCCAAATAAACCGTTTCATGCTTTTAATAATCGTTTAAGACTTTATGTTTTTAAAATTGTAAGACATTATTGTTTCCGCTATCTTTTCCGCTGCAATGAAATGAAGTAATGTTTTATGAAGTTTTAAATTATTAGAAGTTGTTCTATGTATCCTCGACTATGATTTCATTCTGGCTCACACCCGAAACCGCTGACCGGGGTGTGACATATATATAATACTTTAATATACATATTAGAGAAAGGTGTGTTGAAAGTTGAAATTTTAAAAAATGTACAAGCCTTTATACATGATATACAACTCTTAAAAGCACAATATCCAAATCATTTAAGAAAGTTGAATTGGGTTGCCGGCCGATTTAGACCCACCCGGTTTATGATCCGCGTCTGTATTCTGAATTCCACCCTTCACTATAAGCATCGTTTATTTCATTTTTGCCCTAATGGTTCCTCTGGCTTTGAAATTACACGCCAGGAATCTTCCAAATAGAGAGTCTTGTTCCCTTTCTTTTGATGTTCGAAGTCCACACCAACCATAAAAGGAAAAACGCTAATGGAGAATCAGAGAATGGTCTGTTGAATAACGATGTTGAAGAACAGAAGAGCCACCCTTTCCGGTAAGTTTTAGAGGTACTTTCTCCCTTTTGTTTCACACAGACACTAATCCGATCATCTCTCACATAGATGATTTTGAAGAAACACACATCCTACGGTCCTCTCTTTCATAACCCTAATCCGACGGTTCCTCACAATGGTTTCACATAGATTGCTAATTTTTTTTTTTTAACCTATGATATTAGTTTTTCATTACAAAATCAAGCAAATTACAAAGAAGTGGCGGGTAACCGGGCAACAAGTTGCACCGCAACCCCCTTTTGACGAGGATTGAGCCTAGGTTGAAGTGTATATATTCACAGCAGATTCATCTCTTTCACAACATCTATCAGCTTTCAATTGCAATCTTAGTCTGGTAATTTGATTTGATTTTTTCAATTAAATTATTTTTGGGGTTAAAGAAGTTTTTGTATTCATCTCTGCTATTGCTACTGTTATAAGAATTATACTAATGATAATTGTGTCTTTATTTGTGTTAAGGAGGTCTTTGATGTTCATCAAATTCAAGCTCAAGTTCATCTCAAGTTTTTGGTTAGTTCATATTTATGTATTCATGCTATTTTTTAATAGAATAAAATGGATCAGTCATTTAAAAAAAAAACCAAGTTAGCTTAATGGCCATGAGGTTGATGCTTTTGAATATTGTTTCATGTATTGTTTCATGAAAAAACCAAGTTAGCAGCAGACTTACTGAAGAAGCAGTTGGATAACCAACAAATTGACCCTTTAAAAATAATACTTAACTAATGTATAAGATCTTGGTTGAGGTTTTGTAGAACTTAAATAAACAAAATTAGCTCCAGTTTTACTAAATAAACAAACTTAGTAGCAGACTTACTAAATAAACACTTTAGTTAGTAGATGCAAATTGTTATTACTTCATCTTCCACACTAACATTTATGTACCTCATATAAACTTGTAGCAGACCAGCGCCATATACTATTAAATGAGTTCTCTGTTCTTTGTTAATGGTGTTTGAGTAATGATGTTTACTATTGATTTTGGTATTTATAGTTTGTGTTTTGGGCATGCTTTGCTAGATTTGGATCAAAATCTGATGGTTAAGAGCAACACTATGTTTGATGGTGATCTTTTGCTCATTTTGGACCAACATCAATTCCATACAAGGCAGATTCCTAATGTTGGTACTTGAATTCTATTTGTTAAAGTATAGTCAAATTGGTTAACAAGGCAGATTCCTAACTGTTCTATATAAGAAAACTTGAAGTGCTTAGGTTGATTTTATTTATTTATTTATTTTGTGGTCAATCAGACTGGCCTAAGTGTTCTTCAACTTCTGTTTCTCAATTGTTTGATTTCTTCTACAAAAGCTTGAAATAGAGGACCTAAGTTGACCAAGCACAATCTCTTTTTTCTGCATTGTTTTTTCATATTATAAACATGAGGTTTGTATAATTGTTGTGGTTCTAAGAATATATTTTTCAAATGTAGAACAAATTTGTTTTCTCTTATTTTCTGATTAATTTTTATTTAGCTTTTCAGAGGATGGAAAACTACAAGCCGAGGATAAATTTAACACTAATAGTATACAAAATTTGGGTTCAATTGAACTTTTTGGCCATGTGATGCCCAAAGGTACTCCTCTTTCTTTTTCGTCTCCGTCATATCTGGTTTCTTTACTTGATTTCGATGGTGAGGGAGGTATGTATCGTTTTGCTTTTTTCTTCGTAATATCCCATTGTTGCATGCATTCTGATTTCCTGTTGTGATTGTTGTCTATTGAGTGGATTAGAGTATGTTAGCTTCTCTCCGATACTATTTTCAGGCTTTTGCTGTTGATGGATCTAATGTGCACCATGTGTTTGTTGTATCATCTCTTAAATTGGTTACAAAGTTACTTTTCTCTGGTGCTTATCAGCGGTTAACTATCTTTTAAGATGTCATGATGTTAATTTCATACATCATTTGATTAATGCTCTATAAGTGAGCATGAGTACATGAATTTTCTCATTGTTTTATTTAAGTTTAGAATGTTAGGCCTATAATTTGTTTAAGAATCAACATCTGCAGTTAGATATTTGAGTTGAATATTTGAAATTTGATGAGCACAGTCTTTAGTGACATTTAATTTAAAATATACCATTTGAATTTGTTATCTATTTCTTTTAGATTCCTTGTTGTTTTATGTTTAGCAATTTGATTTCCCCTACTCAAACCAAAAAAAACTATAAGCATGAATATATATAATATGCACCTGTTTTTTGCTTTATATGAAATAAAATGAAAGTTATTTTTGAATAGGTCATTGTAACTAAATGTTCCCTTAACGTTCAAATACATCAACAAGTATCTATTAAGTACGAAATGATAATTGTGACATGATAAAAAACCTAAGGTCGAATTGAGACGCACAAAGCATGCCTTATATAAACCTTAAAAAAACATTATCGTTGCAATAACACTAAGAAGACTAATGATTTTTTTCTCGCTAAAACACATCTATAACTATTCATTTTTTCTTAAAAATTCACTTTATTCTTAGATCATTATAGCCCTTTAGCAAACAAAGTAAACATATTTCATACAAAAGTCTTTGGTTGTGAGTTGTAAAGATATTGACTTAACTTTTTATATCTATAAACTAGATAATCACAACCTTAAAGGTTTAGACCCGTAAATGTCTCAGATCTTAACAATGGTTGCAATAAACTCGCTAACTATGAGTGGTTTGCCGCCTCATAAACATCGATTAAAAGTTTGATGTCCCATAATAATGTTATTATGAAATAGAAATGAGATAATCAAGAGATATACATGACAATATATCACGAGATGATTGATAACTAACAACAACAAGTATGACGTTGTTTGATTTCGCTGCCACCGCATCGCATAGGTTGATAAACTAACAAACATACAATGCAATATATCACGAGAAGACAAATAACGCACTATAAACTGTCGTCCGCCGCAACGCGCGGTTGCCCACTAGTATATATATATAGGGTGAGGTTCATTGTAGACACTTTCGCATGTGAAATAGTTTTTTTCACATGTGAAAGTTTCTAATTAATGAGAAAAAAGAAAATTAATCACAACCATTAGATCAAGAGATCTAATGGTGAAAAAGGGTGTCTACCTGTCTACACTTATGGGGGTGTTTACAATGAACTTTTCATTATATATATATTTATATTTATATATATATATATATATATAGGGCAAAGATATGGCGAAAACTAGTATTTTTGTAAAAACCTAAAAACTAGCACAATTTATAGAAGGAGGGACCAAAACTGTAAAATTTTTATAACTTCATAAAAAAAACACGGAGGGGTATTTTGGGAAAGAAATTTTACTATGTGGGGGGCGGGTTTCATTAAATAAAAAACACACAAAAAACCAAAAAACCCTAACCGCTATTCTCCGACTGAAGAGCGCGAAGAACGGCGAAAATCAAAACCGATCGTGAAACAGGATCTACGATCAATCCGGAGTTCTGAATCCAGAAATACGCTACTGTTCGATGAAGAAGGTATGTTAAATTAACAATGCTCGTCGATTTTAACTAGATATTGCTTTCGAAACTAAAAAATCGGGAAAACTGACAATAAATTCTGACGAAAAGCAATCATATATGTTAGAACTTGTGAATCAGTGTTAGTATAGAGTATAACTTGAATAATAACACTGAATTTCAGTGTTGAATTCATATGATGTCAAAATGATGTCAACTTGAGATTCAGTGTTACATCTGGACTGGACATTCAACATTAGTGCACAAGTGTAAAAAACATATTTATATACAAAATAAAATGTAAGAGTGATGATGAAACAGTTTAGAACAGGACCAGAGCACAGGTGTAATAAAAAATAAGGAGAAGGATTTGCTGTTTCAACACCAGTGAAATTGTGTAAAATAGAAGTGCACAGGTGTATCAAAAAACAGTCTAAAAGACTAGTATATATACAAGTTTTGACCTACTAGTGCACAGGTGTAATGAAAATCAGAAACAACAATTGGTGCAGATTTGTATTAAAATCAAAACATGACACTATGAATAATAATAATGCAGTATTAGAGCATGCATGATTTATTGGTGCACATGTGTAACAAAGCACAAGTTGTCACAGTTTATGAATAAACAAATTAGTGCACAGGTGTAATAAAGTTAAAATTACAACATAAAAGCATCTGGAAATGTTTATGATGATATAAATAACCAAATTTATGTGTGTTTCAGGAAAAGGCAGGCTTCGAAAAGAGTAAGTTGTTTTTTTTTTTGTTTTGTTTTTTTGTTTTTGTAAAACACAAATTTGTATGGAGATGATTGTTGTCAAATAATGATTACACGTATGGTGTGTTTATCAAACAGAAAGGAAGAGTTCAAGGATCTCTTCCCGATTCAGTTCAAAATATACAAACAAAGAAGCCAGTCCGGATATTATACAAGACAGTGATGAAGAACAACCACATATTAAAGGTTAGATCAAAAGAAACACAACTTTATAATTTACATTATACAAACTAAAATGATTGTCACAAACAAAAACCGCAGCAAAACGTTTGAAGATTGTATTCAATAAAATAAAGACAAACCAGTGGCAAAAAAAGGAAAATCGACTGAAGAGACAGAAGACAGTGGCAGTAAAGAATCTGAAGAGAGTGGTGGCAGTAAAGAATCTGAAGAGAGTGGTGGCAGTAAAGAACCTGAAGAGAGTGGTGGGGAAGCTGATAGTATCGATTCTGACAAGGTGGAGAGTGAAAATAGCGACAAGATTGAAAACGACACTTCTGAAGAAACTGAAACTGAAGAGAACACAAATGGTATCAGTCATGTTAATATTACTAAAGACAGAATAATAGGCACAATTTGTGAAATAAGGTATGATATATAATCTGACATCCTTAATATCGTTTCAGATTACAAGTTTGAACGCAGAGGAAAAAATCAGGAGGATGTGACTGAAGATGAAGGTACACTTTAATTAAAAACATAAAGATATATATGAAAACAATATTAGTGCACAGGTGCATTATATATTATGTACTTGTTTGAATTGTTGGTGTTGCAGATGGTTTGAATGGTGGTAAAAAAGGAAAGTCTGAGCACAAAATGAAATTAAGAGGGAAGATTGAAAAAAATGAAGAGTCTGATCTGGAAAATGCAATAATCAAGGATGTTATTAAAGGTAAATTGATTACACATAACTTTATCAACATAATCAATGTTTTTTGTTACACAAAAATGATGTTTGTATAATGTAAACAGTTATATAAAAAACAGTGGAGATGCATAATAAAGAAAATATGATTATTACACATGTGTAATAATAATTATTACACAGGTGTAATAATGATCAATGTAATACAATTTCAATATCTTTTTGATCATGATTACAACATAAGGTATTATTTATATCATTTTGATGGTTGGTGAATACAGACACAAAATATGTGTAAAAAAAACATAAAAACAGTATCATTACACAAGTGTAATAAAGATTATTACACAAGTGTAATAATATTCAGTGTTATACCATATTGATTTAAAATTCAGTCATATTTGTTATAATAACATATTGGATGGTTTAAAGGGATAAAAGCAGAGAGAGGTGCTGGGCTCAAAAGAAAGAAGATGTTGGCAAAAAAAACAAGGAAGATTCCTAAAATGCAGAAAGGAGCCAAAACAAAGAAAGCTTCTCATCCAGATAAAAAAAGACATAAGGAAGCTGTTAAAAAGGGTGATGATTTGCCGGGATTGAGGACAAGATCAGCACCAACACAATTATATAAGGCGGTTGTGAAACTGTCAAAGAAACAACGCGAGTCTGTTAGAGAGATGGGATTGGGGAGGATGTTGAAGTTCAGAATGGATGGAATACCATCAAAGATTGCACACTTCGTGGTTGACAAATTCAACCCCGAAAGAATGGAAATTGATTTGGGAAATATTAAGTTGCTGATAGATGAAGAGAAAATTGAAACATTGTTTGGCCTGAAAGACGAAGGTACTATTCTCGAGGTGACAACAAAAAAGAAATTGGGGACAATTGCTAAAGCATGGAAATCAAGATATGGAAAATCATACATAACACGTGCTGAAGTTGTAAGCAAGATGAGTGATGATGCTGATACTCCCGGTGCATTCTTCAAAATATACTTCATAGCATTGTTTTCGAGTGTTATGGCCGAGTCTAGAAGCAACGAGTACATGAAGCTCGATTTCGTGCCATCCATTATAGACGGAACAGATCTGAACAATATTAACTGGAATAAATATTGTTTGGATGCACTTAGAAGATGCAAGGATTCATGGGTGAGTGGTCACAAAGGACCAAGATTCACGGGACCTCTAGCACTATTAACGGTACGTTTTTTATACAATGTATACTTTAGATAATTCGCTCGTTTACAGGAACACTTAAAAAACATTTTTTTAACAATATTTGTTTTAAACACATGTAGTTGGTATACGTGGATAGCATAACATGCCCGGGGATAAACGTTGAACGAAGCATGAGCCCTCTCAAGTTTTGGACATCAGAATCATTGAAGATAAGGGAGGATTATGAAATTGAAAATGGTGGGTTTGGTCTGGGAGAGTTGAGAGAAACATATGTTGACAATGAAGGAGACGCAAGCGATGAAGAAATGTCAAAAGGAAGGGAGGTGACTGAAAAAAAGCAAAAAGAGGTCAGAGAAAAAAGCAATTTGAAGGTAAAAATTCATTAAAAATTCAACCTTAAATACTTCCGGGTAATATAATAGATAGTTATATATTAGCAGGGATGTATCAAGTTTATGAAATCATGATTAGTGCACATGTGTAACAAAAAAAAAATTATTAGTGTACATGTGCACTAATAAAAATTAGTAACAAATACATATGCACAAATGTTTATGTAATTTTTTTTTTTGGAAAGTGTACATAATTTATGCATGCTATGATGATTGTATATTTGAAACATGCAATTGTTATATTAAAAGATATCATATAAATAATCTGTGCACATGTGTAATAATACAAATACTATAATTATCGTGACAATAACACACATCTTGTGTACACCAGGATCATATCGATGGTTTGGAAGAGTTGTTTGCCTTGATGCAACAACATAAAAAGGTAACAGAAGAGGCTTTACAGGATGCATGTCGTTATTTCCAAACAACGACGAGCTGATGGTGTACATAGAACGGTACAAGTCGTTTTATAAAACAGTGGTGCAGTTTAGTCAAAAAGAGAAAGAAAATGAAGATGCCGGGGATACCAATGAAGATATGGAAACTGTAATAAGCAATTCCACGGGAATCAAAAGCGTTAGTTGGATGAAACATGACAAATCGATGCCATCATTCGATTTTGGAATAGATTTGTCACAGAGCACACAGGATTCAGACAAGACAGAGACTGTTTCAAATAATGTTGAAAAAGACATAATGATGGTAATGTATACAGAGAACGTGGGAAAGACCGTGCAGGAAGAACACAAATCTAGTGAAGATACTAATAAAGAAATCGTTGAAGGTCCTGAAAGCACAAAGGTTGATGACACAAGTAGAGATGATAACAGTGGAGAAGCAGCGGTTGTGACATCGACAGTTGACAACAAGAATGGCAACGGGGGAGAATCAGATGAAAACGTGATATATGAAAGGAAACCAGTTGAGATCAACACCCCTATGAATGAGGAAGAACGTATAATGTGGCAGTATCTGATGTCATTTGTAGAGGATTTGAATAAGGGAACCCCAAAGGAAAAGCAGAAGGAAGAAGAAGAATCGAAGAAGATGACAAATGAAGAAAGAGAGGAAGAAGAGAAAAAGAAAATGGAGGAGAAAGAAAAAGCTGAGGTGGAAGCCGTATTCAAGTAAGTAACCTGTTATCTAAAAATTTGTGATAAATGCACATCACTACCATAACAGCAAAAAGTTGTGCAAAGGTGTCACGACATATGACAGTTTATATTACAGAGGTGGAATATTACACATATGCACTAATTCAATAAAACGCAAATTAAGTTGTATTATGTTTTCTTTTTGCAGTCAATTATAATATTATGTTGTTGTGTTGATGTTTTTTCTATTTTTTTCTCAAATATGTAGTCAAGATTTTTTTGAGACTGCATCAGGGGTGCAAACAAAACCATTCCTTTTAGCAACTTTAGAACCAGGGAAAGAAGTATTTGCAGAGGTTGTAGACTGTTGGGCTGCAGTACAAAACATTGAAGAGAAGTGGACAACAAAAAATGCACCAAAGCACCTATGTTGTTACACAACAACAGTGGTAATATATATATAAACTTTTTTACACAGTTTTAGTTTATATTATGTTACATATATATTTATATTACACATGTGTAATATATTTTTTTTTTGAATTCAAATTGTTGTTTCAGATCGAATGGATGTATAAAACCAACACCACAAAGAAACAAAGGTTGGAGAAGTTTGCAGGCAATCTGAAACATGTGCTGTCATGGAATAAAAAGTTGTTGGATCTAAAATCGTTCGACACGATTGTTATACCAATATTGGAGAATCAACATTTTTATTTGGTGTGTTTTGATCTGGACGCACCTGGAATAGCAGTGATCGACAACATGGATGAAGCTACAACGCCAATCATAATGAAAGATGCAAATGCATACCAAAAGAAAGGAACACCATTCAAAGTGGTAAGTTAACCATACGCATATACAATTTCTTAGGTAAAAAACAATTACGAGGACAGAATGGGATATGATGTTTGTAGAATAAATGTTAATTATTACACTTATGTAATATATGCAATTCATGTATAAATGACCAATTATATTTTGCAGAAGGACATGGTATGCAATTATTTGCGACATGTAAAGCACCCTAAGGCTGCTGTGATGGAATTGGCAACGCCAAGGAGGATGAATCTTAGATGGGCAACAAAGAACAACTACACAGATTGTGGGTTGTTTGCAATGAGGCATATGGAAGTGTATAGAGGAATAAAAAAGGAATTCGATTGCGGGTTTAGTGATGAAAATGAAAAACAAGAATCGCAAGTGAATAACCTCCGTATGAGGTACGCAACAAAGCTGTTGACCACGAAAGCAAACAAATATCGGGAATATGTAATGAAGGAAGCAGAGATCATGAACAGAAGGCTGACACAACATGCAGGAAAAAGCAAGAGAGGTAAAAACAGGGATGTGGAGTTTTTGAAAAGGCTGCAAAGCGAGTATGAAAAAGTTGAGAAAGATTTGGAAGTGTTAAGAAATGAAGCTGCAGGAAAGCATGGTGGGGGAGAAATCAGACCTGGAAAGCACGTGCGGTTTATCCTGCCGAATGATGGAAAATGATAAAGTATGGTTTGGTATTAACAAGCGTCACAGTGTCGTAGATTAATGTCTGCTAATATTGGATTATGTTCTAGTATATGCGGGTAGTAAACCTATTAAGTAGTTGTTAGTATAAACCATGTTTGCTGAACAAATGTAAAATTTTGACATTTAAGTGCACTTGTGCACTGGAATGTATGGATCGGTGGTAATGGTTTGTTGATCAAATATTGAGTTTTGGAAAAATATGATACAGGTAGATGAATATCTGATATATAGTATCTTTTTGAGCACCTGTGCACTGGTATGTATGTGATAAGAATATTTATACAGGTAGATGAGTTGTCTGATATATAGCATGTTTTAGTGCACTTGTGCACTGGTATGTATGTGTGTAATAGAACATGAATGTACACAGTAAAATAAAAAAATCATAACAGCATTAATGTAAACAATCATATATATGTATATATATATGAAAATAACACGCAAGACAATTGCATTATACGTCAAATTCAACTTAAGAAGGTGTAATGTATGACATAAAACCAAAAGGAACAACAGTACACACGTGTACTGTTGTGTTTAAGTTTATGAAAATCACATGTGCAGTTGTATAATGTTTTGTTGTAAAAGATGAAGAACATAATAGAAAGTACGATTATTACACAGGTGTAATAATGATTATTACACAGGTGTAATAATGATTATTACACAAGTGTAATAATGATTATTACACAGGTGTAATAATGATTATTACACAGGTGTAATAATGATTATTACACAAGTGTAGTAATGATTATTACACAAGTATAATAATGATCAGTGTAATAATGATCAATGTATCCATGATTATTCATCAATCTCAAAAGTACCAAATATGATCAGTGTAATAATGATCAATGTATCCATGATTATTCATCAATCTCAAAAGTACCAAATATGACATACAAAGTTCAAACAAAAAAAAAATAGGTAATGTGGTAATCTACTAAAACTCAACAAATGTCAAATGTAAAAAATGAATCGAACACATATAGAAAATCAGAAAGATGGTGGGGTAGATGGAGATCCATCATCTGTTATCGGAGCACGCCTAGCAGCACGGAATGGTTGGCGTCGTGTAGCAGATGAATTTGGAGGCTCAACACATGGGACGTCTAACACTTGATCGGAATTAGGAAAAGCACCAGAAGAGCTACAAGCATTAGTAACAGCAGCAGAAGAGGAAGAAGCAGCAGCCAACTCAGCAGCACGTATAACTTTGTCATGATTTCGTGAATCATGACCATAAACGAGTTTATTGCATTTTTTGCAAAATCTCGGTCCCTTTTTATACGTCTCAACTGCTTTCTCGCCAGGACCGACCAACCGCTTATCGGTACCACAACCCTTGTTTCTAATTCCCTGGGTTGGAACAAAAGAAGAACTGCCAAACTCAGGTTGGCGCAAAATGTCACTAATAATTGCAGACGTCCTATCTTGTTCAGGGTTACGTGGCACTTCAAGGAAAATACGCCTTTTAATCTCTTTAAGTTCATTCGAAAAATTGGCAAGCTGTTCCGGCTGACGTCGTAAATGGTCTATGCATTGCGACACAGTATCAATAATCTCGTTTCTGAGTATTCCAGTCTCGCTGTTATCAACCGAATAACGGTTTGAAATAGCATATACTCTTGCCGGCAAAGCATTACGAGTCCAGCGGCGGTTAATGTATCGATCAGGAATTCGATTGGTGTCATAGAACCTAAAAACATGATAAACATGCCGACACAGATACCCAATACGCGGAAACAGCAAACATGAGCACATTACACTCTGATCGGCAACATTGAATGAAACCTGTTACAAAGCAAAAAAAATGGTTGAGATCAGAAAACTATTCAGAAGTGTGTATTAAAGACAACTTTGGAATAATGCAGCATGTGTGCACTATTAAAAAAACATAATACAGTTAAAATTATGACAGGAAATTACAAAAACAGTAAGATTAGTGCACAGGTGTAATATTACAGAAAAAACAGTAGTATGACATAAGTACCTCATATTACAGAAAACTATTCATAAGTGTGTATTAAAGACAACTTTGGAATAATGCAGCATAGGTGCGCTATTACAAAACGTAATACAGTTAGAATGATGACAGGTACTTACAACACAGTAAGATTAGTGCACATGTGTAATATTAAAGAAAAAAAACAGTAGTATGACATAAGTACCTCGTATCTGTTGACAGTTACAAAGTTCTTGTTGTTATGTGAAACAATATATATCTTCGTATCGCCAACAGTGCGTGTATCACCAACAGGACAATAGAAAAGACTAAACTTAATTTCCTTCTGAACCTTTTTAAAAAGAGATGACGTATACACAGCAGCAGCATGTCTCTCTATTGGAAGTGGTGTATGTAATTCAGGAGTAGTGGTGTTGGTTTCGAACTCCATCTTTCGTTGGTTGTTACGTTGCCAATCAAGGGCGGTATCAAAACACAGAAGAAACTGTAATAACGTGTTAGATAAGCTAGAGTTGACCTTGAAATGCGCATTTGAGCTCTCAGATCTTGATGTGGTTTTCATCAAACGGCTCATGGGGACATCTCGAAAGAAAGCAGGAACCCATTCAGATCGAATTTCATAAATTTGAGATAGCCATTCATGATCAGTCAAATCATATTTTGCAAGAAGTTCATGCCATCTCTCTTCAAAAGTTTCTGTGTCAATATGCAGATTCCACACAAGTTTGTGTATAGATTTACGAAGGTCAGTGTTGGCTAGAATCTCACCAAGAATCTGTTTGAAAAAGACAGGCAGTTATTATTACACATGTGCAGCAGATAAAAAAACAGAAAGTTATTAAGGATGTAACAATGTACCTTAGACGGAAGTTTCCTCATAATGTGCCACGCGCACAAATGATGAACAGATTCATTAAATACAGAAGTAACCGCTGCTTTCATTGACGAATCTTGATCGGTCAAAACTAATACAGGCTGCTTTAAATGTGCTTTAAGGAATGTACTAAGCAACCAGGTGTACGACTCAATGGTCTCATCAGATATCATTCCAGCACCAAACAACACACACTTGTTATGGTGGTCAACACCGGTGAAAGGCACAAATATCATCCTATATCTGAGGCAATAAAATCACAGGTGTTAATTATCATGAATATTAAATAATAACAAAATAAATACACAAAGAATAGTGCACATGGGTAACATAGTACACAGGTACTTAAAAAAACAGCCGGATTAGTGCACAGGTGTAATATTACACAAAATCATAAAATATGATAAACAAAGTATGATGTATCAAATAGATGATAAAGTTTATTTGAAGTACAATGCATTTAACAGAAACTTACACATTTGTTCTATAAGTCGCATCAAATGACAAAACATCTCCAAACACTTCGTAGTTGCATCTCGATACATCATCAGCCCAAAAAAACGATTTAAGTTCCGTACCAACTACTAGACATTCATAAAAGAAGTTGTGGAGGTTCTCAGTTCGGGCTTGTAGAGTGTCCATTACAAGTTTTGCATCTCGATTTCCAATAAAGAGACGTATGGATCGGGAAAAATTCTTGAAGTCAGTTGTAGAACCATGAACATTGTGGTGGCCACCCTTGAGAGATGACTGCACCCTGTGAGCAATATTAGGACCAAGTTTATTTAGGCTCATCTGATGAATAAACTGCTGGGTGCTAAAGTCAAGTTTACGACGCCTCTTGGTGAAATCCATGAAGTCAGGACCAATAAGCTCATGGTTGTGAGCCTCACGAAACACATATAGCACAAACTGTCGAGTCTCAACATCAAACTTCACCCGAATACATGCATCACAATCAGTTAAGGACGAACGAACAGTCTTCATAGTGGACAGTGAACTCTTGTCCGAAGAATCAATCGGCTTCTGTTTTGGTTTTCCAGCACGATTGCACAAAATGTAACGGTGTTTTGTAACATCTCCAGAATGCTTATGTGTGCCTAATCTCGTTGAAAAGCCAGCTTTCGCAGCATATGTTTCATACATATCACTAACAGCTTCCCATGAATCATATACAGAGTATAGGACAGGAACAAATGTAGGGTCAACATCTGGCTTCCAGAATATAGTCCCATCGGGTGACGAATAAACCCTACTAGTCGCACCACCTTTAACAAAAAAAAAAATAAAAAAAATAAAAAAACCATAAAGAAACAAAGATCAGAATGATAATGAAGTCAGAAACATAAATATTACATTATTATATTGTTTGTAAGACATGTAAGTTGTAAGAGAAAGCATTATTTATCATAAGGTTTTGGAAATTACACACGTGTAATAAAACCACAATGTATGAGAGATACATATTGTATATAAAGGAATTCATAATTGTATATGTTTGGACAAAGGTCAAGCATATCAAAATATGTGAAACATAATTACAGCAATGACATTATAACACGTATATGAATTTGTTACGAAAGGTTGCTATGGAAAACTTAACAAAGGTAAATGGTGAACATTTAGTGCACCAATGGCTTATTGCACAAAATTATATTACAAATAGTTTATAAAATGCTTAGTATACAGTTCAAATGATAAAAGGTACTCAAAACCAGAAAGATTATAGCACAGGTGTAATATTGCAGAACATTAAGAAAGGTACATAGTAAATATTTAGAGCACCAATGCCTAATTGAACAAGATTATATTAAAAACAGTATATAATATGTTTAGTATACAGTTCAAACGATAAAAGGTACATAACCAGAAAGATTAGTGCACATGTGTAATATTGCAGAAAAACATAAAAAATGCTAATACGACATACCACGTTCTTCTACACGAAGGAAACTAAGAACAGGCTCATTATCAGGAATATTAGGATTGCCAGATGAAGAAGATGAAGCTGTGAAAGTAGCAGAAGAACTGGTTTCATCAGAACGTTCGATCAATTGATGAGAATCAATATGATCAATGTCGAAATCGGAATTAGCATCAACAAAGGTCTCGGACCGATCCGGAGCAGAATCGAACGGCAAATCGGCAACAACATTATCATCCATGGGATCGATTGAAAGCTTGAAAGCTGATAGAAAAATTAAAACAAAATTAGGTTAGAAATTGAAGAAGAAAGGATGATTTGTGATACAAATTAGGTCAGAAAATTACAAAATCCGGTTGTTTAACAGCGATTCCGATGAAATCGCCTTGGTGAGATGTGCGCAGATGTTCGTGAACTCTGTGCGCAGGAGGAGATGGTTTTAACGATTAATTGAAATCGTTAATAAATCAGGCAGCGGCGGCTATAAAAATATATTTTAGTGAACTGACCAAAATGCCCTTTATTAAAAGAGTTTTTAGGTTTTTACAAAAAAACATAGTTTTTATATGATCCTCTCCCTATATATATATATATATATATATATATATATATATATTTATATATATATATATATATAAACAAACAAATGACACTCTTATTCGTATCCCCTTTTATATTTTACTTACTTGTAGCACCTCTTCCATAAGTTTGGAATAAACACAAGAGTTAATTGCCATTTTCGTCCCTGAGATTTACAAGTTTTAGCCATTTTAGTACAAAACAAGTTTTTTTCTCCTCAGCTTCCCTCACGTTTGTATTTTCTGCCATTTTAGTCCATATCACTAACTTGTGTTAAAAACTAACTGGAAACCAGAAGTATTTTCGTAAAACCATATTATCTATATTATTTTTCAACGGATATCCTCAAACGATTGATGAAACCCTAACCCTTTCACCACCAACAGCTTGGCCAGCAGAACTTTGTAAATCCCGACGGCGATTTCATGGAGAGGAATCCGACCCAAGATCCATGGATCCTGCTTCGGTTCTCCAACTCAAAACCCCGCACTAATACTCGCATACACCGTCTCTCTCCAATGCCCCAAATTCATCGCCGCCATCGGCGACGGAGCCATAGCGAAGATGATGAGGCTGAAACAACTCACTTCTTACAGATCGGCGGTTACTCTCAGTTCCCGTCTGTTACTCAATCAACAAGATAAACTACTCTTACCCGCCACCATCCCCGCACGCTTTACCTCCAATCGGTTTCTAGATTTCTATCAAGTTAGTTAATTTCAACATGCATTTATCCCCAAAACCATATCCTTACGCATCAATGAATTCGTATCACGTAAATTTGATCGATTATATTAGTATCAAGTGAATTTGATCGTTACCGCGTGTTCGATTTGAAAATCTTAGGGTTTATCATGTTGTAGTTTGTATTGAGCCCTAATTTTTTATCTCCAATCGGCTTCTAGATTTCTATTAGGTTAGTTAATATTCAACATGCATTTATCTCCGAAACCAAATCCTTAGACATTAATGAATTCGTATAAAGCGAATTTGATCGATTATATTCGTATCAAGTAAATTTAATCGTTACCGCGTGTTCGATTTCGAGAACTGTTAGGGTTTACCGTGTTGTAGTTTGTAACGAGCCCTAATTTTGAATGCAGCTCGAAAATAAGGTGTCGTTGCGGCGGCCGGGTGGAGAGTAACCGCCAACGAAACGCCCGCGGTGTTGACGAGATTGTTAGCGTCGATGAAGCATTATTTATTTTACGAAAATATTTTTTTTTACGAAAATTAATAGACTTAAAACATATTATCTATTAATTTTTTTTACGAAATTACCCTTGATTTCCAGTTAGTTTTTAATAGCAGTTAGTGTTATGGACTAAAATGACAGAAAATACAAACGTGAGGGAAGCTGAGGAAAAAAAAAACTTTTTTTTGTACTAAAATGACTAAAAATTATAAATCTCAGAGACGAAAATGACAATTAACTCTAAACACAATTTATACCTTTTTGTTTCTTTAAACAAAATATTTCTTTTATAAAAAATATTCACTTGTCTCTATTAAAAACCTTTTTATTTTAATTTATATATGCTTCAAATCTCAGTTTATATTTTCAAAAAGATCCTAATAACCTCAATTCTTTTTTTTTTAAATTATAAGAAGTTTTATTGCTTTTTTATAAAAAATTGTATGATTATTTTTTAAAGACATTTATAGAAATTCGATCAAAACACTATTTAAGGAAATAATTTTTAAAAACGAGTTTTGAAGTTTTCAGATAAGGTCTATTTTCTTAAAAACAATTGCTGTTAAAAAAAGATGACGTCTTTTTATTTAAATTTTATTTTGAATAAAAAGTTTCTATTATTAGAAACATAATTATTTATACATAAAGTTTTTTTATTTTTCAAAAAGTTTATTTTATCTTTAAAAAAAAGGTTCTTTTTAAGTTTCTTAAAAAAGATATATGTTTTGTGTTTTTGCAAAACCTCTTTTTTGAAATAAAAAAACATTTTCAAAATTTTGATTTATATAGGGGAAATATGATAAGATTTGATTTCATAGGAATGGGGTACGACAAGTAAGAGAGGGTAGCCTACTCCACAAATAAATGATATAAATTTATGTATATGATGGAAACATATGCTTTAGTCTGTGTTTGGCGCGTCATAACCCTTTCCTAACTTATAAATAAATACATTTATTTATATTTATGACATGTACTTTTATGTCATTTAATATTTTTCAGCTAGTTTATCAGCTAGTTTTTACCAAACGTTATTTTTTATCAGCTAGCTTATAGTTTATCAGCTAGCAGCTAGCTTATCAGCTAACAGCTAGCTTATCAGCTAGCAGCTAGCTTATCAGCCAGCAACTAGCTTTTCAGCCAGTGCACCAAACACAACCTTCAGATGGCGGATCTTAATCTACTTTTTGAATAGGGAGAATTGCATATATCTTCCTACTTTGAAAAAAATAGATATTTTACCAATACGTAAGTTTTTAATGCATAATATACAATACTCTTTAAGCATGATTTGGAGAAATATCCAATTTTCTTAAGTTTAGAGGGGGAGATATGTAAATGCTCTTTTGAAATATATCTCACTAGATTTTGTTGTCCGCTCATTGTTACGGAGATAGCGCGGGTATACAAAGCAATTGCATTGCTATAATGCTATGAAGAAAATAGGAATACAAAAAAAAAAAAAACTGAGTAACTACCTTAAAATTAGAAGATGAACGCTTAAAGTATTAAGTTTATCACCTAAAAGTTATATTACATGATTGTACCTATTATACCATCAACCTATCTGCTAAATTTGTTGCGCTTCGAAAAAAAACAAACAAAAAAAAGCATAGACAACGCGGTCACACAATACAATTACTTTGTTATAAAACTACTTAAAAAAAGGAAATACGAACGACTATGTAACGACATTAAGATTAAAAACCATACAATAAATGTGCCTAGGACGTAAAAGTTACGGAACACGATCGTAAATTCGTTGCACTTAGATAAGAAGCAAAAAAAAAAATGCCTTAAGAAAAAATAATTGAATATATAATTAAAATAAACAAACTTTGTGTTGCACAAAAAGACCAAAAAAAAAAACAATGTAGTGTTAAAAACTTCTAGATTTGCAACCCGTGCGTTACGATGGGGATAAGAGGGGAATACAATACGGTTGCATTGCTATAATGCTACTTAAAGAAAAACGAATATAAAAAACTACGTAACGACTCACAAGCTATGTTAAAAAATCAGAAACGAAACGGTCAAAGTTTTGAGCCTAGGACTTAAATGTTATATTAAACGATTATACTTATTACACAACAAGTTTCTTTGCTAATTTTGTTGTGTTTGTATAGGAAATGTAAAAAAAAAAAAAAAGAAACAAAATAAAAAGAAATAATAAAAAAAGTGTCTATCACATGGACAGTTTAAAAATGTGCTTATTAAACACAACTTTCAATGGTGAGCACTTCTATGGGATGTGCCTGAAAATATATCCACTTTCGGCGCGAGGCATGCACCAACGCTTGACTTCTACATTGTTCAGAACCTAGATGATCTAACAAATGGGAGTTTGAACAACATTTCTTTTTAACAACTAACACAAAACTAATTGCTTGGTGAGCCGCAACCAAATAAAATTTTAAAAGTTTTGTCTTTAATTGGAGGCACCAGATCTGGGAGTGTGGCCAAATGAGCTTCATTTCCCGGAATGACCTCTCCGCTTCTAGTGTCCAAACGAATTGCCTTTCAGAAAGGCAATTTTTTAAAGTGGCTATAAAAACGAGAGATCATTCTGCCTTACGAGCCAAAAACCTGTTTATGGAGACTAAACGTCCGTTTAATATCTGAACCTCCTGTATGGTGGGTGGAGACGGCATGATGAGAATGGCACTGACCTTGTTTGGGTTTACACGGATGTCGTTTCTTACTAACCCTAGAAACTTACCCTCTTCCAAACCGAAGGAGAATTTTTGCGGGTTCAACTTGATATTGTTGGCTCGTAAAGTGGTTATTGTTTTAGAGATATCGGCCAGCATCATCTTCTCTATTTGCTTTTTATAACGAGATCGTCCACGTAAATCTCCAGGTTTTTGCTAGTTTGAGGAGTGAAAACTTTCTCCATCATGCACTGATATGTTGCGCCCGCATTTTTCAAACCAAACGACATTTTAGTGTAACAAAAGATGCATTTGTCAGTATAAAAGGTTGTCTTATCTTCATCTTCTTTGCCATCTGAATCTGGTGATACCCTTTGTAGGCATCTAGAAAACATTTAAATGAGAATGTCACTAGAGAATCTATCTATACGTCTATCTCATGTAGTGGGTAAACATCTTTGGGGCAAGCGTTGTTCAAGTTAGTAAAGTCAACTCACATGCACCAAGATCCGTCATGCTTTTTAACCACTACGGGATTAGAGATCCAAGTAGGATATCTAACCTCGTGCAGTATTCCAGCATCGCCTAAGTTATGTACTTCTTTATGAATTGCTTCTTTCTTTGGTGCGCCTCAAGTTCGCCTAGGCTGCGCGTAGGGCTCCAAAGACTTGTAGGCTTTCAATTGGTGTTCCATGACGGTGGCGGGACACCGGTCATGTCGGAATGTTGAAAGGAGAAAACATCCAAGTTATCCCTTAATAACCTCTTTAAATGTTCTCTGATGTTGGAAGGTAGCATGATGCCTAAAGTAATCATTTGATTGGGAAATAAAGGATTAAGCACCCACCTCTCTGCCCCTTGAGGCACTGGTAAAGAGGTAGGAACTACGATATCCGCCACTGCACATTCTTCATTGGCCTAAATTTGTTCCACACCCTTTGGAGTTAGGAATGTAATCAGGCCATGGGTCGTGGATACCGCGACACTCAAAGTGCCTAAAGCCACTCGTCCTAACAAAACATTATGCTCAGAGTGGGCGGGAATAACCAGGAAAATTATCAGAACCGTTCGCTCACGTATACATTCACCAAGCATGACTGGAAATTCTAACCACCCAAGGGGCAAAGTAACTTCTCCTGAAAATCCCATAATTGGCGTGTTTACAGGAGCACTCGCTGCTGATCCGCCTCACCCATCATTCGATAATTTTTCTCAAAAATAACATCCGAAGAGCTTCCCATATCTATAAAAACGCAACGCAGTGTATAATCCCTGACCAATGTCGTAATAGAATGTGGACCCACATGATAATCCCCATGCAACGGGCAGATTGTCATAGGTGCTAACGTCCATTGTTCCACTTGTTAGGGTTTTGTCGGGTTTGCCAACGTCATTTTAACCTCTTAAAATATAAAACACAGCGGAACAAAGTTACTTTCTTAAAGTCATGACATGTTAAAACCGATTTTAACAAGTAAAAAAAAACCCAAACAAAAAAAGGATCCATATATAGGTTGTATGCAATCAAAATACAACACAACCATAGTGTGTTTTAGGGTATACCTTCGACAAGATGGAGGAGCTTGGAAGAAGATGAGGAAGTTGAAAGGAAAGCCTTCAAAGCCGAAGACCTCAAGGAGTGATACCCACAAGCCACCAACAACAACACCTTGTTGCTAGGTTTCTTAAAGATGAACTTCTTCCTTCCTTTCTCCTTGAAGACTTGAAGAGAAATTCTTGCACGTAGATCTTATATGTGTGTGTTGAACCAACCATATTTTGAGAGAGTATGACAGATATATATAGAACCCTTTATTGTACTACATGTAATACACATTCTAGTACAAGTAGTACACATTGTAGTACAACTAGTAGTACACTTGTACTACAAAGGGATATATCATTTATTTTATATAAAAGTAACTTTACTTTAAATATAAAATACCCACTAAATTATTTAACCCATTTAAATAATTTCATGAGCATATTCTCTAATTAAATATCCATATGATTTGATCACAAGTGCAGCCATTTAGAAACCCATTTCTAAATGTCTTCATGTTATAATATTTATTTATTTGATCATATGACAAACAAATATCACGGGTGTTTGTCTAGCTCGTTATTGGGTATGACCCGACTTGGATCATAACATACTAGCCACATCAATCTAATATGTGTCTTGGGCAGACCGTGTAACATCCCACATTGGTTGGGAAGGGGAACGAAAGCTTCCTTATATGGGGCTGGATACCTTCCCTATCAAGCACTTTTAAAAACCGTGAGAGGCGGATGACTGAGGGCATGCCGGCTACCAAAGCGGGCAATATCTGATACGGTTGGTTGGTCTGTTACAAATGATATCAGAGTCAGGGTCGGGCCGGTGTGCTAGCGAGGACGCTGGGGGGTGGATTGTAACATCTCACATTGGTTGGGAAGGGGAACGAAAGCTTCCTTATATGGGGCTGGATACCTTCCCTATCAGACACGTTTTAAAACCGCGAGGGGCGGATGACTGAGGGCATGCCGGCTACCAAAGCGGACAATATCTGATATAGATTCTTGGGCTGTTACAGACCGAGTCCAACAATCTCCCACTTGCACAAGATCCATAGAAGATTGATGCAAGTAGAAAATACCGTCTAACAACGGTTTACTACCCATAATACGTATGACGAAGTGCCCTTCACGTCCCTTCAAGTCCCTTACTTGAAAGATGCTTTAGGTGAATAAGTCGTACTTCCTTTTGTCACATACATCATATTAAATCTTAGGGACATAGAGCGATCACTCTCCACTGATTTAACTTTATTACAGGCTTTAGACATCTAACTCTTAACGAATAAGAGGGACAAATTCCATCTTGACTACATACGTGTTTTGGCTAAAAATTACTTAAGTTAAATTAGTAAAGTTCGAACCAAATATGAATGTGAGGTTCGGTGCCTAGGATTTAGATATGAAAACAGTTCGAAGAAATCTTGGGATAACAGTAGAATTCCAGGGACAAACAACTAAAATCCTTAGTAAAAAGTTAGGTTTGCTTATGAAATCCGTTAAGAAGCTTAGCAACACAAATGTAACCAGAAATGCAAGTAGGGACACCGAGAATTCTACTAGGGAAAAGTCCTTAGCCCTTAGATGTCTCTAAGGCGCCGCCGACATAAAAACCCCGGGTAGCGATAACACACGCTACCAATTTATTGATCACGTAAAAAGCTTGAATACAATGAGTTCGCAGAGAATAAGGTACGAGAATACAATGAGTAAAGCTCGAATGAGCTGAAAACTAAGCCTAAGTGTCCTATATATACTCCTAGATCTTCAACAACTTGTCCGATATTCCAGGGATCTCCTCTTCAACGTCTCTTTCAGTTGGTTGACCGAGTTTCCAGCTAACTGACTTTGACCACGTGCTAAATGAGTCTCTAGCTTCTTTTATTCGACCGTTGGGAGACTTCGTCAACCTGTCTTCACTTAGATAAAGGCATAAAATACGTTAGTAACGATGTCCTAGCATGCAGGGTCATTTCCACATGCTGGGTCATCTATAAAATAAGGGTAACCCTGGATTATGCACATTTCAGATCATATTAATATAGAATAAAATGAATGTAAACTTCCCTGAATAAAGTCGACATCCTGGGTCATCACTTTACTATGGACACATTCAGGGTCATTTGAACGTTACCTGTTAAATTCTGGGTTATACAATTCCTGGGTCACTCCTGTCCTTGGCCTTTATCTGCACCCTGGATTATTAGCCGAGAATTCGGGGTATAACAATTGCCCCCAAATTTTCGCAAGTTGTGGATAGAATTTACAGCTGTGAAAATTTCAAATTTTGGGTCAAATCAGCTCTTGTTTCGATCGTGTTCGTTAAATGAGGATCCGTTGCGCCACGTCGTAGGATCGTGTCCCATTACCTCTACAACTTCTAAATCCCCTTAAATATCTGCATTTACCTTCCTCTTTCTTCTCCATTACCGTTTTCTAGAGCAAAATTCGATCGTTCGGACCTCCGGCTCACTTCTTCTTCCGATCAGGTAACCTTTCCCCTGATTTCTTTTTCTTTTCTTCTTACGTTA
>JBCNJP010000017.1:44904496-45008518 GCA_039602395.1 Deinandra increscens subsp. villosa | reverse complement strand
CAGACACACAACACACGATACTCGCTATCAAAACTCTCTGTAACACTTAGAATACGAGCTCATTTCACTTGTACCAAATACTTTCATCATATAAAAGTTTTAGGAGGCAGGTACTTTGAACCGGCCCCCGAGGTTTTTTGCTAGGCTCCTTGAGGATACTCAAGGATTCCTGGATTTTCCCTCGTTACATCCTCGTGTCAATCTTTGCAATTACATTCTCATCTTTATTTACATCAAACACTCTACCTCACTTACAAAGTTTGATCAACTAATTGCTTAGGCAGTTTTTGACCAAAACACTTACTAAAGAAGAGGTTGATATGAAAGAAAAGATTTTGGAAGCATTGCCTGAAAAATGGGAGAATTATGTGATGATGATTACTCATGATAAAGATTTTTCTGGATTGTCTTTCAATGATTTGGTTCAAAGACTTCAGGCTCGGGATATGGAATTAATGGTGAATAAATCACTTCCTACAAAAATTCAGAATCCTGCAGTGTATCATGGTGAAAATGACTCTATAATGAATGTTGGGAAGTCTACTAGTCTTAGTTCTGCTCCTCCTACAGCATTTCTAGCAGGTAAATCTGAAATTCCAAGTTATTCTTCTGCTGGTTGTACTGTGTCGTTTCCAAGTTCTTCGGCTCAGAGTGCATTGTCTGTTCAAACTGTCGATGATTATAATGCGTTGATGTCTGCATTGGTATCTTCATACTTTCGTGTTATCACTGGTGCTGTGAGTAATGCTGAGTTAGCAAATGAAGATTATGATCAGATTGATTATGATCATTTGGAGGAAATGGATCTGAATTGGCAATATGCTATGTTAGTTCGTAGAACAAAGAAATTTTTTAACAGAACTGGGAAGAAAAGATTGAATCAGGATGGTAAGATTGGTTTGGATAAATCGAAGGTGAAATGTTACAAGTGTTCAAATTATGGTCATTTTGCTCGCGAATGTCCAAGTTCAACAGAAAGTAAATTGAAAACTGGTCAGCATGCACATTTAGTTTTTCATCCATCAAATGACGCTGAGAAGGTTGAGAAGAAATCTGCTACTCTTGTTCATGATTGGACCAATACTTTTCCACATTCAAGTGAATTTGCATGGAATGCCGATACTGAAGCTAAGAAGAATCATACTCCAATTTCCATTGCTTTAACTGTTCGTCATGATGATGCTGATAGTTTTCTGACTAATTCTGATTCTTATTCAAGTGCATCTTTGGTTCCCGAAGATCAAACTAAAGTTTCTGATAGTTCAAAGGTTGAAGAATTTAAATGTTTTAAATGTGAAAAATTGATCCAGGAGATCGCAAGTTTTGAACAAAGTCGTTAAATTTCAACTGAAGAAATTGTGGTGTTAAAGAAAGAATTGGAGGATTTTCAAAAGAAATATTATGAGTTGGTTCATATTCATGAAGATGTTTTAAAGGAAAAAGCTCAATTGACTGAAGAGTGTGAGAAAGCCAAAGCTGAAGCGTTAGACACTGCTCAAGATTTTGAAAATTTATTTGAGAAGAGTTATCCGGTTCAGCAAAAATATGAGGAGGCTACTGCTCTTATAGCTACAACTGTTGTTACTGTTGAGAAGCTTCAAAACAAGATCTCTATGCTTCAAGATGAGAATACTCTCTATCGTGACAAGAATGAGGTATTGACTAAAGATGTTGAGATTTACAAGAAAAAGAGAGAAAGTGTTCTTGAAGAGTTATTTGCTGAATGTGAGATCAGAAAATTACAAACTTATGAGTATGATGATCTCAATGCAAAGTTCATCAAGTCACAGAAAGAAGTTTTTGAAGCTCAACAAAAGATCAATGACTTGAAATTGGAAATTTTGGAACTAAAAAGGCAAGTGAAGAACTACAATTTGTCACCGACATTGCTTAACTTCTTATATAAGCAGGATCAGAGTTTGGAAAGTTCTAAGAAGGATGATGTTCACTAGGTACCTCAACCAGTGGATTTAATTGAAGTTACTGCTGCTCAGATTGATCCAAAAGATGTCTTGCATGATTATTCCAAGTTTGCCACTCTACCCAAGAAGAACAAGTCTAAGTCTAAGAAGAAGGAGAAACCTTTGGGTGAAGCTCCCAAGTTTGTTTCAAAGTCTGTATTACTGGAAAATGAGAAGGTATTTGATAAGGTTGCTTCGAGTTCTTCATCTGCAACCGAAGAGGAAACAGTTTTGATTGAAAAGAACAAGCTGAAGGATATCAAAGCCAAATTTACTAGTGAAGCTAAGTCAAGAAGTGCTTCAGGTTCTTCTTCAAGTTCTTCCAAGGTTTCAGGTTCCAAGCACAAAGGTTTGGGTTTTGTTATGAAGGAAGTTCCCGATGTTGCAAAGAAACCAATGAAAGCTGACAAGGCTGTTAAAGCTAAAGTTACAAAGAAATCACTATCTATGAAGGAATTTACTTATTATTCTGAAAGATCATCATCTTCAAGGAGTTCATCTCCTAGGTATGACTCTTCTGATGGTTTCTTTGATACCTTTGCTTCGGAACATTCATCTGATTTTTCAAAATCAAAATCATTTTCAAACAATTTTAGAGAACGACTTTGTTATGTATGTCGTCAACCGGGACATCTTGCTGCTGAGTGTCCGACGACTGCATATATCCACAAAACTGCCAAATATGTGGATAACAACGGCCAAATTTTTGATGAACCATGGTCTCCAAAGCTTAAATCAACTCGTAAATCGTCTTGGTTTAAATCAATTACGTCGGTTGAATCTGATTCAGGTTCCGATAAACCTTCTACAAATTTGGAAACCAAAAGTTGTTTCCAAGGCCAACAAGGACTTTGTGGAAGACACCGGGCGACCCGACGCTGTTGAATCGGATCGATCCCAATGCAACTAATGTTTTATTTGGTATCAAGCAGGTGTTTCAGGAAGACCTTTCGGTGATTGAAAAATTGCTGATTGTGAAATATCTGTTCTAATTAAATTGAATTTCAAAATCAATTTTGTTTTTCAAAAGGCTAAACTGTGAGTATTTGTGTTGGTTGATCAATTTTCTTGTTCTTCACTCCGTCTCATTCTGAGGGGGAGTTTGTTTTTGCAAAAATACAAAAATAGTGTGTTGTTTTTCAAATCGTAAAAATGAAAATTTATAAATAGAGTTGTCATTTTTAGGGGGAGAAATTTGGAAAAGACAAAAACAATTAAAAATGCAAAAATCCAAAAACATTGAAAAATGAGAAATTGTATCCGACATGATTGGGAAATGATGGTACATTGGCTGACAATGTCTGACTCATGGGTAAAGTAAGTAAAAAAGCCATAAGACCATTTGTTCGATGTGCAAGGTAGGCTTGGCAAATCAGAAAGTATACAAATGTGATATATACTAAATCTGATGCTTGACCTAGTGGACAACATCTTGATGCATATCTCATGATATATCAAGAAAAAAGATATGTGAAAAATAAAATGAGAAGTCACTGTGTATACATGTGTTCATTTTGCAAAGATTTAAACTTGTTTGATTTTCTTTATTTTGTCAAACGATCGGACTTTCTCTGCGTGTTGAAAGACTGACCTGCTCGTTGTTTGTTTGACGTTCTGCTTTATTTTCTTTGGTGTTTCGTATAACTCATCGGACTTTCTCTGCGTGTACGGGAGTACCGACCTGATTGTTGTTGGGTTATACAACTTCAACTTGTTTTATTTTCTTATTTTGTTAAATCCGAGGCCTTATCTGCGTATCGAAAGATCGACCTTAAGGTAGACGATTTAACGTTCTTATTTTTTTTTTGCATGGAACACAGTTGACTATATCATAGTTACAATCATTAAGTGATTAAAATCACAAATGAAATCACAAAATGTGATAAGCAAATCATATCTGAGTATGTCTGATAGTGTGGGGTATACTAGTCAATGCAAATCTAATAAATACCTTAACAGATCCAGATGTTATGAGTATGATTGTGCCAGAGTTTAAAGTTGGACAAATTATATCTGCAATTGACATGGCTTATGTGCTACAATAATCGAAATTGAAGTGTAGTTCAGCATATTATGATCAATATGATCCCAAGTCGTGATCTTTCTCACAAAAGACAAACATAGTGTCTAATTCGGTATTGTTTTATTTTTCTTATTAGAAAATACCAAAAAGATTTTAGGTGTGTTTTGATATTAAAGTTTCTAAAAGCCAAAAAGATTTTGTTTCTGATTTGTTTTCGATTGATCAACACGGAATACGAAATCAATTTCAAAATCAAAATATCTTGGAGTCTCGAAGAGACGTTTTGCGCCAAGGTTATGTATGTTGGCAGGTTTCTATGTGGAAGAGAACATCACAACTTCAAGTCTTCTGAAGTTTGGTGATAAAGAGATTACACACGATGCAATATCAAGTATTCAAGATCGAATTCTTTGTCTAGATCGAGGAGGAGTTTGATTGAAGATAAAAGATACAAGTTTTGATAAGAGGAGATGATACTGCACATGCCGAGGGGGAGTTTGTTGATACATAGTCCTGATCGTCATGTGAAGTATCGAATACAAGACGAAGACTTACAAGATTGCTGAGGTCCGAACTCCCTGCGAACCTGGAGTTCGGACGTGGCCGAACTTGTGGCCGAACCTGAGGTTCGGACCAGCTGGTTTAGCTTAGTATAAATTCGTCGTCTTGTATAGAGTTGTTAAGCTTCCGAGTCATATTTTCTCTGTGGTCTTTGTGTAAACTCTCTGTGGTTAATACAAATTGATTTGTATTTACTCTTGTATTCTATTCGTTTTACATTGATTTCTATACGACTAAGTAGAAGATCCGCACGCTCACGCACTTTGACAATGCCATTGTCATGATAGCATATGCTCTTTCATCCTTGTTACACCTTTCCCAATCATCATCCGAGTATTCTGCTTCAGTCTTTACCACTCCAACCTTTCTTGCTTCAGTGTGAGTAGGAATAAATGGTCCATTAACAACAGATCTCCAAAGTCTCAAATCAACACTTTTCAAATGGTTCTGAAATCTGTATTTCCACTCAAGAAATTTTTCAGCAGATGTGAGTCTGGGAGGACGAGTAGTTGATCCAATCTCAAAGTCCAGTTTCTGATACATGCTAGGTTTAAAATCCATGACGAAAGCTTAGGAAAACTTAAACTAATTGTCCCGAAAAAAAATAAGAAGTTTCCGATCGTAAACACCCGTTTACGATTAAATCAGATAGCTGGATCATAAACTCAGGTCGTAAACAACTTCGGATCGTAATCTCGATTGTAAACGCTCAAAAATCATATCTTGAAGCCGTAAACACCGTACAAACTCGTAATCGCGATCGTAAACCCTTAAAATGTAGTATTGAAGTCGTAAACACCCTTTTGATGAAGAACACCGATCGTAATCTTCAATACCAGCCCAGAAACGATCGTAAACACCAAGAACACCAACCGTAAACTTCACAAGCAGCCCAGAACTAATCGTAAACTCCAAAACTATCACAAGCCAACACCTTTTCCAGCTAAACACTCGAATCCAATATCGTGGAACCTCGAATCAGGTGATTCTTAGCTCTGATACCAATTGTTGGTCCAGAAACAACAACCAAACACGATATCGTAAACACAAACAAGTGCGGAAACCTTGTTTGTGAGTGATTCGAGACGAAGAAGATAAAAAGACAAGATTTAAGATAAAGAATAAGCAACACAATCAAGTCTTGAATGAAGAACAATCAATCTTCTTGTATAACCGGGTTGCGATCGTAAATAAGAGAGGAACACAGAAATCGTAATCAGCAAACTTGTCATTAATCATAAACACTTGGGTATTTATACAAGTCCTACAAAAGCCCTAGTAGAAATCGTAAACCCATAATCCCAACAAGCCCAAACCGTAAACATACTAAGCCCCAAAACAAATAAGCCCAATCTAATGTTCATGCCTCATAAAGTATAGCCCAACAATACCAATTGTAAGTCCCGAATTACGGTCCAAACATGATATCACACAACAATTACGAGTGCGGAATCCAAGTAATCATTGGATTCAAGAATAGAGATGGAGAATTTAGAAAATATTATAAAAACAAAGATAAACGAAATACTTAAACCTTGATTATGAATACACACTATTCAATCGATACAATCGTCTAGTACAACCTTTAGAGAATTTCGTAGTCTCTGTTTCTCTTGTCTCCCCCCAATAATGCCAAATCACCAACCCCTAAAACGATATCCTACATGTGTTTATATAGACACACATGTAGGTTCATACAAGGCCTAAACCTGGCCCATCCCAAGCCCACTAAATAAATAACTAGTTAGCCCACTATTCTAATGTATAAGCCTCATAAAACTGACCCTTACAAATTGGTGTATATCAAACATCCCCACACTTAGATCTTTGTTTATCCTCAAGCAAAACTTGAATGGTCAAGGCTAGCAATTCCCATATATTTTTAAAAATCTGTGTTTTGGTCTTGTGTCAAGAAACTTTTCCCCTAATTACTTCGACCTTTTATCTCTGTTTGCCATGCTTATTCTATTTTATTACAATATTGAAAGCTATAGACAAAGTTACTAAAAAGTTTAGACTTATTCAACCAAATACACATCACAAAGGATCACTCGACTCTCGGGGTAAGAATATATATATATACAGACTCTTAAGTGGTCATTCATTCCAAAGTAAAATCAAGCAAGAGACATAGGCTTGGTATGAAATCAAGCCTCCAAGGATCTCATTGGATTCCACATAGACATCATAAGGGCTTAAGGGTTGAAAAGGTATGATGTGGCTAAGGGTTTAGAAGTGTTTGGGAAAATAGCTGAAGTTGCAAGTTATGATCCTTTTTTGAAAGCATTATTGTGACTCGAGAATATCTAACTATAAGAGTTTCTTTGGCTTGATCTTCTTTATTCAAAACATAGGAAGATTATTATTATTTTTTATTTTAGACTAATGCGTTCGCGGATTTGCGTATGTGATGGGATAGAGTTGTCGTCACTTATTGTTTTTTAAAGCTTTGCCAAGGATCGTAAGTTTACAAAAATAAAGTGGTTTAAAATTTGAAAACGACTGTTTGGCTTTGGGGTTATTTTGGAAATGAATTTGCGGGTTTTGAAACGACAGGGGAATAGGCTCAAAGGGCTTAACTAAGGGGTAGTTTTGTGGGTAGGAAAAGATTATAGGTAAAGGGGTAGAAAAATGGTCTAGTCCTAAGTGCCTCAATCCTATGAAAATATGTTCCCGACTTTGTCCATTTTGGGATGTATACTCATAACAAGTCCTGGCTTGTTGATTTACTTGGTTTCTCACATTTTTGACAAGAAAAGAGCATGTTAGTTATGTACATGCGGTTAGGCTCAAATACTCACGGAAAATGCGGGAGAAAGAGTTTTAAGTACTGGTTGAACAAATATAATTTTTTATTCTATTTGTTATACCCAAAAGTATCTTAATGCATACTTGAATAAGACAAATAGAATTTTGGTCGTTTTTTCTATTTTGAGAACAGTTTTCTTTTTCACAAAGATTGCAAAACACTAAAAATTTATTTATCACTATTATTATTTTATTTTAATTTTTTATTTATTTTTTCTAGAGGGTTTTCTAGACCATAAAACAGAGTTTTGTGTAAGGCTATGTTGGATAGGCAAAAGATCTATTTTTTCAGCAAACTAACCAATTTCCCAATCCCGTTTCCACACTTAAATCGCACATTGCCCTAAATGTGTAAACATGTAAAAGATAAAATTATGAAATTTAAATGAGTTTAAGGATAGAAATGGTCACAAAGAGTCTCTTTATTCCTTGCCAACCACAATTTCTTTGTTACTTGCCAGTTTAAATGCCTTACTGATAGAACTTTGCGCTATAATAAGCTTCTCCTCCTCTTTATTACGGTGTTCAAGTGTCAATCCTACATATTGAAATGAAAATCTAAAATTCTAACTAAGACCTGGTAAATATGCCCGTGCTCCATGCAAGAGTAGGTTGACTCAGGTAGGTCTGATATTGCAGCATTACACAGGGCGAACCGCGGTATCCGGTAATCTACTAATAAAACTAATAAAAGATACTTTATTAATCCTAATATAATATTTTTCTAAGACTAAAATTTTAATTGAGAAAGGAAGACATGTTACCGACCTTTAGATGTTGTCGTTCTGAAGCAGCCAATTCACTCAGCCTTTCATCTTAGATGTTCATGGTAACCTATCGCGAATCGGGCCAAGTTTATTTATGGGTCCACTGGTTGTGATAGGCGAATTGAATCTCCCTCCATGCGTTTGCAAGCGAATTCTAGGCCTGATTCGATACAGTCCACCACCTGTAAGTTTCCTTCTGCCTTTTTTCCGCTTTGAAGTTCTTTTCTTTGTTACCAAACTTGATCTTTAGCGTTCCGTTGCTCATATCCACTACTGCTTGTGAGGTGGCTAGGAAAGGTCTTCCTAATATGAGGGGTACCTCCACATCTTCCTCCACATTGAGAATGATAAAGTCAGTAGGGAAGACGAACTCTCCTACCTTAACTAGGAGGTTCTCAGCGATTCGTGAAGGAATTTTGACTGAGCGGCCAACCAGCTGGATGCTTACTCGGGTTGGTGTTAACTCCAAGGTGTGCGAGTGCATTCTTGAATGTGATTCATGTAGGTCCAGAAAATCAACTAATCATGATATTTTAATCACAAACGAGTGCGGAATCCTCGTTTATGATTGATTCAAGATAGAGAAGAGAAGAAACACGAAGTATACGATGATTAAACGTTAAAAACTTGATCTTTGCACACAAGAAAACTTGTCGGGTACAAAACAGAAAATCATAAACTCTCTCCTCTCTGTTTACGATCGTGAACACCACTTGGCTCCTCTAGAATCGAAAACCACCAACCCCAAATAAGGAGGTCTAGAGGGGTTTATATAGGCACCCCAATGGGTTTACTATTGGGCCTCTTGAGTCATAAACCCAATAGTAAACTCAAGCCCAACCATAAACTAGCCTACATACAATAACCAAACTAGTCTACTAAACTAATGAAACCCTCTAAGCCCAGCCCAAGATATTTAATATTACAAGCCTCATAATCTAGCCTCTACAATCTTCCCCTAGGCTTGTGATATTAAATGTCTTCAATATTTGAAAGTCTTCTTCTTGACTGGTTGGCAAAGATGCTGATGAAGATTCTTTCCGCAGAAATCTTCATTGGGTTTCATAACGGGCACTTGGGACTTCCTCTTGATTAGCATCAGCTCGAACTTCTTGAAATGAACAAGTTAATGAGAGGAGGATTCTCATTGACTTGCTTCCCTTGAAAGAATTGGTTCTTGCTGAATCTTCGGTAACTGTCTTGAATCTTCAAAAAATATAGGGTAAAAAGTTTGAACACCTCTAACTTTGAAGAGCTTGGTTGTTGATCTTGGGTCTTCATGATTTCTGATTGCTCTGCATCTTTTTCCTCAAAAGAGACTTGAAGTCTTCAGCTTCCCCTAAGCTTGTGAGCATCTTCTTTGAAAATCTTTTAGAAGCTTGTAAAGAAACCAAAAACTTCCCCTGAACAGTTGCTTTTCCAGATGGAAGTCTTGTCTGGCTGGTTCTTTAACTTTGAGCAGTAGCAGCATCAGCAACATCTTTCTATCATCAACCTGTCTGACACACATTTGAAAAAAAAATATACTCCACCAGACATTTGATGACTGGTCTTTGGGTTAGAATGTAATTATCATCTGTTCAGTTGATTCAAATTAACATTATTTTAACCAAAAACCCTAATATAGATTACGGGTTTTCTATAAAACTTCCCATGAACCCAAAGACCTCTAAAGACTTCCCCTTAGCTGATTACTTCCCCTCAGCTAAGGACTTCCCCTGAAATAATTCATATTATCTTCGAGTTCCCTTCAAATACTATGTATTGTGGAAGTCTTTTCGGATAATACTTATTATCCTCCCTCCTTCCCCTAAAAATTTGTCAAGATCTGACGGAGGAAGTCTTTTCCATTAGATAATAAGTATCATCCTCGAGTTCCCTTCGGATAATACTTATTATCCCATACTCCTTCCCCTAAAAATTTGGCAAGATCTGTCGGGGAAATATTGTCATGCATTAAAACCCATGAAAAACACATTTTGACTTCTCAAATCGACCTGGCCAAGACGAAAACACACCAAAAAGAACTTAACGACTCACACACGAAAGATATAAACTAAACAAGTACTTACCAAACCAAACATGAGAAAGTTTACAAGGGAACAAACCATATGAATCTGACTGAGGAACCCTTTTCAGCTTTGGTTACTCAACTAGTCCAGGTGATTGCCGGTATGTTTGTCCGCTTTAAACTCAAACCCGTTTAATCCCAACCGAATGCGTCATGTTTAATGTAGTACAATATTACCATCATGTTTAATTGTCCCCACACCCAAGCGTACACAGCAAAACCTACCCAACCTCAGAGTTTATTGAGGATTCACAAACCCCCAACTTGAGGAACCATGCAACACCGTTATGACTACCACTTATTTCATTAATCATCAGTCGGTGATCAGGTCGGCCGCATAAGCACGCAAAGAAGACCAAACTGAATGATTATTTTTTCTTTTTCTTTTCTTTTTCATTTCTTTTTCCATTTCTTTTTTTATATTTTTTTCATTTCTTTTTCTCATGTGGTGTAGTCATAACAGCAGAAACATGGCGTGTGAGAGAGTGAATACTAGGTAATTACCACTCTCAACCCATTTTTGCCGGGACTCAGTCTTTTAAACCATGCAACCTGGGATGGGAAACTAAACATATATATCTTTTAAGTTCACTTCACTTTCATTGGAGGTCATAAGTTTAGGTCGAGCCTACCGAGCATATCACCGTGGAGCTTGCCTTTCACTTCCGCCTTACGCGTGTCAGCCATCTCCAACCCGGGCATTCATTTTACTTCCCCTAAACTTCTCAGAGACAAAACACAAACAATTAAAAATTGAAAAGCACACTATTTTTTGAGGGGTCAACTTTTTCTTTATCTTTACATTTCTTCCCCTTGCTTTTTGATTTTTAATGTCACAATTTTGTGAACATCATTTTTCATTTTTTTTTAAACAATAAAAATAAAACACACAACACACTTAAGTGAACAAAACACTAAATTTTGAAGACATCTGGCCAAGCTAACTTTCAAAGTATTGATTTGAAAATTTTAGAAAATTGGGTTTCATGACATGCACACTTCATTGCATTTGAAGTCAAACACATAATCAATCAACAGCTTAATTGAAACTTTAATGAAATAGGTTTGACCCAAAAGACCCTTTGCTGCCTCATCATTCAAACAACCAAATTAAGAACACTACCTTTCATGCTGATTTTGACCTTTTACCTCTCAATGAGACATACCTTCCATTTATAGATTGCTTGACATGACATGAAGATACGTCTCCTAAACTGTGCCTGGAATAATCACTTATCAACAAACAAATTAGTAATAAAAACGTTAGTGATAATCCGCCTTGATCGTTCCTGCACAGAGTGAGAGATTAGTTAGCTTATAGTACCTAGGCCATTGTTTTTTTGGGTACTCCTGAGGAATCAATGAATGAAATTTCTTTTAAAAACATTCCTTTTGAAAAATCAGGAAGTTGGGATGATTCGGTTGTAGCTGCATTAGCCTTTGGTTTCCAAGTTCCAGGTGATTTAACATTTGTTTTAGTCACCTTTGGAGTTGTGACCTTAGGTATTTCAACCTTCTTCGTTTTAGATTCACTTTTCAAAACAGTTTTTGTTTTAGTCACCTTTTGAGTTGTGACTTTAGGTATTTCAACCTTCTGCATTTTAGAATCATTTTTGAAAACAGTTCTGGTTACCTTGGGTTTTTCAAGCTTTGGTTGTTTTGAAACTGGTTTCTTCACCTGTTTTTGAAAATTTTTGTAACTTGGAAAGCTGTTGTTTTGATTTATAGATTTTCTTTCAGCTTTGGCAATGCCCCAATGTTGATTAGAGGGTTTAACCTTAGAAGTAACAGTCTTCCTTGCCTTAGGTGTTTGCACCATCATCGGCTTAGACTTTACAGACTCCTGAGATGAAACCCTTTGACTTCTCGGATAATAGGGTTCATAGGGGCGATAAAGACAGTTTCTAGCAATATGACCAGCATTTCCACAATTAAAGCAAGTCTACTTCTTTAGATAGAAGTCAGACGTGTACCCATTTGTCTTTGGTGGCTGGTATGGAGCTGGTTTGCCTTGTGTCTGCTTCTTTGCTTTGTCTGCAACTCCAGATTTGACTTTCTGCTGGGTCCTCGAAGCCTGTGTTGAACCTGTCTTTGTGCTTCCTTGATTCTTTGACGTTGAAGCACCATTCTTGCAATTACAATGGAAACTGCATGATCCAACTGAAGAAATGAGAGACACAGCTACTCCCTTGAGTTTTTCATTCTTCACTCCAGCCGTTGGTTTCATACTCGGATGCTTGATGGTGATCTTTGGCCTCTCAACTTTTGGTTCACTAATCACTCCATCGGTTATTCCCTTGAACTTGGAGGAGAATGATGGTAATTCATATCCTACATCTGGTTCTTGGTCAAACATTGATCCAGATGTCATAAATATCTTCCCCTCAGGTCGTGTCGTCAAGATCACCTTTTCCCTTTTGACTTCGTCAATTACTTTGAAGCATGGGGTTTCAATTTTAGGGTATGGTTTCAACTCTATCCCAGCATCATAAGACTTAGAGTTATGACACCTATCATATTTTTGACACTTAGCATCATTTTCTGATATATCCTTTACTCTCCCTTCACCATAAGTCATGTTTTCTTCATTATCAACTTCTTCTTGAGTCAATGGTGTAGTTCCAACCAAGACACTATCAATAGGAGGAGCAGCTTCTTTATAATCAGACTCGGTTCGTTCAACATGATCCTCACTAAGAAGTATTCCTATAATGTCTCTGGGAACTGGTGGAGGAATAATGATGTTCATTGCCAAAGATTTATCAGTTTTCTCTGACCCAAACCCAGATGTGTCTTTCCCAACTTGACCAGTTACAACAGCATGTGACAATTCCTTTCCAGCATCGAGCATTTCTTTTGCTTCTCATTTGATTCATATCTAGTTTCACTTGCAACTCATTGTTCTTATGTGTGAGCTCATCTACCTGCTTTATAAGCTCAACTATTTCTAACTTAGCATTGTCATACAGGAGAGTTTTCTCAGTTGCCAGTTTTTGATATTTCACAATGTCTAGTTTCTGAGCTTTTACTTTCTCCTCATTCTTTTGCCATCTACCCTTAAAAGAACTCCTCTCGCATTTTATCTCAAACAATTCTAACTGATAATTTTTACAAATTTGCCTAAGTCCAGGAATTATACGAGCACAAGTAGGATTGGGGCATATCTCAGTTTTGTCAACTTCATCTGCGAAAGCATCTTTGTCCTCAACTATATTCTTTTCTTCAACCACTAAACTCATTTTCTCTCTTTAGATATGCAGCCTTTGAAGATTTTGAAGAATCGGCAATAATGGCAAAAGTACTATTCAAAGAATAGTGTCAAAACCTTAAAACTGAAAAACGGAGGCCTTCGGAGTGGAATTTGGGGGTCCAAACGAGCTCCCCTGGACAATAGTCGGGGGTAATTCTGGGGCTCGGTGTCACGAACGTCGTGTTCAAATTTGAGCCTCTAACTCCAAACGAGTCAAAAGTTACGCCCGTTTCCGTGAAAGTGTGAAATAGTGACTTTTTGCCGTAAGCCAACCTTGTTTCCGATCGTAATCCCTGTTTACGATCGTAATCCCTGTTTACGATCGTAATCCCTATTTACGATCGTAATCACCTTCAGTCATAAACACCAGTCATAAACTCGGAATCGGAATCTCAATCATAAACTCCGATAGTAAACTCCGATAGTAAACCTTCAAACCTTCAAACCTTCAAATCTTCAAATCTTCAAATCTTCAAATCTTCAAATCTTGAAATCTTCAAATCTTCAAATCTTTAAATCTTCAAATCTTCAAATCTTCAAATCTTCAAATCCTTTTTTTTTTTGGAAAAAGCTTGAATCCAATACCATGAGAACCTCGAATCTGTGATTCTTGGCTCTGATACCAATTGTAGGTCCAGAAAATCAACTAATCACGATATTTTAATCACAAACGAGTGCGGAATCCTCGTTTATGATTGATTCAAGATAGAGAAGAGAAGAAACACGAAGTATACGATGATTAAACGTTAAAAACTTGATCTTTGCACACAAGAAAACTTGTCGGGTACAAAACAGAAAATCGTAAACTCTCTCCTCTATGTTTACAATCGTGAACACCACTTGGCTCCTCTAGAATCGAAAACCACCAACCCCAAATAAGGAGGTCTAGATGGGTTTATATAGGCACCCCAATGGGTTTACTATTGGGCCTCTTGAGTCATAAACCCAATAGTAAACTCAAGCCCAACCATAAACTAGCCTACATACAATAACCAAACTAGTCTACTAAACTAATGAAACCCTCTAAGCCCAGCCCAAGATATTTAATATTACAAGCCTCATAATCTACCTTAACTAGGAGGTTCTCAGCGATTCGTGAAGGAATTTTGACTGAGCGGCCAACTAGCTGGATGCTCACTCGGGTTGGTGTTAACTCCAAGGTGTGCGAGTGCATTCTTGAATGTGATTCCTACAATGGAACATTGACTGGTGAAGCTACCGGGATCCAACTCCTTCTTGGGAAGCTTACTTAATAGAATGGCGGAGCATTCTTCGCTTAAACTAACATGGTTTAGATCAAAGATCTTCTTTTTGTTAAAGAGAAAATCCTTCACGCACTTAGTGCACTTTGGCATTTGGGAAAGAACTTCTATAGATGGTAGGTTTATGTGTAGTTGTTTTGGGTGATTCATGAATTTACCGAACTATTCGTCAGATTTTACCTTGGCAAGTCTGCTAGGGTAGGGAACCTTCGGTTTTTTCAGGATTTCTTCGGCTACAACAGGGGAAGTGGGAGTAGGGATTTTATGAGGTGGGGCGGTGGGTGTTTCAGTTCTCAGGGAAATTTCCTTTAGACCAACCCGTCGCCTTCGTAGTGTGATAGCGTGACATTGGGCTTTGGGATTGGTTTCAGTGTTGTGACAACTAAAAATTTTATTTTTATGTGTGTCTAGCGAACGAACAATTTTTTATATCATACACGCATGCATTCATACATCTAAAGGAGTGTTAGATGCGTTATCGAGTCCACAAACAATCACACACGAGTTGAGTCGGTCCTAATCGTTGGTGCCGTCCAACCTCCCCCGGTCCTTTAAACGATGTATACTCGATCGGTTATGTTATACATGACAGATAACATATGCTGATGTACTATCATTTCTCATCTTGTGTTGGATCAATTTCTCATTTTTCATTTTTTATGCTTTTTGCATTTTTCATCATTATATTTATATTTTGCATTTTTCTTCTTTTTTTATATTTTGCATTTTCTCCCCTTAAAATCAACTGTAACACACAAGTTTCAATTTAGGAAAATAACGTTAAAACGTTAGCTTAGAATTTAGGTCCCAGAAAATTTTTCGTTAATTAACGTCGTTAAAACGTACGAATCACCCAAAAGACATGATAATTGTTTTTAATACAAGTATCTAGTGTTTTAGCGCCATTACAATTTACAAAACAAAGCTGATGTCAATGGTATTCGAGTGTTCGGTTCTTGGACTTGCTTGTGGAATCCAGTCCCGCACATCCCCTACCTGCATTCAGCTTAAACCCATTAGTAATAAACATATTGGATGCAAGAAACGACATTGAACTAACAAACGAGGACGATTTTCAACATTTTGAACCACCTCCACCGTAGCTTACGCCAGCCATCGTAAGCTACGGTGGCCCTGGCTAGGCTACGGTGTCCAGGCGCTGTGGTACGGTGGGGTTTTCTCATCAAGGGCCACCGTAAGCTACGGTGGCACCGTAAGCTACGGTGGCACCTGGTGGAACACACCCTTTTTCTTGCCTTTTTGCATCCGAAATCTATCCGGGGTAACCCCCAAGCATTCCTTTCGAACCTGCAATGCGAGTCTAATAACACGACTTTTACGGCAATTACCAATGTCAAAACATATAACCCATTAAACCACCCAACGGGTCTAACTCAACTATATTATATACATATTTCTACATACGGTCTTAGTTACCAAAATTCTTTTTATCGACCCATTGGTCACCATCGATGCTTTGGGGCCAACGCATGAGGATTCAATAATCCTTAAGACCTCAACATCGCTTGGTGTTCTAATTAGACAACTATAGGTTTAACAATTGTCCTTATGGACCTATTTGTTAAACCATTATCCTTTAGGTGTATCAACGTTTTACCATATGCACTCCCTTGTCTAGGCATGACTACTACAAGTCATTTTACCATCTCAAGTATGCACTTAATAACAAGTACCTAGTCAATTCAACGACCACTTGTCCAACATATTTCATATGAATATAACGTGTAGGAATACGTTACAAGACCATTCCTAAAATTTTACAATTAATGTGGTTCACATAATTCATTTAGTTGACAACTAAAACTTGGTTCATCACCTTGATTCATTTGAGTCTTTACATATTAGCCCGCTTGACCCGTTAACATGAATCCTAATATTCATATTTCCTACCATTAGCGTATCATAGAGATTTCTAAATCCGCTTAACCTCCAAATAACAAGTTATACCATGATTATGGTTTTCTACATGCTATTTAGCACCCATGTATCCATACCGTACAAGATTCATACATCTAAGATGTCATAATGTAACCTTGTTTAGGCACATCATCAATTAGCTAGAGTTTAACTCTCCTTAACATATTCATATCTTTCCAACTTGAACAAGTTTAACACTTTACTCGTCAAGTTGCATCACATTGCATTATAACCATAATGGGCAATAAACTAAACGTGCAACATAACATAAATGTTACCTCGTGGTCTTCAAAAATCATTACCCGATTTGCATATGCTCCTTTGCCCGGTCGCCTATAGTGGATTCAATGCTTGTTAGATCCACCCAACGTCATAAATCATCAATATATATATATCCAAATGCAAGAGTAATTCAACCTTTCCATTCTTACTAAGATTTTAGAAAAGTTAAATTATTGCACTATATTTTCAGCTATGCTGCTGTAATGGCCCCCTTTTGACCACTTTACGAATCTTTCTAGCATTTCGTGTTCAAAGATGAAATGTAGTATACTGAAATACCTTTCCAGGCGTATATATTACGCCTTCTAACTATTTTTCTATGATTTTATATGATTTTTCTAAAAACAGAACAGCAGCTACATTTATTTCCAAACAGCATGCTGGAAAATTAAATGGCCATATTAACATGCCGTTTTGACCCATTTTTCATTTGATTCAGTTTCGGATGTTCAAATACAAAACATAGTAGTTACAACGAGCTTTCCGTTCGTATATCATACACCTTAAACGGACATACGAGTGGTCTTATACATCACTTTCAAAACAGTCCCACAACTATAATTTTCATCCCTTTTGTTTTGGATTAAGCCATTATATTTAACACATTTTACCATCATAAATTTCACCACTTATGCTGGTTCTTAGTTCATGATATCAAGTAGTGCACCATTTTTACATTTAGACATGAATCCAAGCATTTCATCTAAGTTAGTCATTTCATCGAACATCTTATGTGCATAATGCAATATTAACAAATTTTTACCTATTTGGTTTATGTTTCATGTCCACATTTGCCTAACACAACATATAACAATTTTCTTGTTGCATCTACATGTACTACTTACATATTGCAACTTCAGAGAACACCCAACTAAGGATTTTCGTCACTTTTAGAACCCCCACCTACAAGTTGTGGTTTGGTTACAAATTTTGCATACAAAGTGGAGTTTTGCACTCCCAATCATCATCATATAACAAGTATGGGTTTCTCTAACACTTATACCCTTCAATTAGGTGTTTATCATCATGATTAGATGAATGCAATGAATTGGGGTTTAACTTACTTGACAAGAATAGATGCAAGATGACTGAAGACACACGAATCTCCTATTTCTCTTATCAATTTCGCAGCTTGGGGATGATAAAGGTTAATTTGCAGATTTTTGAGATGGGTTTGGGGCTGAGATCGACTTCCAAGCGTGAAGATCGATCTCCCCTCCTCCTCCATCTCTTTTGTTAAGTTGACTATATCCAAATGACAGTTTTAGTCCCCCTAGTTTGGCCATTTATTCGCTTAGTCAATAAACATCTATATTACGACTTAGACCCCACATTTGGCCATTACACGCATTATAGCACATTACTAACTCAAATATAGCATCGGGCATATTATTATTATTTATTTATTTATTATTATTATTATTATTATTTTTTTAGCGGGGACTTAACGGCATATACGAATTTTAGAAATTGGGATGTTACATCAACAAACTCTATTTTTTGAATTTCCAAAATTTTCTTCCCCTAAAATCATGAAAGAAATAGAAAGAAAATGAAAACAATGAAAATGATTGATCAACATAGACACACCTTTGTAAATGATGTTTTTGGAAATCAAATTTTCAATTTTTTCAAAGATTAGAACGATTCATATTAACTTAAATCACTCACAAGTATCTCACTGTTAGCAATCTTTCAATTACTAACAGGTCTTCTTAAAATACCTGAAAACACTGGAAAATAATAAGTTCCTAAAACCCCAACCCTCATCCACAATTGTGATAGGTCGTCCAGTGTCTTCAACAAAATCAGTGTTGGTTGTGGAGATAATCTTTGGTCTCCATTCCATTTTTTGTGTTGTATTTTCTAATAAACCAGTCTCAACTGAAGAATGACAGTTAGAACTACTACCCAATTGTTCAGAAACCGAAATTTACCATTGAGCATTGGTTCATTAAAAATTATGCCTTCTAAATTAACAAATTTTGTATTTTTGGCATAAGATGATGAATTGTTAGCAGTTGTAGGATAATTGTTAGCGAAATGTCCTCGTTTACGACAAACATAACAAAATCTATTTTTCTTTGGTTTTGAAAATTTTTGAAAATGTTTTTCAAATGGAGGATCATAAAAATCTGAATCATGTCCATAACCAAAGAATTTATCATGACGATAAAGACTGTTTTGTAACATCCGTATGTTTTAAAAACTCGGAAACTTGACCAACATCAAGATCCAAGATCTAAACCCAATTATTAACACCATAAATGGTAGATTACTCTCTTACATATGATAGTACTCTAAAAATGGTGAACTTGGGCAAAAATCACGCGCAAAACCGAGTTATAACGAAGCGATAATCGCAAAAACAAGTTTGGTGTTAGTTGTTGTTTGAAAAGACGCGTTTTCCATTCTAGACTCATCCCACATCACCAATAATACAATATTTTCCTTCATTTCACACATATAAATACCATTGTTTGGTCCCTAATAGCTTGCAAGTCCTAGTTTGAGTATAAACAAGTGGAAAAGCCAAATTTTGGCGGTTCCACAAACACAATACCCCTTTGGGTGTCGTGCGTAGTAGTTTTTTGTGCTCTCGGCGAGGAGGTGCCGCCCTTCGAACTTGTCTCGTTTGAAAAGTTTCTTTGAGGTAATTCTTCTTCTTTTTTCTTTCTTTTGTTCTTTTCTTCTTTTCGTTATTCGTTTATCTATCGTTTTCTTAGTATAATAGTTTAACTTAGGTTCTTAGTTAGGTGCTTTAGGCTCGTTTAGGTAGCCTTGCTAAGGCTCGTTATTAGAATGCCTAGAATTGTTAAGTCTTGTCCTTTGGATGACGTAGCTTTGCAAAGGCACGTCATTAGGACGTGTTGCCTTGCTTAGGACGCCTTTAGGCTTGTTGTAGCTTTATAGAGGCTCGTTAGGCCCAACGAGTCCAACCTATCATGTTCAACTTCATCTATATTCTTTTAATCCAAAAGTTAACGTTTTTATGCATGAACAATTGGGGATTTAGGCTTGTTTTTCACAAATCATCAATTAGACCAAGTCTTAATTGTTCTAATATGTAATTCAGGTTTTGAACATAAATACCATTTTAGGATTTCAAAAGCCTTAGAACCAAACCTATTCTTTTATCGAACATAATTAGTGATAGTACTCGAGACGTGAATGACATATAGTAAGTGGAAGGGTGAAAACACCGGTAGTCAAGGTCTCTGCCAAGGATAAGTGTTTGCATAAATCCCATAGTCGGACCTGGATCCTTACCTGGGACGCCGTGATGAGAGTATCATAACCTATTAGGCCAAAGCATGTGTGACAATTGCCAAATTTCCCAGGTTAACACCGTTAGCAAACCCGTAACCCGTTATTTAAATGTTTATATAAAGATATATTACTAATTAATTTAGTAATTAAATCTAAGATTTATGTTGAAAATTGGCATTTTATGAGAAACTGGGTTTCGTACGTGATTTAAGTTTTACGTGCGTACACGACGATGAGACTTTTCTCGACTAAAATATTTCATGTTAAATAAGTTATAAACGCTTGGAAACATTCCTAGTATTTTAATTTCCAAGTTTTGGGTTAAACCCCCACTTATTAGTAGTTTTGGGTTATATGTGCATAAAATGGAAATGGAGGGACCAAATGTGAAATTCCCCTAAACCCAAAAATCTGCCCTAAAGGCTCCCTCCCTCCCCATTTTCACGATCATTTCCTCTTCTTTTCTTACGGTCACACACACCCACACACACGTTCTTGAGATTTCTTGAAATCCAGCATCAAATAAGCAAGATTTTGGGTGTTTAAGCTCATTCAAGCATCAAGAAGACTAACGAAAACCTCCATCTCCATCTCATCTTCTTCAATCCGCCATTTTCTTCTCAACTTGTAAGCCCTAGAAATCTCTAGCTTGAAATTGGTGGAATGCAAGTGCTAATCTTGTGTTTATGTGCAATTTGGTGTGTGTATGTGCTCATGAATCATGTTTTTAAGATAAGTTGAATGATGATTTGGGGCTGATTATGAGTTGATATTAGGGCTGTGTTTTTGAAGAAAAATCTGCTATGATGTGTTCTTGTTGAGAACTAGTGTTGTTAAACATGAATTTTAAGTGTATGGGCCTATGTGTAAGCTTGATGTTTTGAATTTGATATGATCATCAAATGTGTATTATGAAGGCTGTAATCTTGAAGTGAAATGTTGTTTATGGTATTACAAATCTCTACAAAAAGTTTGAAGATCAAAATGTTAACCAAAATCTTTGAAGCTCAATTTTTGTAAACACCCGTTTTTGGACAGCTTCTGGCAGAAATTTGGGTCGTTTTGTACAGGCCATAACTTGCTCAACTTTTTATTGGATTCAAGTGATTCTTTTTGCATAGTAAACTTATATGTCTTAGCTTTAATTGGGCTACTCATACGCCTTCTAAGACCTCTTTTTGGTCACCTAAAAACCTGCTGCAAGTTGGGTACGCAGGGCTGTTAAAATTCAGGTATGAGTAGACTTTGCAATTTTGTTGGGCATGATTCGCGTGTATTAATAAAGGGATTTTTGGATGAAAATGATGTTTTTATATTAAAACTAATACATGGAAGTTCAATTATGAATTAATTAAGTTCAATTCGCGTGTATTAATAAAGGGATTAACAAACTCCAAGTCTTGATCAAGTTATGAATTAATTAAGTTCAATTTCACTACTTTGACTAACAGCATCAAAGCTGAAATTTTGCCAACTTCCAACGCGCGTAACTTCCTCAATACTTAACCTTTTGAGCTGATTCTTTTTGCAACAAGTTTATAATATTATGTAGTTTATATCTGTAAAATTTGAGAGGCTAAATCCAAGCGTAGAGAAAATTAGCCATGCCACCAAATGTGTGTTTTGTATTTGACTTTTTAAGCTTTGTAGGTATGCATATTTGACTTGATCGTGCATCTATGTTTTCCTACAAGTTTAGGACTTGTGTTTAAGTCTTATGACCAAAACGAATGCATGATAACATATTTGGTTATTGATAATGTAACACTCCAACTCGAGACTCGCATAAATAAAACAATCGAGGGGCATAATATAAATAATAGTCGCGAACCAGGATTCGAAAACCAACTGATTTGGTAATGTTAAAAATATCCCCTCGGAAGGGAATCAAGAGATTTGGAAAACGCGGAAAATTAAGTCTATGATACATAGGACCCTTTAAAGTAATCTCCAAAATAGGAACTGTGGCCTACCAACTTGAGCTACCCAAAAAAACTCAGTGGGATTCATGACGTATTCCACGTTTCAAATCTTAAAAAGTGTCTGATCGATACAAACATAGCTATACCGATTCAAGATATAAAAGTGGACGATAAATTGAAATACGCAGAGCAACCTGTTGAAATATTATAAAGAATAGAAAGAAGGCTGAAAAGGAAACGGATCCCTAAGATCAAGGTCCGATGGAATTCACGCCATGGGCCTGAAATCACTTGGGAATCGGAAGCAGATATGCAACGAAAATACCCCCAGTTATTTAAATCTCAATGATAATGAATTTTAGGACGGAATTACTTTAAGGGGAGGAGAGTTGTAACACTCCAACTTGAGACTCGCATAAATAAAACAATCGAGGGGCACAAAATAAATAATAGTCGCGAACCGGGATTCGAAAACTAACAGATAATGATCTAGTGGGCTGAGAAACAATTACAAATTTAATAATACTTGGATTAGTCTTGGAGTCCATGAACAAGCCTAAATTCGCAGCCCACTTGATTTTCTTATCTTTGGGCCCAATCTGCGAAAATTAGAGGCAGCGACATCAATGAGGAATTTTGTCCTCTTTCTTCCTTTATACATGCAGTTCGCAAATTCACAGTCCATTCTCACCATTCTCCCAAAAATTTCGATCAGAACAAATGCAGAGCACCAAGGCGTGAAAACTAAGGACCAGAGAAGAAACTTAAACCACCATATCCCTGGTAAGTAATTCCTTTAAAGTTCATGATGATTTTAGGGATTTATGGTTCTTGAAGGAAGGACATAATTGATAGATAAACTTTAAATCAGGAGGGGGATTCAAGTGAATAAAAGGATGACAAGGATTGAACAAAGCATTAGCAATCATCAAGCAAAATAAACATTAATTAGTATTCATTGGTGTAGAAAGATAGATGGTTTTAAGCCCTAATTCCTTAAAGAATGTTGGAATAATGAAGGTATAATGTTGTAATAAGGAGAAGGAGTTGCTGGCCTCTTGATTTTGGTGATATAGGGGTGGCGCATGGGTTGGAATTTTCAAGAAAAGAGGGGTTGGGCTGCTGTTCATCAGTTGCGTAGGAAGGGAGACAGATTGTACCAGCTTTCCTGCACAAGGTACAACCTGATTATGCATGCTAGTTTTGTAGAACAAGGAACTTAAATCTGATTTGCACCATGCCTTGTTAAACAGCCTAGAAACCTCGCTAGATTGAACAAATCATTAGAATTATATTGCATGTTAAGGTTTATGGAAGATTAGATTAAAAAGGAGTGAAACTTAGTAAGGTTAGTGTTAGTTTATTTATGAAACCCTTAAGTTAGAAAACCTGGAAAAACTAAGAATAATGATTATGGAAATTTGTTGTAGATAAGAAAACTAATTGATGGTTGCGTGCAGATTGCGTCCTGACCCGCTAGCATTGAGACTGATTAAACTAACGGACCGCGAGTCCGTGTACGCGACCATCGCGACCCGCGATATGTGTTATGGAAAAACTAATATATTAAGTTCCACGGTTCATAAATCTGATTTTGATACAATAGATGATCTGTAATTTATTAGGAAACCAAAATAAGTATAATCACAAACATTTCCAGCAGAACAGTATTGCATTATGTAACAATGCTAAAAACAGAATTCGAGTTCAATAAAACTTGAAGCGGTTCAAGACTCACACTTTTCCAGAATATGATTGAACACTATTCGCGGATCGCGAATGTCAGAATACAAAACCGAAATTACAAATAGGAGAGTACCATAACAAGCATAGAATTTATAAAATATAAAACCCAAATTACTGTTAAAACAATATATTTTTATGACAAATATATTTTGTTATTATTGTTGACCTAGGTTGATTATATCAATAAAAGTCTGACTACCTAGTAGATCATCACATTAAAGTTGCCAATTAAATCAGGTGAGTTCCGTTACCTTGCTTTGTTTTATGATTTAAAACGCCATGAGCCACAATGATGAAAACAAACCATTCAACAAAGCTTCGTGCGTAAATTGGTTATTGCACTATCTGTTACACTGGGAAACAATGCGTGGAATGCGAAATTACTTTGTATGCAAGAATATCTTTCGGTGCATGTGTTGTACCCCGTAGCTTATATATAAATTGCTGGTAGATTTCTAGTCATTCCATTGCGGATAAAAATTTGTGTAAAGTTTGTGGCAATGTTGATATATTGTGTGTAGGTCCGGCTCACCAACAACGCCATGTTGTTGATACAGTTGATTTACAAATTTTCGCGGGAAATCAGTAGGATCCTTTAGATAGGTGATCCTTAAAAAAGTCAAGCATATGTGATCATTAAGATATCCAGAACAGTTGGGTCCAGTTAATAGTATTTTGATAAGACGATAAATCAAGACTTATTATTATCATGTTTACTTTTGAGATTGTAAAACTTAGTAGGCTATCTGTAAATAAACAACATGTTGTTTAATATTATCATATTATGTTGCTTCCGCATGTATCTGATATCGACATCCTGTTTTCCATAACACCTCCCCCGCATCTGACAGATAGTGCGGGTGGGGTGTGAGAGGTTGGTATCAGAGCCACAGGTTCCAGCAAATTAGGTGACCTAAAATCCTAAGCTTGAACCTAAACTCGATCATAAGATTAACTTGTTAAAACAAGGATTAGGGATTTAAGTGGAAGAAATTTGTCTATTAGGCGGTTATGGAGGTTTAGTGTAAGGTCGATAGTGGGTTCAGCCTAGCTAACTGTCACTCCTATCCACTAGTACACTAAGACTCGATGACACCCGGCGTACAAGTTTTAAAAACCTTAGTCTTCAAATTCTTAAGCATGCAACTCTAATAGATTAGAGAATAAGTCAAAGACAATGTTTGTATATATATATTTGTGTACTATATATACTAAGTAAATATGTATAATACTTGAACAGGTACACCAGTCAACATGCTCCGATTTGTAAAATCTTCATCAAAATCCAGCAGTCAGGATAGCAAAAAGTCAAGCAACAAATCAGGTAAAGGCAAGAAAATCGATGAAGGCCCAAGTGAGCCAGCAGCTCAGTTCAGTCCTGATTTGTCAGGATACCTCGTGTCACCCTCGGCATTTATCAAAAAGAAGAAAACACCTTCTCCGGCTGCATCAGCAACCGACATCCCGAAACCCCCGAAGAAAAGGAGTCAACATCCGCGTATGAGGGTTCATTAGTCGAACACGGTCATGGTTACTGAAGAGGAATAGGAAACGGCTATGGCTTCCATGGTCGCACCGCCAGACGAGGAAGAAGAGGAAGAGCCTTAAGAAGACCAGGAACCCGAGGATATTCCACAACCACACCCTCAGGTCATTATCGTAGTTTCATCCGGCCACATCGTCAGTCACCACTCAGAACACCACTCTTATCATGTGTTTGTTTCTCCGGCTTATCAAGCCGACAATGTGAGTGGGCCAGATGAGTCAGTACCGATGCAGCAGGAGCCAGTGAACCTTATGCCAGCAGCTGAAAACTTGGTGGAAGTACTTGTGACAGTTCCGATTGCTATGTTAGCCAATGACCGGAGGGACCCCTACGTGGTTGCGATGCTACAGGGGCAATATGGACAGCCAGTTACAGACTGTTACACTTTCCCATAGTTGATGCGGTCTTACAGTCTCCAGAACCCAACGATTCCAGCCTACAACGATCCGTTTATGTCCAGCATGCCATCCTATCCGCAGCAAATGTACCCACCTCCAACTTATCAATATCACCCGTCACCGCCATACCATCATTCCCCGCCATTTTACTAGTCACCTGTTTTTCACCCCCAGACCATGATGCAGTATCAACCAAACCCTTACCAGTATGCACCGTTTTCACCCGGAATCAATCCATCTCGGATATCCTACGCGGGGCCGAGTCTACCACACCCTTACTAGGGTTGTTCAAAAAGCTCGCAACTCGTGGCTCGCTCGAAACTCGCTTGAAAAAAGCTTGAAAAAAGCTCGCTCGAAATTGGCTCGTTCGTAAACGAGCCGAGCCGAGCCAGCCCAGTTTATAAACGAGCTAAGCCCAAGCCAAGGTCGGCTCGTCTCGTGGCTTGCTCGTTGGCTCGCTCGTTAGCTCGCTCGTGTAGCTTGTATATATTTATTAATATTTTATATAATATATATATATATATTCATAATAAATAATAAATAATAGAATGTAAAGGGGCTTATCGTAAACCTAAAAGGAGTAAAAGCCACCTTCAATGTAATTAAAACTCATGAATGTAATTAAAAGCCACCTAAGAGCATTCACAGCAGGTTCCTTATCCTTATCCTTATAATTTATACTTTTATTATTACTTCTCTCTCTCTTCCACTCACAACCATATTTAAATAATACTTTATACCTTTATTATTACATTTTCTCTCTCTTCCAATCCCCAAATTTTATCAAATCACCAAACTTTTTGTTAAATATACAGATTTTGTAAAGTTTTTCTCTCTCTTCTACTCACAACCACTTACAATCAAATCTTAAATTATACAGATTTACACTCACATATTTTTAAGGAACCTACCGTGAATGCTCTAAAAGCCCCTTAGGCCTCACCGTCCCCCATTCAAATTTATAAGCGGCCGCTTGGAAACCAAATCCCACTTTCAATCTTAGAACTCAAGAACTCCATTCGCCTGATCATCTACGCGTCTCAGAAGTTCATCGACCTATCTGCCACTTAGGTACCATAATTTAATTATTCTGTTCATCATCTGTTTCTGCCGATTTGCCCTAATATCATCTTTTGTTTCTGCCCTAATATCATCTTTTGTTTCTGCGGATTTGTGTACAAATATATATCATACTTCTCGCTGAAGACTCAAAGTTCTACACTCTACATTACGACTCGATCTTTGGTTGTTCTAGCTTCGCTAGTCGTTACTAGCCCAGGTAATGTTCTTCTGTGGCCTCATCTTTAATTTACTTCCATATATTTTTTGACAGGTTTTTGTCTCAAAATATTAATTTCATTAACCCATTGTTTGGGTTATTGAACATCAAGATACAACCAACGAAATTTAGTTCAGGCGCAAAGTTGGGTATGCTATGTTTTTGTTTTTTTGATTTTATCTTATGCTTGTGTGTTAATAGACAAGACACAGATGTTGATGAATATGCATTAATAGATGTTCATAAAATGTTCGTAAGGACACAAATGTTCATATCTTACGCTTGTGTTTTGACAGATAGGACACATATGTTCATAAATTAGTAACATATTTGTTTACTTATAGATGGCTGAAAACTAAAGAAACACATCTCAAGTTTGGAAACAGTTTGTAACTGTTGAAATAAACAAAAATGGAGAGACAATTAAGAAAGTAGAATGCATCCATTGTAAGATGCATTACAATTCAATCGGAGGATGCACATCAAGTTTACAAAGACACTTGAAAAGATGTCCATATATGAAAAAGAAGGAGGAAAATTTAGAGATAGAAACCCCTTGATAGGATATGAAAGGTAATCAAATATACTTATATCTGCACCTAATTTTTTTAAAGTACTACTTGCAAAGGTTTTTGTACAATTGCTTATTTCTTTCTTAGATACATTTCTTTCTTAGATATATTTCTTTCTTAGATGGTGGAATTTTCCCAATCAGTTTCAAAGTTGCACAAGTTTCTTACATGTTTCATTGTTAAATTGTGCAGGTGAATCTTAAAAATAATTGTGTTTCGGTGGTGATTGTTCGACGATGTGGAAGCTGTTAACCTGATCGTACTAGTTTTTCTTGAAAGTTTTGTTTTGAAGATTGTTACTTTGTTGGATAGTTTTGTGCTTGATGATTTTGAAAGTACTATTGGTTATGGTTTGAACATTGTGACTTTGTTGGATATTTCTAATCTAAGTTGATTATGGTTTGAAGATTGTGACTTCGGATGCATATTTATTTTGCAGGTTCTATTTGTTTTGCCTTAATTTTTTAACAATTGTTAAATATATATATATATATATATATATATATATATATATATATATATATATTTGTTTTTAAATTAAAAAAAATTATTTGAAAAAAAACTAGCTCGACGAGCCACAAGCTGGCTCGAGCTTTTGGCGAGCCGAGCCCGAGCTCAACTTTTCAGCTCGATAATATAAACAAGCCAAACCGGCTTGACTCGGTTTTAAAACAAGCTTAGCCTGAGCCCACCATAGCTCAGCTCAACTCGGCTCGTTTACAGCCCTAACCCTTACCTGACATATCAAAACTTGGCAGGATCAAGTATGGGATCCCCGGTGGAGATATTTGCATTAAGGGAAGAAAACCGCAGGCTATCAGAGAGCTTGAAAAACGCGAGAAGGAGCAGGAGGAAATGACACATGCGTACAAGAAGGCAGCCTCTATTTTCGGGAAGATGGCATCTATTGGTAGGCACAAAAAGTGTTAATAGGTTCTGGGATGCGGAAGGACAAGTTAGAAGGAGCAGTTGCAGTTTTTGAATGTGTTTTAGTAGTCATGATGATTTGAGTGTTGTTTTGCCTAAGATAATTTCTGATGTTATTCGTGTTTGTGATGTTCTGGTTATGGTGTGTGAAACTTGTATGTGATGTCTTTGACTAATAATCTGGCTGAATAGCAGCCGGTAATGTCGTGTGCAATTAATAAAACGTGCTTTTGTGTTACTATCAGTATTCATATATTATTCATATATTATCCATATAAGTGCATATATACATAAAATATGTATACACAATCCAAAGAAAGATACTGATATAAAAAAAAGCAAGATGGATTCTTTTTACTCAAAGGAAAGAATTAAATAGCCCTCAGATGATGGAAACAGGTTAAACATAAAGTTCCAAACAAAGCCCCAAGTGTTAAAACAAATATTATACAAGACAAGAATCTTAGGACTCCAAATATTTCTAATTCTAAACATAAACTATTCTTTCAGATTAAGTATATGGCAACCAATCAAGAAGATGATCATACCCATGACACCAACGAACACGATAACCCATCAATTCGTCAAGAGTCACAAAATAATGATACTGAAATATGTCTACGAGATATAGTCGCCAAGGAAGTAGCAGTTGCACTATCAGATCGTTTGGCTAGATGGAAATCAGTTAGGAGCGCACCTACTGGGTCAAATGAAAGCTACTCAAGTAGGCCTAGACAAAGACAAGATGATAAACTTTCTCGATCACCCGTTAAATCTAGGAACGAATATGTACCTAGGCATAAAAGAAACCGATGACATTACGAAGACTACTCATCTGATGAGGAGGAAAGTGACTGAGAAGATAGAAGACGTGCAAAGAAAAGGGGTTGCACCTATAAGGCTTTCATGGCTTGTAAGCCTTGTATCTTCAAAGGGGAAAAGAGTGCAACTAACACTCTAAACTGGCTGGAAGAGATTGAAGAAGTACTAGAAATTAGTAACTGTGCAGAGGAGGATAAATTTAGGTTTGCTTCACAATAATTCAAAGGAAACGCCCTAATTTGGTGGAAGACGATTAGAAATGCAAAAGGAAGGGATAGAGTTTATCAGAAAAGCTGGAGTTGGTTCCGGAAGACAGTAATGAGGAAATTTATATCCGAAACTGAGTCAGAAAAATTGGAGAATGAATCCACTAACATAAGAATGGATGTCAGAGGCTATAAGGAATATATAAACCATTTCCATGAGTTGCTAACTTTGGTACCACATATGGCGGAAACAGAGGATAGGCAGGTAAAAAGGTTCGTATGGGGAGTGAGCCCCGAAATCCGTGCCAATATCAGGACAGCCAGACCACAGACGCTCGAGTCTGCTATGGACCTGGTAACCATCTTGAGTGAAGAATGGTTAAGAAAGATGGAACAGAAGGAGGAAATGAGTGGAAATAAACGGAACTTTGACAGTAAGAAACGAGATGGAGGGTGGAAAAATAGTGGAGATCGGAATACCAAAAGGGTTAGAGGAGAGACTTGTCAAAAGTGCGGCAAAACGGGGCATAAAGCGCAAGAGTGTCAAGCCGAAACAATATGCTACAAATGTGGGAAGATGGGTCACAAGGCAAGCGTTTGTAGAAATGAACTAAAGTGTCAGAAATGTCATAAGAAGGGCCATCAAGCTGAACATTGTAGAAGGGATGTGGAGTGTTAGAAATGCCGCAAAATTGGACATTATGCGAACCAGTGTCGCAATTTGGTTATCTGCTATCTAGAAAAGGAAGAGGGACATGTGAGGCCAGAAGGTCCAAAACTCAAGGAAATGGAAAAGGGAGAGGGAAAGACAAGGGAAAAGAAGGCAGAGCACCACGAGGAAATGCACGGGTGCTTATGCTAAACGCCGATGAAGCTCGTAAGGACGACAATGTCATAACTGGTATGTTCTCCGTTAATAATCAATTTCTCAATATACTTTTTGACTATGGTGCAAATAGAAGCTTTATATTTGTTGCATGCATACCTAAACTGAATTGCACCACACATAAACTTGATAGTTCGTATATAGTAGAAACTGTTAATGGACAGGAAATTAATATATCTGAGATAATTAGGAACTGCCAGTTAGACATTGATAAATCTAAGTTTGAGTTAGAATTACTGCCTATGACCTTAGGCGGTTTCGATATCGTGTTGGGTATAGATTGGTTAACGCAGCAGCACGCAAAGATCCATTGCTAGTCCAAAACAATAACGGTTGAGTCGGCGGATGGTAAAACTCATACTATAGTGGGAGAGAAGTCAACAAAACCCAAAAAGATCTTATCCTTACTTCAGGCAAGAAAGTGCATGAGAAAAGGATGTCAAGCCTATTTGGTAAACATTGTAGAGTCACCAAAGGAGAAGAAGATAGAAGAAGTACCGGTGGTCTCCGAATATGCTGACGTGTTTCCAAATGACTTGCATGGCTTACCACCAGTCAGGCAAGTAGAACTCCGAATAGATCTACCACCAGACTGGCACCGTCAGAAATGCAAGAACTGAAGAGTCAGCTTCAAGAACTCTTCGATAAGGGATTTATAAGACCCAGTTCGTCACCCTTGGGAGCGTCCGTGCTTTTTGTTAATAAAAAGGATGGATCAATGAGAATGTGTATCAATTATCGAGACCAGAAGAAGTTAACAATCAAGAACAAGTATCAATTGCCAAGGATCGATGACTTATTCGACCAACTTCATGGTGCTAGTTATATTTCTAGAATTAATTTGAAATCAGGATATCATCAAATGAAAGTGCGAGAAGAGGATATTCCCAAAACAGCCTTTCGCATAAGGTACAGGCACTATGAATTTATAATTATGCCCTTTGGGTTAACAAATGCACCAGCAGTATTCATGGATCTAAAGAATAGAGTGTGCAAGCCCTACCTTGACAAGTTCGTAATTGTCTTCATTGATGATATTCTAATTTACTCGCGTACAAAGAAAGAGCATGAAGAACACTTAAGGAAAATGTTGGAGATATTAAGGAAGGAGAAACTTTACACCAAGGTTTTTAAGTGTGACTTCTGGATGAGAGAAGTTCAATTCCTTGGCCATGAGGTGAATGATTCAGGGATACAAGTAGATCCGGCAAAGATTGAGGCTATTATGAAATGGGAGCAACTGAAATCACCAACAGAGATCCGATGTTTCCTTGGATTAGTTGGATATTATCGGAGATTTATTCAAGACTTCTAAAAAATTGCCACACCTTTAACGGCATTAACTCAAAAGAATGTTAAGTTTGACTGGAAGCAGAAACACACTAATGCATTTGAACTGCTAAAGCAGAAGTTGTGCTCTGTACCCATATTGTCTTTGCCAGACAGGCTAAAGGATTTTGTTATCTATCAATGGACTTGGGTGCATGCTTATGCAACGAGATAAGGTAATTGCTTATGCATCAAGGCAATTGAAACCACACAAAAAGAATTACAACACTCATGATCTTGAGTTGGGAGCAGTAGTGTTTGCCTTGAAAATTTAGAGACATTATCTGTATGGAACTAGGTTTGAGGTTTACTCTGATCATAAAAGTCTCCAACATGTGTTCAACCAGAAAGAATTATAAATATGAGGCAATGGCGATGGATGGAGGTGTTAAGTGATTACGATTGTGAGATCAAGTATCACCCAGGAAAAGCCAATGTAGTGGCAGATGCGTTAAGTCGCAAGGATAGGCCTAAGCCACTACGAGTAAGGGCCATGAGAATAAATGTTGGAGTAAGAATGATAGACAAAATTAAGGAAGCTCAGAAAAAGCAACTGGAGAAGTCAAATCCATAAGAGGAAGAAATGATGACTAAAGTACGACAACTTGACCATGGACCAGATGGAATTTTACGACTGGGTAACATAATTTGGATACCCTAGGAAGGAGAATTCCGGGAAGTAATACTGCAAGAAGCACATAAATCCAAGTATACAATGCATCCCAGAGGAGATAAAATGTATCAAAATCTGAAAACCCATTACTCGCGGCCGGGAATGAAAAATGACATTGCTAAATATATAGGACAATGTCCTGTGTGTCTGCAGGTAAAAGCTGAACACCAAAAGTTGGCAGGGTACTTACAACAGTTAAAAATTCCGGAATGGAAATGGGATTTAGTCACCATGGATATTGTAACCAAATTGCCAAGAACTAGTAGCGGAAATGACACGACTTGGTTAAATGTGGACCGATTAACCATGTCAGCACATTTTCTGCCAATAAAAGAATCATCTCCGTTAGAACAGATGGCAAAGTTGTATGTGAAAGAAATCGTTTCAAGACATGGAGTTCCATTATCTATTGTCTCGGACCGGGATAGTCGTTACACTTTTCGGTTCTTGAAGGCATTCCAGACCGCTTTGGGTACTAAGTTACACTTTAGCACTGCATATCATCCCCAGACGGATGGTCAAAGTGAAAGAACACTCAGACATTGGAGGATATGCTAAGGCATGTGTCATTGAGTTTGGTGGTAATTGGGATAGTCATTTACCATTAATTGAGTTCGCTTACAATAACAGTTATCATACTAGTGTCAAGGCAGCTCCTTTCAAAGCTTTATACGGATGTAAATGCCATACACCACTGTGCTGATCAGAAATTGGCAAAGGACAATGGACAGGTCCTGAATTAGTATTGGAAACCACTGAGAGGATCAGGCAAATTCGTAACAAACTCAAGGCTGCCCAGGATAGACAAAAGAGTTATGGGGATAAAAGACGAAGGCCTTTGGATTATGTGAAAGGAGATTTGGTAATGTTAAAAATATCCCCGTGGAAGGGAATCAAGATATTTGGAAAACGTGGAAAATTAAGTCCACGATACATAGGACCATTTAAAGTAATCTCCAAAATAGGAACTATGGCCTACCAACTTGAGCTACCCAAAGAACTTAGTGGGATTCACGACGTATCCCACGTTTCAAATCTTAAGAAGTGTCTGATCGATAAAAACATTGCTATACCGATTCAAGATATAAAAGTGGACGAGAAATAGAAATACACAGAGCAACCTGTTGAAATATTAGAAAGAATAGAAAGAAGGCTGAGAAGGAAACGGATCCCTATGATCAAGGTCCGGTGGAATTCACGCCATGGGCTTGAAATCACTTGGGAATCAGAAGCAGATATGCAATGAAAATACCCCCAGTTTTTTAAATCTCAATGATAATGAATTCTAGGATGGAATTACTTTAAGGGGAGGAGAGTTGTAACACTCCAACTTGAGACTCGCATAAATAAAACAATTGAGGGACATAAAATAAATAATAGTCGCGAACCGGGATTCGAAAACCAACAGATAATGATCTAGTGGGCTGAGAAACAATTACAAATTTAATAATACTTGGATCAGTCTTGGAGTCCATGAACAAGCCTAAATTCGCAGCCTACTTGATTTTCTTATCTTTGGGTCCAATCTGCGAAAATTAGAGGCAGTGACATCAACGATGAATTTTGTCCTCTTTCTTCCTTTATACATGCAATTCGCAGATTCACAGTCCATTCTCACCATTCTCCCAAAATTTTCGATCAGAGCAAATGCAGAGCACCAAGGCGTGAAAATTAAGGACCAGAGAAGAAACTTAAACCACCATATCCCTGGTAAGTAATTCCTTTAAAGTTCATAATTATTTTAGGGATTTATGGTTCTTGAAGGAAGGAACTAATTGATAGATAAACTTTAAATCATGAGGGGGATTCGAGTGAATCAAAAGCTGACCAGGATTAAACCAAGCCCTAGCAATCATCAAGCAAGGTAAGCATCAATTAGTATTCATTGGTGTAGATAGATAGATAGTTTTAAGCCCTAATTCCTTAAAGAATTTTGGAATAATGAAGGTATAATGTTGTAATAAGGAGAAGGAGTTGCTAGCCTCTTGATTTTGGTGATAGGGGTTGCGCAGGGGCTGGAATTTTCGAGAAAAGAGGGGTTGGGCTGCTGTTCATCAGTTGCGCAGGAAGGGAGACAGATTGTACCAGCTTTCCTACACAAGGTACAACCTGATTATGCATGCTAGTTTTGTAGAACAAGGAACTTAAATCTGATTTGCATCATGCCTAATTAAACAGCCTAGAAACCTCGCTGGATTAAACAAATCATTAGAATCATATTGCATGTTAAGGGTTATTGAATATTAGATTAAAAAGGATTGAAACTTAGTAAGGTTTGTGTTAGTTTATTTATGAAACCCTTAAGTTAGAAAACCTGGAAAAACTAAGAATAAGGAATATGGAAATTTACTATAGATAAGAAAACCAATGGATGGTTACGTGCAGATTGCGTCCTGACCCGCTAGCATTGAGACTGATTAAACTCGCGGACCGCGAGTCCGTGTACGCGACCATCGCGACCCGCGATATGTGTTATGGAAAAACTAATATAATAAGTTCCATGGTTCATAAATCTGATTTTGATACAATAGATGATCCGTAATTTATTAGGAAACCAAAATACTCGAGTATAACCACAAACGTTTTCCAACAGAACAATATTGCATTATGCAACAATGCTAAAAACAGAATAATTCGAGTTTAATAAACTTGAAGCGGTTCAATACTTACACTTTTCCAGAATACGATTAAACACTATTCGCGGATCGCGAATGACAGAATACTCGGTATTGCGTTATGCAACATTAGTATTGCATTATGCAACAGCTTAAATTCAGAATATTTAAGTTCAATAAAATTTGAGGTTAGGACATTTTGTGAACCAAGATGACAAATGATATATATACAAATAGGAGAGTACAATAACAAGCATAAAATTATAAAATATATAACCGAAATTACAGTTAAAACAAGATATTTTTATGACAAATATATTTTGTTATTATTGTTGACCTAGGTTGATTATATCAATAAAAGTCTGACTACCTAGGTAGATTTCTAGTCATTCCGTTGCGGATAAAAGTTTGTGTAAAGTTAGTGGCAATGTTGATATATTGTGTGTAGGTACGGTTCACCAAAATCGCCATGTTGTTGATACAGTTGATTTTCAAATTTTTGCAGGAAATCAGTAGAATCCTTCAGATAGGTGATCCTTCAAAAATTCAAGCATATGTGATCATTAAGATATCCAGAATAGTTGGGTCCAGTTAATAGTATTTTGATAAGACGCTAAGTCAAGACTTATTATTATCATGTTTACTTTTAACATTGTAAAATTTAGTGGGTTGTCTGTAAATAAACAACCTGTTGTTTAATATTATCATATTCTGTTCCTTCCGCGTGTATCTCATATCACAACCTGTTTTCCACAACACCTCCCCCACATCCGATAGGTGGTGCAGATGGGGTGTGACAGGTTGGTATCAGAGCCATAGGTTCCAGTAGATTAGGTGACCTAAAATCCTAAGCTTGAACCTAAAATCGATCATAAGATTAGCTTGTTAAAATAAGGATTAGGGATTTAAGTGGAAGAAATTTGTCTGTTAGGCGGTTATGGAGGTTTAGTATAAGGTCGATAGTGGGTTCAGCCTAGCTAATTGTCACTCCTATCCACAGGTACACTAAGACTCGATGACAGTTGGCAGACACATTTAAGAACCTTAAGTCTTCAAATCCTTAAGTATGCAACTCTAAGAGATTAGAGATAAGTCAAAGACAATGTTTGTATATATATATTTGTGTACTATATATACTAAGTAAATGTGTATAATACTTGAACAGGTACCAGTCAACATGTTGTAAAATCTTCATCAAAATCCAGCAGTCCGGATAGCCAAAAGTCAAGCAACAAATCAAGTAAAGGAAAGAAAATCGATGAAGGCCCAAGTGAGCCAGCAGCTCAGTTCAGTCCTGATTTGTCAGGATACCTTGTGTCGCCCTCGCCATTTATAAAAAACAAGAAAACACCTTCTCCGGCTGCATCAGCAACCGACATACCGAAACCCCCAAAGAAAAGGAGTCAACATCCGCGTATGAGTGTTCATTAGTAGAACATGGTCATGGTTACTGAAGAGGAATGGGAAACAGCTATGGACGCCATGGTCGCACCGCCAGACGAGGAAGAAGAGGAAGAAGAACCACATGAAAAAGAGGAAGAGCCTCAAGAAGACCAGGAACCCGAGGAGATTCCACAACCACACCATTAGGTCGTTATCACAGTTTCAGCCGGCCACACCGTCAGTCACCACTCAGAACACCACTATTATCATGTGTTTGCTTCTCCGGCTTATCAATCCGACAATAAGAGTGGGCCGGATGAGTAAGTACCGATGCAGCTGGAGCCAGTGAACCTTATGCCAGCAGCTAAAAACTTGGTGGAAGTACCTGTGATAGATCTGATTGCTATTTAGCCAAGGACCGGAGGGACCCCTACGTGGTTGCGATGCTACAGGGGCAATATGGACAGGCAGTTGCAAACTGTTATAGTTTCCCATAGTTAATGCGCTCTAACAGTCTCCAGAACCCGACAGTTCCAGCCTATAACGATCCGTTTATGTCCGGCATGCCATCCTATCCGCAGCAAATGTACCCACCTCCAACTTATCAATATCACCTGTCACTGCCATACCATCATTCCCTACCATTTTACCAGTCACCTCCTTATCACTCCCAGACCATGATGCAGTATTAACCAAACCCTTACCAGTATGCACCGTTTTCACCCGGAATCGATCCTTCCCGGATATCCTACGCGGGGCCCAGTCTACCACACCCTTACCTGACACATCAGAACTCGGCGAGATCGTGTATGGGATCCCCGATGGAGATATCTGCATTAAGGGAAGAAAACCGCTTGCTATTAGAGAGCTTGAAGAAACGCGAGAAAGAGCAGGAGGAAATGACCCATGCGTACAAGAAGGCAGCCTCTATTTCGGGATGATGGCATCTATTGGTAGCCTCAAAAAGCGTTAACAGGTTCGGGGATGCAGAAGGACAAGTTAGAAGGAGCAGTTGCAGTTTTTGAATGTGTTTTAGTAGTTATGATGATTTGAGTGTTGTTTTGCCTAAGCCAATTTCTGATGTTAGGACTCCAAAATTTTCTAATTCTAAACATAAACTATTCTTTCAGATTAAGTACATGGCAACCAATCAAGAAGATGATCATACCCATGACACCAACGAACACGATAACCCATCAATTCGTCAAGAGTCACAAAATAATGATATTGAAATACGTCTACGAGAAATAGTCGCCAAGGAAGTAGCAGTTGCACTATCAGATCGTTTGGCTAGATGGAAATCAGTTAGGAGCGTACCTACTGGGTCAAATGAAAGCTACTCAAGTAGGCCTAGACAAAGACAAGAAGGTTCGTATGGGGAGTGAGCCACAAAATCTGTTTAGTATATATATATATATTTTTACAGAAATTTATTATGTGTGTATATATATATATATATATATATATAATTATTCAATAACATAAAATTTATTTATTTATTTATTTATTTATATCTATCTCTATTTTTATGCTTTAAACACTACAACCTGGTTTTTTTGGCATAAAATATGAAATAAATACTAAATAAATTTATAAAAATTATTTGAAATTATTTTCCGGTACATTTAATCAAACTAACCTATTTTGGAACATATATTATAGTTTTGATTCAAAATTATTTAGTTTCAAATTTCTAGACATTTACAACAGTTTTACCCGATAGTGACAGATAAAAATATAAAATATAACATTCTTGCTACTTTCTTAATAACAGTGATTTTATTAAATTATGTTTCTGTTGATATTTATTTATTTAATTATTTTTTATTGATTTTTCTTGAACTATCTACATGCACGTACACATAGAGGTTAGAACATCATACCATAAGGTGTTCTTGAGTCCTTAAGACGAAGATGAAGTCAATGATGGAGTCCAACGCTAGAGTTTGAAGATTATTGATTATATACCTCTTGTGGGGATGCTTTGCCTTGAATCTTCAAACTTTGAAGATTAAAATGAAACATATATTTTCTATAAAACTTGAAAGAATAGATGGAGAGAAAGAGGGAAAGCAAATGAAGAAAGACTTGAAATTTTTGAAATGTGAATTGGTGGTGGGTGAGAATTGGCATAAATATATGGGGAGGAGAATGAAAGAGATTGGCCAAGTGGAGGTGGTGTAGTGTCATGCATATGGTGATGATTAGTGTAAGTCTACACTAGAGTAGGTTTGCCATGACACACTTAGCTATGCTTATTCACCATTTAATTGAGTTTTTATTTAAATATTATTGTTTTTACTCAATTATTTTATTATAACCTTATTTTATAATATATATATATATATATATATATATATACATATATATTTTCATGTACTTTTGTGCACACTAACATATATATATATATATATATATATATATAGGGGAAGGATCCTGCGAAAACCCTTTATATTGCGAAATTTAAGGGGTCTACAGGGTTAACAAAACTAAGTTTTATTTTTAGTGAGTTTTATTGAGTTTTATAAGGGGTCTACGGGGTCTACAAAAATAAGGGGTCTACACGGATCTTTTACCTATATATATATGTATATATATATATATATATATATATATATATACTTTTTTAACTTTAATCATTTTTAATTAGGGCTAGGCGCAATTGTGTATAACTTAGAACTTATCATGGTCTATCCACCAAGTCCTAATTCATATTATTCTACATAATTAGGTCCACATCCTACTTGCTAATAAATAAAAAAATTCAAAATGGACATGAAAGTTGGACGGTTGTCACAGTATCCCCTTGTTAAAAGAATTTTGTCCTCGAAAATCAGTTAAGTTTATCTTCAGTTGAAGGGGCAAATAGGTGAGGATACTTTCTCTTCATTTCGTCCTCACGTTCCCACGTGAACTCGGGCCCATGTCTAGAATTCCATCTTACCTTGACTATGGTAATTCTACTTCTTTTCAAGCGCTTTTCTTAGCAATCCATTACCCCAATTGGTTCTTCTATTAAGTTTAGTTTATCGTCTGTCTATACTTCATCATGAGGTATTGCTAACTCCTCATTAGCGAGACACTTTCTTAAATTCCACACATGAAATGTGTCATGTATGTTGCGCAACTCCTCTGGTAATTTAATACGGTATGCCACCGTTCCAACCCTTGATATCACCTGAAAGGGTCTAATGTATCGAGGACTTAGTCTGTCTCGGTTCCCGAATCTCACCATTCCTTTCCATGGTGATACTTTTAGTAACACTTTGTCACCGACTTTAAATTCCAATGGTTTGCGCCTTCGGTCGGCATAACTCTTTTGTCTATCTCTAGCCGCTTTCAATCTTTCTTTGATCTTAAAAACTTTATCTGTTGTTTCTTGGACTATTTCGGGTCCGGTTAGTTAACTGTCGCAGACTTCGGCCCAATAAACAGACGATCTACACTTACAGCTATATAAAGCTTTAAATGGTGCTACCTTGATACTTGAGTGGTAGCTGTTGTTATAAGAGAATTCCACTAATAGTAGGTGGTTATCCCAACTTCCACCAAAGTCCAACACACACGCTCATAGCATATCCTCCAACGTTTGTATTGTACTTTCGCTTTGACCATCCATTTGCAGTTGGTATGCGGTGCTTAGGTCTAAACGGGTACCTAATGCTTTCTGAAAAGTTTGCCAAAATCTGGACGTGAATCGACTATCCCTATCAGATATAATTGAGGTAGGTACGCCATGTCGCTTGACTATCTCGTCCACATAAAGTTTGGCTAGCTTTCCCATGCTATAATTTTCTCTAATCGGTAGAAAGTGAGCTGATTTGGTTAATCTATCTACAATTACCCATATGGCATCGTGTCCACTTGTTGTTCAAGGCAACTTCATAACGAAGTCCATTGTAATTTGCTCCCATTTCCATAATGGGATTTTGGGTTGTTATAGATATCCTGACAGTTTTTGATGTTCTGCTTTTACTCTCAAGCAAGTTAAACATTTCTCCACATATTGGGCGATGTTCTTCTTCATTCCTCGCCACCAATACTCATTCTTTAAATCTTGGTACATTTTATCGTTTCCTGGATGAACCGAGTACCTAGACTTATGTGCTTCATCCATTATCATTTCCCTTAAACCATCACGAGCGGGAACCCATAACCTACCATTATACTTTAAGATTCCATTATCATAATTGATCAAATATTTCTCTATGCTCTTCACTTCTTCATTATTTGAGTTGGTTTCTTGAAGTACTTTCTTCTATGCATCCTTAATCTGATCCAACAACTTAGGCTTTACTATAATCGATAAGTCTTTGACGCGTAAAGGTTTTATCGTATCCTTCCTACTTAATCCGTCGGCAACCACATTTGCCTTTCTAGGATGGTATCTAATTTCACAATCATAGTCTTTCAACAACTCGACCCACCTTTGTTGCCTCATATTAAGCATTTTCTGATCAAAAATGTGTTGTAGACTCTTGTGATCGGTGTATATCACACAATTTTTCCCATATAGGTAATGCCTCCATACCTTCAAGGAAAACACTACGGCTCCTAATTCTAGGTCATGTGTTGTGTAGTTCTTTTCGTGAATTTTAAATTGTCGTGATGCGTAGGCTACCTTGTTCCCTTGCATTAACACACAACCTAATCATTGATGCAAAGCATCTCAATACACAATAAAATTCGCAGATACTTCGGGTAGTGACAATATCGGTGCTCTACATAATTTATGCTTTAGCATCTCAAATGATTCCATTTGTTTTTCTCCCCAATCAAAATTCTTATCTTAATGAGTTTACATGGTTAATAACACCGCTATTTTTGAGAAATCTTGGATAAAATGTCGATAGTACCCCGCAAGTCCTAAGAATTTTCGTACTTCAGTCGGTGTCTTAGGTGATTCCCAATTCTTAATAGCCTCTATCTTCATAGGATCCATTTGAATTCCCTTTTCACTCACAATATGCCCTAAGAATTGTACCTCACGCATCCAAAACTTACACTTCAAAAACTTTGCATAGAGTTTCTCTTTCCTAAGCAGCTCCAATATCAATGTGAGATGCTTTTAATTTTATTCCTTAGACTTAGAATAAACAAGATGTCATCAATGAAGACTATGACGAACTTATCTAAATACAACTTACATACACGATTCATCAAGTCCATGAAAACAGTGGGGGAATTGTTCAAACCAAATGGCATTACTAAGAACTTGTAATGACCATATCTAGTTCGAAACGCGGTCTTTGGTACATCTTCTTCCTTAACCCGTACCGGATGATAGCCAGATCTCTAGTCAATTTTTGAAAAGTAGCTAGACCCTTGAAGTTTGGTCAAAGAGATCATCAATCCTAGGTAATGGATACCTATTCTTGATTGTTACCTTGATGAGATCACGATAATCTATACACATTCTTAGTGTTCCGTCTTTCTTTTTCACAAACAACACGGGAGCTCCCCAGGGTGAGAAGCTTGGACATATAAATCCTTTATCTAGGAGTTCTTGTAACTGTTTCATCAGCTCCTGCATTTCCGATGGTGCGAGTCACTATGGCGTTTTGGCAACCAGTGCTGCTCCAGGGAGTAAGTCAATTCTAAACTCCACTTCCCTTGGTGGGGGTATTCCTAGCAATTCTCCCATGAATACATCTGGATATTTAGATACCACGGGAACATCTTCCACTTTCTTTTCAGATTCTGCCTCTAAGGCATAGTGCGACGCTCACTCCCAAACTTGGCTCTAGAAGGGGTCACTCATCGGATTTACTCATGAACGCAAGGTACAACAGAGAAACTAAAGGAGTGGAAATTAAAAACTTCCATTTATTTATAATGCCAAGTACAAGTAAGATGAAAATACTACAACGGTGATTTATAACTATGAAAGATAACGATTATTGGATATGCATCTATCTACATTACTTATGCATGCAGTCCTATAGCTTCCCTCCAACAGCTTGCGCACCTCACCCTGCTCAAACCTTAGCCTTTCCCTTTAAGCTTGGATCCTTAATATCACCTGATATACATACATTAAAGGACCAGCTTATGCTGGTGAGTTCTACGTTTTTTCTAAAAGCGTTACATTTTTCTTGAAAGTTTATTCCAATGCTTGGGCCTAAGGGCCCCCTTTTTAACAAACATTTACAGGTATAAAATATAACAGCATTACACCAAAACATAACCTTTAAACATTTATCAGGTATAAAACATAACAGAATTATACCAAAACATTTAACCATTTATCCATTTACTAAGCATTGTCTATTGGAACCACATTAGTTCCTCGGGCAACCGTCGCCACCCGAATACCATTTCCAGATTAGAGTAACCGTCGCTACCCCGGAGAACCGTCATTCCCCGCTTTTAGTTGTACAACTACCTTTTCCTTTTTTCACTAGACAATATTTGCTTAGATTAAAACCTTTTCGACCTTTTCAAGAGTCCCTTTAAAAACCTTGAATTTAGACTCATAACCTTTTCAACACCAGCCCATCACCTATATATGGAATAAGCGTTTTATAAATATAATGTTATTGGTCTTGTTAAAACCTTAGTGAAACCTATACTGGACTGAATCTATAACATTTCCTATTGTATTACAAGTGTTTATATATAGGAAGTACCGCAGCGTATCCACCACACCTTAAATACAAACGGATATGATATAGGATCATCCCAGTGTAGATTACATCTTACAATCACAACAAGGCCAGTAAGATTATATTTACCCGACACTTGTTCACATATGCAAGCTTAGACCAAACGTTTACATTTCCATTTATCAAAACTTTATTTAAAAGTTTCATTCTTTACATTACCCATTCATTATAACCTTCCTGAAAACAGCTTATAACTGGTAATCATAATTTAAAGCAGTTATAGGCATTAAAAAATTTCACGTATGTGTGTTAACACAACATGTAAAAGGGATTTCAAATACTTTCAAGTAAACAGTTGAACATGTATATCAGCCTGAAAACAGTAAAACATTTAAAAGTGGGCTCATTGAACTCACCTTATTCTCTTAAGCAATTTAATTCAGCCAGAACCTCCTTTGCGCCTTCAAATTAAACCTAATTGTGTATTATATGATGTTAACGCATGGTTTTATATAATAAACACTTCTTATGTTTATTTTAACTCTTTAGTAACTTAATAATACTTTAGTTATTAAGCTTATCCTTTTTAAAGGTCAAAATGACCAAAATGCCTTTAGGCCGTTATCCTTTTCTTTTAACGATAATATGAAGACACACATTCTTATAAGTAGACACTCACTTTAAGATTTCCCAGTGAGGTATGCCATGTCCCAGTTGGGATTTATGCGACACCCTCGCTTTGCCAGAAACCCTAGTGTACAGGCGCCTAACCTTCTGGTCCGCACGAACTTCTAATATCCGATTAACTCGGTATTTTTAAATACTTCATTATTTATCCAATTTAACTACATATATTTCCTATATATATAAACCTGTTAGTATATTAAAAATCATGTCCCAATACCCTCCGGATTATTTTATATTAAATAATCTTATTTCAAAACCCTAATTTCTTAGTTTTCTTGTTTCTTTATCAAAATTCATTTTTATTCAAAACCAACTTAGGGTATTATTCATTATAACATTTTATAATATCCTTAAAAATATTAAAGCTTAGTTTAACACCGTTTACTCAATTTGGGGCAGAACAACGTTATAGAAACCCTAATTTTGACCCGTTAATAAAATATTTACTAAAACTTTTTAAATTGTGAAGTATACTTAAAGATATATTAAAAAACATTATATTAGGGTTACTTACCAAAATTCAAACCCTAATTCCCACCCGATCACCTAATTTTGACAAAACAAGCTCAAGAACCCTAATTTTAACACATTTTTAGAAATCATACTTAGAGATCGAATTTGCAAAAACTAAGAGAGGTAATTTTAGATCATACTAAATGAAGCTTGACTGCAAAATTACAGCTCCTAACTCTTCACCGTTTGTTCGAAATCGATCGACGAAGTTGCTGGTTTGTTTCATGGGTTTTCGGGTTGTATTTTGTGAACTTGTGAGTTGTTTACGCCGAATATGGTGCTCTATATATAGTATTTTATGCGTCCTTGAGTTTCTAACACGTCATAGGGTGATTCACCTTCAAATTTGACACGTATAGAGGTTAAACTTGGCCTCCAAAACAAGAGACGTGGACCTAAATCGAACCTGATGAACTTCTGTTGTATTAACACCCTACGCGGACCGCGACGTGCATAGGTTCAGTGGCTCGCAGTCCGTGAGCCACAGTGTTTCGACTAGTTTTCAAGATTTTACAAGTTTGGTCCTTATACTTAGGTTTTATGCACTTTTAACCCCTGAACTTTTATAGTTTTATCATTTTAGGCACCAAAACATTAAGAAACATATTTATAACATTTTCAAATATTTATAGGGCTCGAGATACGTTCGTTAATACTTATATATATTTATATATATTTTATAATTTGGCGTTTTAGCCCCTCAAACTTTGCAAGACTTATTAGTTTATGTCACGAATCATGTTAGGACATGTTTTTACTATATTCTAAGCCTTGAAATACTTATAATGATTATAAACACGCATCTATTATCTATTACTATATATAATGCATATTGGAGAGAGAAAGTGGTAATGTCTTAATATTAAGACGCGTACTACTCTTGAAGCATAATGTACAATGCTTCAATGCATTAACTCTTAAAAACCATCTTAAAACCCTACATATAAAAGACTACTATACTCATTTTGTGTGCAGAAACCCTAGCTCTCTACCACGGTCGTCGCCGCTCCTCTCTCTCGCTGAACCTTTACTGCCGTCTCTCCCTGCTCATCAAAGGTGCCTCCATCTCTCTCACTACTTCAAAGTTGCCTCCAATTGCTTTGATATAGCGATAATCATCCGTGCCTTCGCTTTGCAAGAGACAGGAATCTGATCGCCTACAGAGAAAGACGCCTTAACATGGTGGCCATTTGTAGCCGGCGAATTCCAACGACGGTTTTCCAGGTATCTTATAATTTCGCTTCAGCCATTTTACTTTGAACCCTAATATCTCTTCCGCCTTCTCTTCTGCAAGTGATTTTGTTCATCTGGTAGGTTTTTCATCTTCAAGCGTAATTCGGAAAGCTATAATCTCGTTTTGCGCATACTTAAGAAAGCAATAGTGACATTTTGCTTTATCTGGTAGGTTTGGCCTTTTCTTCTGTAAGTTATTTATGTTTTGATATTTATTGATTTCATACGCATCTTTTATCAGCAGGTGATTTGTATATTCTTTGGATTTAAGCTTCCACAGGTAGATGAAATTCTTAGATTCAACTATCACTTTTGGATTTAAGCTTCCACTTCCACAGGTAGATGAAATTCTCAGATTCAACTGGCACTTTTGTTCCTGTTACTGTATTGCGTTTCTGTTATTGTTTTATACTCGAGCATCACTGGAATTACAATGATCCCTCTCATACATGACCTGCTGTAATCTCTTATTGTATGAATCATTTAGTCAATTTTGATTTTGTGCCTCTGTTGTTGTTTTTCAGATGACGATTAACTGCTGATTTTGTGGCTCTGTAGCTGTTTTTCAAGTGATTTACTTTCAGGTACTTAATTGTTACATAGTTATTGGTGTAAAGGTTAGAAATTTTATAGGTTCAGAGTTGCTACTTTATCTTCTTGTTGTAAATGTATGTATTTATAATTCACATATGCAGGTTCAGCTTTGTAGTTGACATGTTGTATTTGGGTTTTTTTTTCTTGATTTTGAAGTTTTGCTTAGACTTTTCATATAACAGTTAAAAGCTCATGGGTCTGAACTTTTAGGACAAGCATACGTTGAATTTTATCTTGTGATTCATGTTGGTTGAGGTTTATATATCCACAACTTGCATTTAGGAGTTTTCATATATTACCGATTTAAGATTGTTGGTTTGTGTTACTGGTATACATATATGTATTTCTAATTCGCCTTCACAGGTTTTAGTTTGTTATTCGAGTATTTCGTTTGCTGTTTATTAATCTGATTTGATGATTTGGTGTTTATTAATCTGATAATGTTCCTATTATGTTTTAAAAGGGGGAACATTTTCGATTTCTGTGATTTTGTGATTCACAACTTCTACATCAATTTGATTCACCTTTAGTTTGTATTTTGATTTACATTTTATCTACTGTTTTGTGATGTTGGGATTCACAGAAGATAATAAAATCAGTAATAAATGAAACTTTGGTTTACATTTTGTCTATAATTATAGATTTATAGTAGTTGTAGCTATACTTAAATATTCAATTTTTGAATTTGCAAGATGAAATATGACAGGGAAAATCACTCATTAACACCAACATGGGAGATCATTGCTCAATCAAACTCAACATAGTTTTAATTATATACATCATGTTGATTTCCTAATTTATTGTATTTAATTATTTTCTTGACAGTGATTGAAGCAAAAAAATTTAAAACATTCTCATCTTAGGCTAAAGAGAGATGCCTTCCCATTATTCAATATATTTAAACAAAAGTTCAGCTCAAGTATTGAACGAGATCTTATGTTCAATGAGGTGGGTACATTCTATATAAATAATTTAGCCACTCACCTCACATGACTTTTTTATTTTTTATTTTTGTTTTTTGATCAGCACTCCACATGATTGTAAAATTATTGGGTGCAATTTTTAGAAGGCATTGGGGAAAAATGTTATGGAGTATGCTGTAAAAATCATTTACAAGGGATGTTTGTAGAATTGTTCAAGGTAGGTTTATTTCCCGCTAACTCTATAATTTCTAATTTTCCCCTTTTGTCATAATTAGTCTTTCATAGTTGTTTACCAAAATGATTTGTGCACTCCTGATGCAGTAACAGCAGTGCAAATAAATCTCACTGCATGGAGAAACTATCTTTGGTACTACCTGAAACACCACCATATGTTCCCCACCAGTTTGGCTGCTGTGCAATTAAGCGTAACTCTCAAGATCTGTTAAAAACAAAGTTTGGAAGGAAATTGATGGGTATTATGTTGCTTTTTCAGGGAAAATGGTGCACCGATCGATGTATGTATTTATTACATTTAACTTTTAGCATATACTTTTTTTATGTGGAAAAAAATATTCCTCAACATGGTTTATCGATCAAAGTTTCAGCGTACAATATAATATATATAGTTACCTCCATGATGAGATAATGGAGGACATATGTTCTATGGTTCATCTTCACTGCCATCTCAACAGAAGAACTTACCCTAAATTTATGCAGGAAATCATCAATTCAGGCCATCATCAATTTTGATTTTGGACCATAGGCGAGGATTCGATCAATTTATTGATTCTAATTTAAGTTCGGGTACAAGTTTGTTATGAATGGCCCAATATCTAATGACCTAAGTATGCAACCCAACCCAATGGCAAGGAAAACTCCAAATCCATATATAAACAGAAAGCGTGATTCGTTTAGGGCATAGAAAAAATATTATGATTGCTTAGTGGTGTTCTTCTCACCCCAACCTCTGTAACTCTATTTTCCCATCTCTTTCTCTTTGGTTATCAGATTGGCTATAATCCCCTACTCATATTAGTAAAGCATTTGACTCATTATTCCTAATTAGTTCCAGTCTCATCTATGTCTAAATCAGATCATAACAAAGTTATATTTTTCTATTCAACTCGGATGTTCAATTAACCTATAAATCAACTATGTGATTATTTTAATTTGATCTCAGGAAGTTTCACAGGTCATATGAACAATTAGACTTCAACTTGGAGACTTATTGGCTTCATAAAATGATCGCTTTTTGTCATTTATGTTTATTTTCAAACTATAAAGGGATAGATACATGGAGAAGAAACAAAATGCATAGCATCTGCCGACCAACCAACCTCTCTGTTTTCATTGGTCTGCCTCTTTATATTGAATAACTAAACGTCAGGTTCAAACCTCACGCAACTATGGGCTATTGTTAATTTAATTTACTAAGCTACTTACTACTTAAATTGTTCCATTCTTAATTCTTTGATGTTGCATTCTTACAGTAAAAATCAGCGGCTCATTGTTCATATATATTTAGACAGGTCTTAACCCTTTTTACTTCTACAATTTTTTACTTACTTTTTCCTATTGTAACAGGTGTCTTATTTTTCTGGTGTGCTTTGATAGATATGGTAGATGGTACTTCGATTCACTCTTACTATCTTATATTTTATGTTATACTCAGTTTTGTTTTTGTAAGAATTTGTGTTTTAGTAATTTTTTCTCTACATCATGCAACGTGTAACTATGACGAATGACATAATAGTGGATGTTTGACTGAATGTTTTTGTTTTCGCGTGGTACAAATGGCTTCATCTCAACCTATGTAAGTTATTTGTTGTCTCTTCATTTTTTTTCTTTTTACAATTTCCTTATTAGGTTGTTTTCAGATTGAGAATGTTATTTATGTTTGTTCTATGATTTCGTACCATTAGCAATCTGCATTTATTTCTTTGTTATCTTGCATTAATATGGATTTTAGTAAACGCTCTCTAAAGATAAAGTATGATGCTTTTGTCATGTTTTCTTCATCGCATTTGTCATTCTGCAACAACCTCACGCATGATCTCTGAGATAAAACCAACTTCAGAGTCGTTTCCAATCGTGGTACAAGTATTACACAAATGGAAGTTGTGCAAAAATGGGAATCTTCTTTCTTGCCTGCTGATAGAGAAAACGGTACAACCAAATTTACAATGTAAATATGTATGGGGGCGTTATTGTGTCCTGATTGTTGTTTATAGTAGCTGCAACGAGATTGTGGAGATGGTGGTTGAATCTCTGAAAATCAGGTACTCATGAGTGGCGTCAACTAAATACACTTGTTGAGAATGCTAATGCTTTAGGAAATACAAAGAGAACGGCTTATCGTTGAGAATGCCTAAGAAATACACTTGTAACTCGATATAAAGAGAACAACTTATTGTTGAGAATGCCTAAGAAATACACTTGTAATTTCAAAACAATCTATCACGAGAATTGAAAATGCGTGAGCATCGGATCGTCTACTCGATCTAGCTAATCGGACATCGAAACATAATTAACCGATTGATTTATTGATCAAAACGAACAATTACAATCAGTAACACTCAGATACAGACTCAGAGAATACACACTCAGAAACACACACTTAAGATTTGCTCACACGCTCAGAACCCTCTATTACAAAGACCAATCGTATATTTATACCCAGCTGGCCGAGCTTCGGCCGAACCTCAGGTTCGGCCAGTCCGAACTTCAAGTTCGGACCTAGTTCGGCCAGACCTAGAATGACTTCATCTTGTACATTGCTTGATACTTCACACGACGCACATCTCAGGTATCAACAAACTCCCCCTCGTCGTGTGTAGTATCTCTTCAATATCATCAACTTTGTATCTTTAACCAAGCTCCCCCTCAAGTGTAGAATCCGTTCGTTCAAGGAAATGAATCTTCAAATAAACTCCTCCTCAACTCGATCGTAGCTTGATCTTGAATACTTGATAATATTGTAGTGTATCTCTGATCTTTTATCAACATCTTCAGAAGACTTGAAGTTGTGATGTCTTTCACATAGCAACCTGCTCAAACATTTAAATAATCTTGGCGCAAAACGTCTCTTCGAGACTCCAAGATATGATATTGAAAATGATTTGTATCACGTGTTGATCAGATCGAAAATAAAGCAGAAACAAAATCTTTTTGGCTTTTTAAAACTTATACTAAAACACACCCAAAATCTTTTTGATCTTTTCTGAAATGAAATGAAATTGCAATACAGAATCAAACACTATTTTTGGTATGAGAAAGATCACTATATGGGATCATATTGAACATAACGCATTGAACTACACTTCAATTTCAATTAATCAAAACACATAAGTCATGCTGATTGCTGGTATAATTTGTCCAACTTAAACTCAGGCAGAATCATACTCATAACATTTGGATATGTTAAGATATTGATTAGATTTGCTTTGACCAATGTATCCCACACTATCAGATATAATCAGACGTTTTCTATTTTTCTTTCCTTTTCCTTTTGTGTGACTGCACTTGTGATTTTTCACAATGCATACTATATTCATGATATCGTCAACTGTGTTCCATGCAAAAAGAAATAAGAACGTTAAATCGTCTACCTTAAGGTCGATCTTTCGATACGCAGATAAGGCCTCGGATTTAACAAAATAAGAAAAATAAAACAAGTTGAAATTGTATAACCCAACAACAATCAGGTCGGTACTTCCGTACACGCAGAGAAAGTCCGATGAGTTATACGAAACACTAAAGAAAATAAAGCAGAACGTCAAACGAACAACGATCAGGTCGATCTTTCGATACGCAGAGAAAGTCCGATCGTTTGACAAAATAAAGAAAATCAAACAAGATTAAATCTTTGCAAAATGAACACATGTATACACAGTGACTTCTCATTTTGAATTTCACACTTATTTTTCTTTTTGTGTCATGAAATATGCATCAAGATGTTATCCACATGGTCAAGCATTAGTATTTAGTGTATATCACATCTGAATACTTTCTGATTTGCCAAGCCTACCAAGCATATCAAACAATGATCTTATGGCCCTTTCATCTACTCTATCCATGAGTCATATACGTAAGCCAATGTACCATCATTTCCCAATGATCAATTTCTCACAATTTTATATTTTGCATGTATTCACCTTCCTTCATTATATATTTTGCATGTATTCCCCTTCTCCCCATACCATGCATTTTCTCAATTACTCCCCCTTACTTACAATTCTCCCCCTTAAAATGAAAACTCTATTTTTGAATTTTCATTTTACACAAAAACAAGACTCTATTTTTGGGTTTTTGAGAAAAACTTGTAAGCAAAGAAAATTGATCAATCAACACGGATATTTTTCAGATTTTAGAATTCAGAAAATTTGCAGTTTAGAAAATTTATCATGAAAGTTAAGTTAAACAGAAAACTCCTCCATCAACAACTTTGCAATCGTCGACAGGTCTTCTAGAAGTTCCTGCATACTGGTCAAACTAATTAGTCCAAAAATGACCCGAAGCGAATCGCTTCTGGTCGACCAGTGTCCTTGTTTTGTTTAGAAACCACTTTAGGTTTCCATTGCATTTGATTTGGTAATTCAGTTTTTGATGAAACAGACACATGTGACTGTAATGATGAACCTACATTTTGAGCTTTTGAAACAATTTGAACAAAACGTTTTTGTTTTTGAAAGAATGTAGGTTCAACTTCATCAAAAACTCTGCCTTGTTCATCAAAGAACTTTGTTGTGGCAGATTTACCAAAAACTGATTTCTTATGAAATCTTTGTGATGAATCAGCAGGTGAGGGACAATCTTTTGCCATATGCCCTGGGCGACGGAAAATATAATAAATTCTTGTCATTTTATCCCATCTTTGATGTACCTGTGAAGAACACACATGAATATCTCTAACATGATCAGAATGAGAATCATATACCTGATGACGATGATCATGCACCCATTTAGAAGTTGGGCTACGAGATTGAGAGCTTTCAGAAGAAATATCAGCTTTCACAAATACTTCAGAAATTTTCCGAGCATCCACGCAGTGAAGAGGAAATTCATTGTCAGAAAATAGCTGCTCAGAACCTTTGAGCTTGTAAAATCTCTCAGGTTGTACCTTATCAGCTTTGAAAACATCTTTCTTCACTTGCTTCTTCTTAATCTTCTTCAAATTTTGTGCTTCAGATGCTGGAACCTCTTCAGCTACAACTTTCTTCTCTTAAAAACCTAAACCCACTTGTTGACCAGAAATCTTCTCCTCAGAATTTACACCCTGGTGTCCATTCTTTGCCAACCTTGTGAATTCAGCTTTGACATCAGTGATTTTCTTCTTGTCATAAAAAATGGTCTCATCAATTGCTGGTTGAGACAAAATCGGTGTACTAGATGTAGCTGAGTTTTCGTGATCAGTAGAAGATGAACCAGAAACAAACTTCGGTGCTGGAGGAATCTCAGATTTCAAAACCTTTTTCTTGTTTTTCTTGCTTTTCTTCTTCTTTACAACCTTTGCGTCTTCAGAAGTAGAAGATGAAACCTTTGAATAATCAAAATCATTAATTTGTTCCTTCACTTGTTTGAAAGCTTCCTTGATATGAGCAGGGGGTTATGCAGTTTTATCAAACATCCTTTCAAAATTTGCATCATTTGCTAAGAAGCTTGTGAAAACTTGAGAATTTGAAACATTGCTGAGCAATCTTTTAGCATCAAGAACTTGAATTTTGAGATCAGAAATTTGTTGTTGAGCTTCTGCAAATTCCTTTTCTTTAGTAATCAATCGCTTAGTAACTATGTGAGTTTCAAACTTTTGTAGGCGAAGATTGTCAAGTCCTTCATGTAGCTCCTTCTTCAGTTTATCTTCATTTCTCTTTTGAATTTCCAGATTTGCAGCTTGAACTTTGTTAACACTAATCAACTCACGCTTCTCATCCAACAACTTTTCCATATCAACTTGATATGCCTCAATTTTAGCAGCAGACTCTTCAATCTCTTAGTAAGCAAATCAAGCTTGATCTTGGATTTGTCAAATAAATTCTGAAAATCATTACCCGTATCTTCCGCTTCATCCTTCCATTTCTTGACATCTTGAACCAACTCATCCCTTTCTTCACAAATCTTGGCTTTTGCAGCTTCAACCTCCCTTTTATCTTGCTTAGAAATTTCTAACACTTCATTCAACAAATTAATCTCTTTAAGCAAACATTCATTCTTCATAACCAAACCCTTTTCATGTTCTTTAGAAATCTTTAACTCGGATTTAATCACATCAAATTCCTCAGACAGTTGTTGAACTTTATTTATCAACAAAGCATTTTCTTTCATCAGACTCTCCAAATTTTCAGCAGATTCATAAGAACTTGGATTTGAACTAGTGTCGGAACTAGTGTCGGAACAGAAATCCTCTTGATGATCATGAGTGACTATCAAGGCTGATGAATCATATCCAAACTGTTTACCCCAATCATAAACACCATCATTTTGAGCCATCAAAGCTGTTGACTTGCTTGTGTTACTAGTAGATGGCTGAGTAAAACCAGGCTTTGGTGATAGAGGAACACCAGGCTTATTTGCATGTGCCTGTTGACATTCCTTGGCAAAATGTCCCAGCTGTTGACATTTGTAGCACTTCAATTTGGACTTGTCAAAACCCAATTTATCACCATAAATATTCCTTCCGTGTTTCTTAAAGAATCTCTTAGATCTTTGGCACAACATAGCATATTGCCAAGATACATCCAATTCGGTTAGTTGATCATCATCAAGAGCATCAAGATCCTCACTGGTTAACTTTGCATCAGCAACATCCTTTATAATCGAACCAAAAGATGATGAAATCAAAGCAGAAATCATTTTAGCACAATCTTCTGTTGATTCAGCAGAAAAAGTATTCTGATTTGAAAGATTTGGAATTGTAAAGTTACAACCTCGTGACGACTTATTATCAGAATTATCAGACATTCCTGTCAAGAAAGCTGTACTAGGTGCAGAACTTAGACTTGGTTTAGCTTTAGCATTCATGCTTGCTGAATTCTCACCATGATACAATTCAGGGTTTTGCAAAGTAGCAGTAGCCTTGTTTGAAGTCATCATTTCCATTTCTCTAGCATGAAGTTTTCCGGTTAAATCATGAAATGATAATGCAGAATAATCTTTGTCATGAGTAAGCAACAAAACATAATTTTCCCACTTTTCTGGTAATGCTTCCATTAATTTCTCTTTCAATTCCTCCTCGGTCTTTTCAATGTTCACTACCTTCATTTCACTAATCAGATGTGAAAATCTGGATACAAGTGCAGGAATAGTTTCTTTATCATAATGTTGAAAATTCTCAAATTCTTTGTTCAGCACTTTTCTTCTGCTCTTCTTGTATTGATCATTTCATTCGCATCTAGCAGACAATGCATCCCACAATTGTTTTGACTTTTTGCAAGTACTAAACTGATGTAACAACTCAGTAGGCAAATCCATTGTTAGATAACCATAGGCTTTTTCTTCAAGCTCATAAAGTTTTCTTTCATCACCATCAAAATCTTGTATTCTTTTAAAATCTCCATCTGCTTGTGGATGCATATAAAGTTTGCGAATTGGAATCCATAAATCCACATTATTTGTGCTGATGTAAGCTGAAAAACGTTGTTTCCAATTGTGATAATCTTCCAACTTCAACAATTTAGGAACTTTCTGACTTGTTCCGATTTCGTTATCAAAATTTAGCATAGTTTGCATAGCACTTTGCATTGCAGCAAACGCGTGAAATTCCGACATCGTTCGAAAAATTAAGACCCTGCCGTCCGAACTCTCTCCGAACTTATGGCTAAACTCCGAACTCTGTCCGAACTTAAAATCAAACTCCGAACTTTGTCCGAAGTTGCTCCGAGACAAAATGAACTGTCCGAACTCCTAAAAGACACCGATCTAGCTCCGAACCTCAAATCACTCCGAACCTTGACCGAGACAGCTCCGAACCCTGACCGAATATCGACCGAACTTCAAGTTCGGAGCAGTTACTCCGAACCTGATCAGACAACTCCGAACTTCGAAAACATTTTTCCAAAACACGCAAAAATGGACGGATTTTGATAAAACTCGATACTGTGACTCAGAAAAACTAATAGAAAATGATTTAGGAACAATTTTGACACAAAACACTCAAAAGAATTGATGAATAACACGAAAATAAACTCGAGAAACTTCAAAAACGCTTCAAAAATCCGAAAATAGCAACCACAGATCAGTAGAGTGAACCAGAGTGCTCTGATACCACTTGAAAATGCGTGAGCATCGGATCGTCTACTCGATCTAGCTAATCGGACATCGAAACGTAATTAACCGATTAATTTATTGATCAAAACGAGCAATTACAATCAGTAACACTCAGATACAGACTCAGAGAATACACACTCAGAAACACACACTTAAGATTTGCTCACACGCTCAGAACCCTCTATTACAAAGACCAATCGTATATTTATACCCAGCTGGCCGAGCTTCGGCCGAACCTCAGGTTCGGCCAGTCCGAACTTCAAGTTCGGACCTAGTTCGGCCAGACCTAGAATGACTTGATCTTGTACATTGCTTGATACTTCACACGACGCACATCTCAGGTATCAACAAGAAGATTGATAAACAAAAAAAAACAACTATTGCTTTGATTGATTGTCGTCACCGTCGAACGCGCATGTACCCCAAAAATTGTCGTTGCACCACATTGTGCTAACACTAACAATTATTGCGTTGTAAAATTTTGTCGCTACCGAACGCGTCAATAGAAGACAAACAACGTGTTATAAGGTGTCGCCGACCGCAACGTTTTAATTCTAATGTCACAATGATGTCACATGACAATAAAGTTTAATAATGTATTGTATTTATCTTTTCAGACATCTTTTTATCTAACCGTCACACCATATCGCGCTAACATAAACAAATATCGCGTCTTAAATTACCATCGTCGCCGAACGCGATATAAACTCTCACCCGCCACATTGCAAAGTATATCACAATTCACAACCGATGTATAATGGAAAGAATACAAGTAACGTATTGGTTGTTGCTTCCGCGAAACATGCATGTAGCGTATTATTAATTTTCACCGGGCCGTATCGCGCTAACAGAAACGTATACCGCGATTTAAATTGTCGTGCTACAATAACGCGTGAACGAAAGACAAATAATGCCCTATGAACTGCCGCCGCTGCAATGCGCGGGCACTACACTAGTAATATCCGTAATGTTTTTAAATTTACATAAATTACGCTTTTAGCCCTTTTATTTTCTAGTTAACCATTAAGTATGCATTTTTCACGTACGTATAAATTTACTAAACCTTTATTAAATATATATGTGTTAACATCTTATCATGATGATATCAAGCATGTATACTTATATTTTAAACACGTATACGAGACGTAATCATTCATGTCTCACCATTTCTAAACCTGTTCATCACTTTTATCATATAAACACGTGTTTATGCATATAATATCATTTCCTAACACGTATCTATAATAAAGGCACATATGTAAACATATTAAGATACGTAGTTACCTAGACGTGAATATAGGGGTGTTACACATAGGCCAGGAAAGCTTCACATCCTTTCCTTAAACATTTTTTGGCCTTCATACACGAGATGATGTTTAGTGTCATTTTCGGTTTTTCTCCATGAATCACCACAAGTTTTCCTTCCTTCATAGGTATCTTTACCATCTTCTTTCCACATAGAATTTCTGCTTGGTTCTTGGTCAACCAGTCCATGCCTATGACTACGTCGAATGAACCTAGTTCTATTGGCACTAGATCGATAAAGAACTTATGATCATTTAGTTTTAAGGCACAATTCTTAATTATCTCACCGGCTTTTAAAATCCTACCATCCGCTAATTCTACAGTGTATGCATTTGGTAAATTAGTTGTCTCACGTTCAATCTTAGGTCTGAAGGAAACGGAAATGAAACTACGTGTAACTCCGGTGTCATATAGTACTCTTGCATAATTATTTTCAAGTAAGAACATACCGGTCATAACTTCAGGATCCTCACGAGCATCATCCATATTCAGCACGAAAGCACGCGCCTTTGCTTGTGTTCTCCTTCTTGCCACCAGCCAATTTTGGACATTCTGGTTTGATATGACCTTCTTATCCACACCCATAACATCTCACAGGCTTGTTGGTTCGACACTCTTCACTTAAGTGAACCAAGGAATTTGAAACACTTAGGTACCTTGCACTTTCTTAGGAGGTGTCGCTTACATCGCTTACACACTGGTTTATTCCCTTCATACTCCTTCTTCTTATCATTGTTTGACTTACCTTTCTTTGCCGATGAACCATCATAACCTTTATCCCCAATTTTCCATTCAGATGAACAACCTTCAAATTTCCTCTTAGACCCTACGTGTTCCTTCTGCTTCTTCACCAGAAGAATATCATCATTTACTATCCCATCTAGGTCCACTGCAGACTGAATCGTGAGGGGTTTACTTTCTTTGACATGAGTAAGAATCTGAGGAGTTAAACCCCAAATGAACCTTCCAATCCTTTTGGTTTCGGGGTTAACCAAATGCGGTACTAGCCTTGATATTCTCTCGAAGCGTGAAACATAGGTGAGTAAGTCATTCCCGGACATTTCAAGATTCTGAAATTCCGCCTCAATTCCCGGACATAGGTGAGTAAGTCTTCCCACTTAATCCGATTGATTGCATCTAGACCCCTGACCTGCAGTATTGTCTTCCATGAAAATAATGCTTCAGCCTTGAATAGTCGAGCGGCAAATCTTACTTTGTCTTCTTCTCGGCAGCCGCTGATCTCCAGAACTTATTCTATTTCTTCCATCCATTGGATTTCTCCAATAGCTCCTTCTTGACCAGTAAAAGTGGTAGGGTCACAAGATCTAAACATCTTGTATGTGCATTCCTTACGTTTATCAGCACTACCACCAGACTCTTGTTTCTCCTTGTTTTCTTGGTTCAGTTTCTCCATTCTAGCAGCAACTCGTGCCTCTACCAAACGCTCAGTTTTTGCTTCAGTGTCATCCTCATGGTGACCATGAGCTCCAGAGGTTTCATCACGAATGGTGTGTAGTGATCCATCATGTTTTGCATTGTTGGGTGTCTTACTCTTGTTTTGGTGGATTCTACCGGTAGTTGCAGCTCTCTTGGGTGCCATGATTTTCTATATACCATAGTGTGAATATTAGAAATACATCAGGTTTTGTTTATTCATAAAGAATATCTCTATCCATGGTTAATATGGTAGTTCGTCCCATTACATGATATTGCCAATATAACATAAATCCTATGAAAATATAAAATATTATATTATTGCTTGAATCCCTAAGAGTTAAGGTAACAGTCAAAATAAATTAGGAAATCACATTTAACATAACAAAAAACGTCCTAAACTTAAAAGTCACGGTTGGCCTAATTTAGCATAAGCGACTAATGAGCTATGTCTAAGGCATATTCCTTTAGATCCTTGGTTCAAGCCTAGGTAAACCTAATTTGCTAAAATCACTAGCTTAGATACCAATCTGTCACACCCCGACCAGGGGCACGAGGATAAACAGATAGCATACCAAACTTAACTTAAATTAAACATTTAATAATTACATGCTAAGGCTCAACACCTAGCACCATACAAAATACTATAACTTGGTACACCACCATAAAGGTCATGGTGACTAAATAGTCTACACCATGCCTATACAAAATAAACATTGTCTTAGACATAACATTTTATTTTAACTTAAGGAGATATACGATAGAAACACTCGGCTACTTTCCCCATAGTCTACGTGCATCATCCCATGAGCTACTTGCCTGAAATACATTCTTAAAAATATTTGATCAGCAAAAAGCTGGTGAGAACTCGTGAGTATTTTAAAAACACTATAATAAAAATGATTTATAAAAAAAAATTATCAACAAGTGTATAATAAACAAGTCACACATCCAATCATGTACTAGCTAGGCACATTGCCATAACTCGTACAGTGCCCTAGTCATTATCTTTATTATCCAAAGATGTCCACATCCCCTTTGATGGACATATAGTAAATAGTAAGCATGCGTGTATTGTGGGGCTTCCACTACATGAGGGGGCTTCCCAAAATAGTATTATCCATGTTACTAACGGCTCTTCCAGAGTTGATGGAGTGCTAAACGGGATATCATATAATAATGGAAAACAACCTTGATTATTAATACACTGTTTTAAGTAGCATGTATACATCCCAAGATAGTAAAACAAAAAGGAAAGTAAAAACATGAGACTCACCGAATATAGAATTCCAGTCACTAAGGGGTTACTATAACCAGGTAGATATTGTGTCAACGCCTACCTATTATTATTAACTTATCATCAGTCTATTGACTAATTATATGCACACACAATATGCTCTAGCCCATTATTATGGAAAGTTTCCCTTTATAGTCTATTTTTATTCTTAGAACATTCTATCATTGGAAACTTTATTCAATCAGGTTCACCTTGTTCAAGTGTTTCATTTATCACTTATACGTATAGCATTAGAATTGCCAAAATTGTAGTCATTTATTTTAAAAAGATCATCATGTATGTTATACATATATATAAACATACATTTGTATTTTTGAGTAATTAGTCACGGTTTTAATTATGAATAAACCATAAGTTAGTGATTATGTTTTAGATATTCATAGAAATCGGGTTTAAGCCTTTAAAACCATTATTGAAAACGAATTGGGCCAGTTAAACACAATAAGTCAGGATTTGAGTCAAAATACATTTATAAAACCCCAAATATTATGTTTCTAATGATACTTTATTTATAAGTTATTAAGTCAAGAAAATATATGAATCAATATAAAAACGTTTAGTTTAGGTTTGTTGAGCCAACGGAGCCCAAAACGAGTATATTTACATTCAACGCCCAAATTAAGCCCCGATGGCTTAGAAAACCTTATTTTTATTATTTTTATAAATTTTAAGTTATATAAACTGTTCAAAAAGTCCTAATCTGAATTTTTATAATAAACTTCGATTTTAAGCCCGTACAGATCGTAATACGCATAATTTTCAACGTAGTGTCAAAATATTTTTTTAAAAATAATATTTTTATCTTTTTTATATCATAATTATTTCCTATAAATATTCCTGGAACATTTGAAAGTATTTAGGATTGGAAATTATAGAATTCGAGTTTTACGTGTCGGTTTACATTTTTATGCTCAAAAATACCTATTAAATATAAGATAGATGTATAAAAATCATTAAAAATATTTTTACAGAAATTTAGTATATATATATATATTTTGTCATGTACTTTTGTGCACACTAACATATATATATATATATATATATATATATATATATATATAGGGAGAGGATCATTTGAGAACCAATTTGGTTTGAGAACTTTTGAGAACCATTCTAAGCCACTAGTTTATATATATGGAAATCCCCCCCATGAATTTGAATGCTTCCCCCCTGAAAATTAGTGGCTCAGAATGGTTCTCAAAAGTTTTCAAAAGAAAAAGTTATCATTTGAACCTAACCCTATATATATATATATATATATATATATATATAGGGAGAGGATCATTTGAGAACCATTTTGATTTGAGAACTAAAAAGAACTAATTTGAGCCACAAGTTTATTACATGTATCCCCCCTCCCATGAATTGTAGTGGTCCCCCCTGAAATTTGTGGTTGAGATTTAGTTCTCAAAAGTTCTCAAAATAAAAAGTTCTCATTTGAACCTAACCCTATATATATATATATATATATATAGGGGAAGGATCCTGAGAAAACACCATTTTTGTGAGAACTGCGTAAACAAATCTTAAAACCTACATAACTTTTTTATACGTTAATATTTTTTTAAAAATTTGCACCAAAAGTCTTAAAATTATATTATCTTTAATCCTATAAAAGTTTAAAAAAAACTTAACGCTTTTTTTTATTTTTTCTAAATATTTTTTTTGTGTGGTGCACATGTGCATCACAAAAAAAACTCATACTTTTAGTATGAGTTAATATTTTTTTTTCTTAGTCGCACCATATGTCATATATTTTCATCATTTTTTTGCGTTTTTATTGAATGATGCACATGTGCTTCATGCCAAAAAAAATGCTCATACATGTGATATACATTAATAGTTTAAAAAGAAATTGCATCCTAAATCTTATAGTTGTGTTATCTTTAGATTTAAAGAAAAAAATAGCATTTTATAACTTTTTTTAATTATATGATGCACATGTGCATCACACGGGAAAAAAAAAGTTCAGTTTTTTTTAATATTTTGCTCCAGATTTAAAGATAACGTAATTCTAAGAATTTTGGCGCAAATTTTATGAAAAATCGTTAACGTATGAAAAAGTTACGTGAGTTTTAATATGTGTTTTCGCAGTTTTCACAAAAAGATGTGTTTTCGCAGGATCCGAACCCTATATATATATATATATATATATATATATATATATATATAGGGTTAGGTTCAAATGAGAACTATTTATTTTGAGAACTTTTGAGAACTAAATCTCAACCAGTAATTTCAGGTGGGGACCACTATAATTCATGGGGGGGGGGGGTTTCCATATATATAAACTAGTGACTTAGAATAGTTCTCAAAAGTTCTCACAACCAATTAGTTCTCAAATGATCCTCTCCCTATATATGTGTGTGTGTGTGTGTGTGTTATTATATATTTTGTTCATATTGCATTTGTACGTTACGATGGATTTTTATTTTCAAATGTTTATATATATATATATATATATATATATATATATATATATATATATATATTAACTTTAGTCATTTCTAATTAGGGCTAGGCATAATTGTGTATAACTTAGAACTTATCATGGTCTATTCCACCAAGTCCTAATTCATATTAGTCTACATAATTAGGTCCACATCCTACTTGCTAATTAAAAATAAATAAAAAAAATCAAAACGGACCTGAAAATTGGATGGTTGTCACACTGTACACTCGTGTAAACCATTATTTACATTTGAGATATACATAAAAAACCCTTTTTATGAATTGTTATCTTCCAATTTGATTTACTTTTCGCAACTCGTTTATCTTGCTTAAACCAAATTGTGCTAGTATTGTTAAAGAGCCCATCACGGGACCCCACAATTGGTATCAAAGCAGATTGTATACTTATATTCAAAGATCTTGCTTTATAACATTCGTTTGCCTTGTTAAATGTCTACATGCTGGAACAATGGGAAATCTCTTGGATCCTTGGTAAATCTCATATGCTAGCCAGGGAGGAGTACCGACAGTGGATATAACCTATTACCAACTTCCTAAAAGAAGTTGACAATTCCCTGCTGGGTTGCATAGCCAATAGATCCCATTGTCCGATAATTGAATTTTCTAAAATCAAAAGTCATAATGAAGAAAATCTTCAAACCACTTTTATGTCTCATTACTATAAAAGAAAGCTCATCATAACCCAGAACCTCGAACTAAGGGTCAAGAGCATCATGTACAATAAATTTGGTACTGTGATTCAAGATGCTCTACCCACATGACTGGGAAGATAAATATGTTAAGCAACTATGTAAAGAGAAAAGGAAGATCCATCACTTTGGTGACGGTGTAAAATACAAAACCATTGGTTATGGAACCATTACTAATGGTGAGGTCACAATTGAAAATGTGTCACACGTCCAAGGACTAAAATACAATCTGTTAAGTTGTTGTCAACTTTGTGACAAAGGATTCAAATTTACTCTTTACTCCAACAAGTGTGAGCTTATAGGACTAAACGAATATAAAGTTCACTTAATAGGAAAAAGAATAAATTAGAGTCTATACTTTGTAAACTTCAAAAACCTAACTTCAAATGAGTCGTTTTCTCTAATGTCAAAATCTTCTAATAATGAGTCTGAGCTTTGACACAGAAGACAATCCCATCTAAACTCTAGAACAATTGCTGAGCTAGCAAATAAAAAGATGGTAAAAGGTCTTCCTACCATACCCTCAAAAGCCAAAGAAATCTGTGAAGCTTGTCAAATGGGCAAAATAAAAAAAGCCTCTCACAGAAGTCTTCAAGAAACATCAGGAAGTCAACCACTTGAACTAATCCACATGGATTTCTGTGGACCCATAAGCACAGAGAGCCTTGGTGGAAAGAAGTATATCTTAGTTATGGTGGATGACGTCTCTAGATATACATGGGTTGAATTCTTAAAATCAAAAAATGAAACTACAGATCTTATCATTAACTTTATAAGGAGAATACAAAAACTTATGCACTTGAAAGTTAGAAGGATAAGATCTCACAATGGAACTGAGTTCAAAAACACAAAACTAGATACAAATCTATTCAGTAAAGGTATCTCTCATGAGCTCTCTACACCAATGACTCCACAAAAAAATGGGGTAGTAGAAAGGAGAAACAAAACTCTAGTTAAAGCTGCTAGATCCATGCTTTCATCTGCAGATCTTCCCATATATCTATTTCTAGGTTGAAGCAATCGCAACTGCATGCTTCACTCAAAATAGAACAATCATCAATAAAAGGAGCAATCAAACTCCTTACCACGCAATTAATAAGAAAATTCCAAACTTAAAATTTCTTCATGTCTTTGGATGCAGGTGTTACATATTAAATGATCAGCACAACCTCGGAAAATTCGATAAAAAGGCTGATAAAGGAATCTTCATTGGATACTCACTCAAGTCAAAAGCATGCCGAGTTTTTGTACTAAAAACTCAAGTGGTAAGGGAAAGTATAAATGTGTCCTTTAGTGATAATAAGATGGCTATGCATAACAACATAGCACCTCTAAATAAAAATAACAAACATGAAAAGGTTTGCATCTCTGGGATGACTATCTGTGAAAAAGAAAAAGTATTTGACAAACCTTTTAAGAAAACTGATGAAGAAAGTGACATTCATGTGTTTACCAACAACTCTTCATCTTTAAAAGACAATGTCAAAGAAAATCATACCAATGATTCTGAAAATAACAAAGAAACTATGAATCAAAGTGGAACTTTTTTTATCAAAAGACGAAAATAATGAAGATACTTCGGGTTCTTATCCTTCAACTGAAATAAATTCAACTACAGAACCATTACAGAATTCTACTCCGGAGCTCCGAAGTAATTCTGTAAATGAGACTTCCTACTCAACTGGTTGTCTGTCGATTGAGGGGGAGTGTCAGAACCTTGACAAAACTGATTTGATGCTTGGAAGTGAAGAACTAGCCACTCTTCCTTCAGTAACAAAATGAACAAAAGATCACCCCATTAATTTAATCATTGGTGATCAGAATAAAAGTGTCCAAACCAGGGCTGTTTCGGCTAACCAATGTGTATATGCTGGATTTCTCGGCATAATAGAACCAAAAAAGTATGAATAAGCCCTTCAAGACCCCCACTGGATCCTAGCTATGCAATAGGAGCTAGGACAAATTGAAAGAAACAATGTGTGGGATTTACTTCCAAGACCTAGCAATAAATTTGTTCTAGGAACAAGATGGGTTTTCAGAAATAAAACTGACGAAGATGGCACCATAATTAGGAACAAAGCTAAAGTTGTAGCAAAAGGGTACTGTCAACAAGAAGGACTAGACTATGATGAGACCTTTGTTCCAGTTGCAAGACTTGAAGATGTAAGGATATTTCTGGCCTTTGCAGCTTTCAAAGGTTTCAATGTCTATCAAATGGACGTTCAATGTGCATTTTTAAATGAAAAAATTGATCAAGAGGTTTACATTGAACAACCACCAGGATTTGAAAGTGAAAAATTTCCAAATCATGTGTGTAAACTTAAAAGAGCCTTATATGGTCTAAAACAAGCACCCAGAGCCTGGTACGATACCTTCTCTGAATTTGTCTGATCAGCAAATTATAAGAAAGGATCCATTGACACCACATTATTTTTAAAGACAGAATAGGTCATCTCCTGGTAGTACATATCTATGTAGATGACATCATCTTTGGAATGTCCATCTTTTTGTAAAGAGTTTCAGGAACTCATGACAACAAACTTTGAAATGAGTATGATGGGAGAACTGAACTACTTTCTGGGTATCCAAGTTAAACAAACTCCAGAAGGAATTTTTATAAATCAAGCAAAATACATCAAAAATATCCTTACTAAGTATCCCTTTCAAGTTCTTCCTCTTTCAAAACACCCTTTGCTACAATATTAACATTGATGCTGATAAAGATGGTAAGCCTGTGGATGAACATACATATAGAGGAATGATAGGCTGACATCTGTATCTTGCAGCAAGTAGGCTTTACATTATGTTCTTTACATGCTTCCTTGCCAGATATTAATGTAAACCTAAGGAGTCTCACTTATCATCTGTTAAGAGAGTTTTTAGATATCTAAAGGGGTCAGCTGACCTAGGTCTTTGGTATCCCAAAGAAACTGGCTTTTCACTAACAGCCTACTCAAATGCTGATCATGCAGGATGCAGACTAACAGAAAAAGCACATCAGGAAGTTGTCAAATGCTAGGAGGAAAGTTAGTATGCTGGACATCTAAGAAACAAAACTGTGTCTCAACTTCAACTGTTGAAGCTGAATATGTTGCTGCTGCCAGTTGTTGCTCCCAAGTGATATGGATGCAAACCCAACTTAAAAACTATGAGATAAATCTCTCTAAAATACCAGGACACATTGAAATGTACTTCGTCCCAACTGAACTCCAGCTTGTAGATATTTTTACTAAACCATTGGATGAGAAGAGATTCTCATTTTTACTAAGCAAGCTAGGGATGCTAAACATGACTGCAAATTAAAAAAAAGGGGGGAGGGGGGTCCCTCTGCCTCCACATCTGAAAAATAGAAGCTAGTCCAATAACTACCTGTCATTTACTTCCTGTACTCCAAAGCCTAGAAACTCTTCTCAAAAGTTGACTTCTTGAACAAAAAGCTCAATTCTCAAGAACCAAAAACATCAATAATGACCTATAATTTCATATATGCACTTCATCTTTTATCATGTCTTTTTCTCTTTAAAAAGGGGACAATATAACCTAAAAGTCCACACACCATTTCTATCTCAAAAATTTCATCAATGTCTTATCAAAGAGCTTTCTCCCCCACTTCCTGAAAACACAACATTCCATGTTCCTCACCATCACAATCTTGTGCTATATACACCCTGTGGAAACAGATTCTGGTCATACCAACAAATGATGAAATTTCTCAAAAACTGCCCCATAGGACATGCTCTAACTCTTGACATTCCTATCAACTACTCCCTTTTTCAAGAGTTCTGGAGGAATGATGTCTTTATCACAAAAGATTAGAAAATGCATCCATTATGACATCTGTCTGTGGAGTACTGTTTGTTTTCGATCAACACCTGATTAGAAAGGCACTCCAAATCAAAGATAGTCCATCTTCTCCCATTTGTTTTGAAGGGGATGAGGTGATAAAAACACTTCTTGATATGGGATACAAAGGAAGTCTATATGAAGGAAGGGATGGCAGAGCTCATCTGCCACACCTATGGCAATACTTCTTTTCTCAAATTCTAATATGTTTCTCTCTAAAGTACTATGACCATCATCTCTCAGATGAGGATACTCAATGTGTCATCCATGCTCTCATCCAAGGTCACAACATGAACTTTTCTTTGTATCTCATGAGGCACATGTAAAGTAATCTCAATAGACCCATAAATGAACGATTCATCCTCTACCCCAGATTTACCACAGAATTATTCCTTTAAGCCTTAAACTGGGATACAATACCAAGAGGAATCAGAACCAGCAAGGTGGTATCACAAAGAGAAATCTCTCCTGGAGGGCTATCCATCTCTGGTCTTCCAGAGTCTAATGGATATTTTTAACCTTCCACAGGAAGACAAAGTGCTCTGCATCTATACTTATCTCTTTAGAAGGAAGCAAAATTCACAGTAGTTAAAACTCCTAATCCAAACAGTAGTTAAAACTCCTGATCCAAATAGAGAACATAATAGATGCACGTGTACACATATCTATACATTTCTCAAATTGTCCATATAAATTTCTTGATCAATAAACTTTCATTCCTTTCATTAGAAATTTGGCAGGAGATTCCTTAAAATCACGATAATCAAAAAACGGTTGAACAATAAATGAAAATTTTGCTCAGATAATATGATAATTAATTCTCTAATTAATTCATATATTACCAACGGTAATATATTATTACCATTCGAGAAGAAACGTTTATTAAAAAAGATAGCCGTTATGGAAAACCCTGTCTCCCAGAAATAGGGAACGACATCAGGAGATACCTATAAAAGGGAACAATGCTCCCTCACCTGAATCCCACTGTTCATTTCATAAATCTCAAAGCTCTCAAATGGCTTCTCCATCCGAAAATCTTGTAATGAACACCCATTCAAAATACAAATACACTCAAAAGCATTCCACTCAACTTGCCAAAGCCCTGACCGTCAATGAACCATACCCTAAATCATCCATCCTCAACTTTTGGGCGGGTGTAAAGATGGTAAACGGAAAGATGAAAGGAAAAGTGAATGCATAGAAGGCAATCATTCTTCAAATCTCAGCTCTGAGAGAAATCTTTCCCTTACCCGAAAACTTCACATCGTTCTCTCCAAACCCAGAAGATCCCGCTCTAAGGAAAAATCAGTGAACTTACTAGAGGAAGCTTTAAAGAAGTAAGCCAAATCTAGAATCTCAGAGTAAGTCAATTAGAGCCTGTATGGAGATTCACAATTGACCTCAACCACACCATGACATCCAAGAAGGGCTCTATGTATCAAACAAACAAGAATACTCTCATCATTATGTATGGGGCATACTTCAATGAGGACATAGATGTGGCTCTACTAATTTGGAATGACATGGAGAAAATAGTCAAAGAAAAGTCTCAAAGCAAGAGAACATATCATGCCCTATATCAGAAAACGTCAAGTATTAGAAGAAACGATCAGATATATCCTTAAAATAGAAAGGATATGAAAATCTGTACGATCTATAGATTTCTGTATTCGTACAAAACTACTCTGGAATTTCTGAAGTAGTTATGTACAGACCAGATTCTACAGAAATCCTCATTTCCATAGAAGGCTTCTAATAGGAAGCATTACTAGTCTTCAAAGAAGAGTTCTGGACTACCAGAAGATAAGTTTATGAGAAGAACAAATTTGCCTTTGTGTGAAGAACAAGTAAAGATGAATACCAACTTGGTATTAAATAAGAAAGTAGTTGAAGACAGTTGAATAGAGATAAACTGAATATCCTCAATTTATTTCTATATACTCTGACACACTCCAAATTCAACCGTCCTCAACCACATTATTCGCTTGCAACTTGCTACTACTTACTATAAATAGCAAGCAGACTTCACCACAGAATGCAAGACAACAAGCACACAATTCACAAGCTTCTCAAAGCAATTACAACCTACTCCCATAGAAAAGTTATTTCTGTTGATATATTGTTATACTATAAACTCGTATAAACCATTATTTATATTTGAGATATACAGAAAAACCCTTTTTATGAATTGTTGTCTTCCAATTTGATTTACTTTTTTTGCAAGTCGTTTATCTTGTTTAAATGCCAATATTGTTAAAGAGCCCCTCACGGGATCCAGCAGTAAGGTTATGGATATGAACTACCCTCTTTTGCTTTCAAATTCAAAGGTTTAGGGTCATCCTCAGATGCATCTACAAGCATAGTTAAAGTTCAAAAGCCCAAGATCACCATTTAGCCACCAAGTGTGAGATCTGTAGATGGGGTTAAAGATGAAAAGCTTAAGGGAATGGTTGTGTCTCCTATCTCATCATGTGGGTCATGCAGTTACGGTTGCGGAAAATGGTGCAAACACAAGGCCATAACTTTCCTCAAGCCTCTAGGAACCAGCCAAGAGTCAATACTAGATCCTTTAATATCTCAAAGATGGGGTTAAAGTTCTGTAGATGGGGTTAAAGATGAAAAGATCAAGGGAGTGGTTTTGTCTCCTATCTCATCATGTGCGTCATGCAGTTACGATTGCAGAAAATGGTGTAAACACAAGGCCATAACTCTCCTCAAGCCTCTAGGAACCAGCCAAGAGTCAATACTAGATCCTTCTATATCTCAAAGATGCAGACACAAGGCCATATTTCTCCTCATCTCCCCAATAATTCCAATGTTTATACGTCTAACTTCTAACAAAATAAGCATACTTGCTATAATTGTGGCAATGCCGGTCACATTGCCCAAAATTGTCTCTCCCGCCCCTATGAGCCCTACTATCCACAGAGTCAAAGGGTTTCATCTCAAGATTATGATAAGTCCAAGCCAATGAAGGTTCAACCACCTAAGGCTATGAAGACTTCCACTCCTAAGGTTAAACCCTCTTATCAACATTAGGGTGCTGCCAAAGAGCAGAAACAATTTTTTTTTTAAAATAAGCTTTCCAAGTTATAATAATTTTCATAAAAAGGTGAATAAACCAGATTTAAAACAACAAAAAGTTGAAAAACCTAAAGTTAGCCCTCCCATGGTAACTAAAATTGCTTTGAATACTGAGTCCAAACTGAAAAAGGTTGAAACACCTAAAGTCACAACTCCAAAAGTGACTAAAACAAATGTTAAATCACCTGAAACTTGGAAACCAATGTCCAAGGCAGCTCCACCCCAAATTCTTGACTTCTTAAAAGGGGTGTTTTTAAAAGAAGTTTCATTTGTTGATTCTACGGGTATGCCTAGAACAACAATGGCCTGGGTACCATTGGCTAACTAATCTCTCACTTTGTGCATGAATATTCAAGGAGGACTATCACTAACATTTTCCTTGTTTATTGATAAGTGATTGTTCCAGGCACATGATAGGAGATGTCACTCCACTTCATGACATGATATATCATACAATGGAGGGTATGTTTCCATGTGAGAGGTCACAAAAATGAAATCAGCAAAGGTAACTCTTATATTGGTTGTTTAAATATTGATGAAGTAAAGTTTGTGTGAGTCAAAACCCATTTCACAAAAATTTTCAGCTAGATACTTTGAAGGTTAGCTTGGCCAAATGTCTTTAAATTTATTTGTTTTGTTTTAGTTGTGTGTAAGAGTGTTCATTAAAAAAAAGAGAAAAAAATGAAAAAAATAGATTCACTAAAAATCAAAAAGCAGGGGAAGAATATGAGACCCTCTAAAATTGTGGCTTTTAGCTTTTTTAATTTTTAATGTGTTTTGCTTGTTTTTGAGGGGGTTGGGAAGTGAAATAAATTTCCGTTGTGAGAATGGCTGACACACGTAAGGTAGTGTAGAGGCTAGAATTATGAGGCTTGTAATATTAAAGAAGTTGGGCTGGGCTTAGTAGGTTTAAAACAGATTAATTGAGTGAGGTTTGGGCTTGGACTGAAATAAGCCCATGTAGGCTTATGTGTGTGTCTATATAAACACACATAAGCCTCCTAATTTAGTGTTGGCCTTTCCAGAGAGACAGAGAGGGGAGTAGGAGAATCAAAATTCTCCAAGGGATCAAGTGTACCAGACGAGTTATAGGTGAATCGTGTGCACAGTCTGATTTGTAATCGGTTGGTATTCAGTATTTCATTGTTCTTACTGCGTTTTATTTGATTTTCTCATCTCTCCGTTCTTGAATCAATCAATCGTCGGGATTCCGCACCTACGATTGATCATGGATATCGTGTTAGAATCGTTTTTCGATCCTACAATTGGTATCAGAGCCAAGAAACGAGAGTTTCATGGCTCACACGATATCGGATTCAAGCATTTAACGATTTTACGCAAGATTTTGCAGGTTGGTAGTCGTGTTTCCTTCAGTATTGCAGGTTTTCGCAGTGATTTAAGGTGTTATCGGATCGAATTTGGTATTTTTGGTTCGGAAGATCAAGGTTTCGGTTCGGACAAGCAAGTTTTCGGATCACTTTTGGTATTTTCGGTTCGGATCACAGCGATCTCAGTTCAGACGACCCAGTTCGGACAGTGAATTCGGTTCAGATTGTGTTCTTGGCTCAGATTCTGTTTTCGGTTCGGATAGTGATCTCGGTTCGGACAGAGGTTCTCGATTCGGGTTGTTGTTTTCGGTCCGGACGGTGTTTCCGGTCCGGACGGTGTTTCTGGTTCAGATGGTGTTTCCGGTCCGGATGGTGTTTCCTTCCGGTCCGGACGGTGTTTCCGGTCCGGACAGAGTTTTCGGTCCGGACATAGTTTTCGGTTCGGCCAAGTCAAGGGTTTCCGGTTGCTAAGTTTTCGTTTGTCAGGGAATTTCCACTCGTGAAAAGATTATGACAGGCACCTAAGCGAGTACTTCTGGTGTTAACTCTCAAACTACGGAATGTTCAAACCCCACTTGTTGTGCTCTAATTAATGACTGGAAATCTAAATTTACTTATGAATGTCTGAATCGTGAGAAAACTGAAAAGGAAGTTAGAGAATGTCAGGATCGCACTAGAGTTTTTAAGGAAAAATATGAAGCAGCCAAACAAGAACTGAAACATGTTGAACATAGTCTAAGTGATTACAAGTGTGTGTCTAGAATAGCTGAAACTAAGATAGAAGAATTAAATAAAGAAGTTCTAGATCTTAGAACTAAACTTAGCACAGCCCAATCTACCCTTGAGAAACATCAAGCTATACAAAAGAAAATGATGGACTCTCATCATGCTTTATTTAAATAAGAAGATAGATTGGAGCAGGTAAAAGACAAATCTGGTCTTTGGGAGGAAAATGTTCCTTTCTCATTACAAAATCAATCTGTCACATTGCCCTCCACTGCCGGGGAAGTCCAAAAACAATCAACAGTTAGAGAAATAACTACATGTGGCAATCAAGAGAGCGCCTCTGGGCAATCACTAGGGCTTTATCATGCTGTTCCTCACTTACTACAACATGAATACATCAAACTGCCCCAAACTGCAGATGAATTATTGAAAGAGTCCCAAAATGAAGCAACCATGGTATATGGACCTCAAACGGTGCATAAAGATGAAAAGATAGCCACAGAAGCAACTCAGTCAAATTGTGAGAATAACACTAATGTCATTACTGAGTGTGCAGGTTCAAGCTCTAGTGAAGTGAAGAGCGCTGATGAAGAAAAGTTAGTTCCCTATCCAAAGATCGAGACTCCTTATTCCAAAGTTGTGGATGAGGTAAAGCGGGAACGAGTTGTGATGACTACAAGGCCCTATGGTAATATCTTCATGACCACAGGGTCTATGTTCATTCCGATTGATGGAGAAGAGCGACCCTCATTCACTACTAAGTTCAAAGGCTTGGGTCATGATGGTGGGTTATCATCCGACATTAAAAGTGTAAGGCCCGAGATAACTAGCAAATCTCCAACCACTATCCCAATAAAGATTGAAAGGCCCAAAACTACAATCAAGTCTCCAAACTCATCAGTGGCCTCGTGCAGTGGCAACACAACTTTCTCAAAGAACCCATTGGGCCCAATAGCTGAAATGTCTAGTTCTGCTCAATATTCTACCAATTGGAGATCCGGATTCAGCCCAAAGATGCAAACAAACCATCATGTTTCTCCACCAGTGACATATAGATCAAATGGCTACACTTCTGACTTCAATCTGAAGAAGCAGACTTGCTTTAAATGTGGAGTTCCTAGTCACATTTCTAGAAATTGCTTGCATCGTCCCTTTGAACCTTATTACCCGCTGACTCATAAGGTTTCATCTCAGGTTTAAATAAAGTATAAGCCGATGAAGGTGCAACCACCAAAGGCAATGAAGACTGTTAATTTTAAGGTTAAACCTTCTGATGGAAATTGGGGAGCTGCCAAAGAGTACAAAAATCTCTTAAATCAAAAACATGTTTTTCCAAATTATGAGAATTTTCATAAAAAAGGTGAACAGATCAAAACATCAAAAGGTTGAAAAACCTAAAGTTGTCACTCCAAAGGCAACTATAATAGTTCTGAAAAATGATTCTAAAATGAAACAGGTTGAAATACCTAAGGTCACTACTCCAAAGGTGACTAACACAACTTTTAAATCACTTGGAATTTGGAAACCAAAAGTCAAGGCAGCAGCTACACCCCCATTTCGTGATATCACAAAGGGGATGTTCTTAAAAGAAATTTCTTTCACTGACTCTTCACATATACCCAGAACCACAATGGCCTGGGTACTTATGGTTAACTGATCTCTCACATTGTGGAGGAACAGTCAAGGAAGACTCTCATTAACATTTTGTTTGTGATAGTGATTGTTCCAGGCACAGGATAGGATGCATCTCTCTACTACATCACATGAAGATTTCAATGGAGGGTTTGTTTCCTTGTGAGAGGTAAAACCGAAAAGATCAGCATAAAAGGTAACATTGTCTAATTGGTTGTTTGTTTATGTGATTACTTGAAACAAAACCCAACTCGATATGTTTTCAAAGGATAACTTTGAAGATTTGCTTGGCCAATTTTGTTTACTTTTTTTTTCGTGGTGTGTCTGTGTATCGTTTTATTTTATAAAATAAATAAATAAATAAATAAATAAATAAAATTAAAAAAAAATGAAAAAATTGTGATTAAAAATCTAAAAGCAAGGGGAAGAATAGAATATATGAAAAAGTTGACCCCTCATTTCAAAGTGTGCTTTTTAATTTTTAATCGTTTGTTTGTGTGTTGAGAAGTAGGGAAATGAAATATTTTGTTCTGAAGATGACTGACAGGCGTAAGGAAAAAGTGAAAGACATGATCCAGGTTGATATGCTCGGTAAGCTCAGTTCCAAAAACAAAGGTATGAGTCACAACACTTAAATATAAAGTATGTCATTTGACGAGAAACACACACTTAGGTTAAGTTGCTAGTTCTATTAGACTGTGAGATTTTTCCCGATACACACGCTGGACTCCAGAGTGTTGAATCGAAAATCTCAAAAAGTCGGAATCTCCTCTGTTTTGTGTGAGCAAAGACCTGGGGATGTCAAAGCCGTTAGTCAATTCTTGCCTCTGCTTTGCGTGAGCAATGACCTGGTATAGAATGGCTGACGTGTTAATTGGACTTTCCTCTGTTTTGCGTGAGCAAAGACCTGGTTAGTCTGCATTAACGTGCTTACAGATCACTGTATATAATTTTCACCCAAAAAGATGCCAATGTGCACAATAAAAGAGACCCTCTAGTGTCCAAAACCCATTAGCCCTGACTTCGCGACTAGACTTATGTGTTTGATGAAAGGTTAGCCTGACTGAAAAACGTCTCTGAGTTGAAATCATAAAAATCTTTGTATATTATCCCTGTCTCTTATGATTTGTTCTTTCTCTTCTCAACCAAGTCTCGAGAATAGATTCAAAACTCTAGATACGGGAATGTGAAAATATGTGGTATGGAATGATCAAGCTTGATACACCGCATGTATTAATTACCTAGGATTTGTGTGTGACTGTCTCATGTTCGTAATTAATGTACCTAAAAGATTAATATGTGTCAAACAACCTGAAAAAGTGGAACATGGGTTTAAAGAGGATCAATATACTGGCAATCACCTGGATGTGTTCAAGTAACAAATGCTGAAAAGGGTTCCTCAGTTCAGACAAAGACGGTTTAATCCCAAATAAAACCTTCTCTTTTAGTAATTTGGTATGTTTGTTTTTAATTTTATTTTTCTTTTGAGTATTCTTAAGTTTTTAATGTTTGTTTTTCAACCATGGCCAGGTTAACTTAAAGGTTTTTAATATGGTTTTGTGGTTTTTGTGCAAGAAATTATGCCCCCTCCCAAAAGTGACCCATTTTTTAGGGGGAGAAGGGGAGATACGTAGTGAGATAATAGGCATTATCTCAGGGGGAGATATGTATTGTCTCATGGAAAGTGAGAAGAGTCCTTAGGTTCAGGGGAAGTATTTAAAGGAAACCCGTAATCAATGTTAGGGTTTGTGTTAAATAATGTTATTCACCCGCTGACCTTGTAACCAGTCATCGTTGTCTGGTTAGTTATTTGTTTCTTGTTGCGCATGGCAGGTTAAATGCAAAAGAAAAGAAAAGTCAAGGACTCTGTTGATAAATGCATTGCTGCTGCTACTTGTGTTGAAGAACCAGCAGGAAAACGACTTACCCTACTGGAAGAAGCTAATGCTTAGGGGAAGTTTGTTGGTTCAAATGAGGCTTCCAAAGATCAAGAAGACACTGTTCACAAGTTGAGGGGAAGCTATATGCAGTCAGCTCAAGATCTACAGTCAAGAATGCCAAGATAGAGGTTTTAAAATTTTAGCCTCTGACGACAAAGACATATCAAGACAGTTACTATTGATTCAGCAAGGACCAAAGTTTCTTTCAAGAAGAATCAAGTGTATGAGAATCCTCTTCTCATTACTTGTTCGTCATTTGAAGTCCAAGCTGTTGCTGATTTAGAAAAATCTCCCAAAAGTCTCTCGTTGTTGCCCAGTGAAGATTATTGAAGAAAAGATCTTCACCAACACAACTTCAAGCCAAAAGAAGATAACAAAGCTGAAGACTAATAGTTGAAGAAATTTAATATCACAAGCCTAGGGGAAGATTGTAGAGGCTAGAATTATGAGGCTTGTGATATTAAAGAAGTTGGGCTGGGCTTAGTGGGTTTAAAACAGTTTAATTGAGTGAGGTTTGGGCTTGGACTGAAATAAGCCCATGTAGGCTTATGTGTGTGTCTATATAAACACACATAAGCCTCCTAGTTTAGTGTTGGCCTTTCCAGAGAGACAGAGATGGGAGTAGGAAAATCAAAATTCTCCAAGGGATCAAGTGTACCAGATGAGTTCTAGGTGAATCATGTGCACAGTCTGATTTGTAAGCGGTTGGTAATCAGTATTTCATTGTTCTTACTGCGTTTTATTTGATTTTCTCATCTCTCCGTTCTTGAATCAATCAATCGTCGGGATTCCGCACCTACGATTGATCTTGGATATCGTGTTAGAATTGTTTTCCGATCCTACAGGTAGATGTGAAAGACATGATCCATGGTGATATGTTGGTAGGATCTGTTTCCAAATCACAGAAGGCATGTGTCACACACTTGAAGATAACGTACGACATATTATTGGAAGTACACACTTGGGTTTTGTTTATGTTTATTTGACTGTATGTTTGTATTCCCGATACACACGCTTGAATCCAAGAGTATAAAACTGAGCTCAAAAAGTCAGTCTCCCCTCTGTTTTGTTTGAGCAAAGAACTGAGGATGCTTTGCAAGTATGTAAGGCTCTCCTCTGCTTTGCGTGAGCAATGACCTAGAGTGTCCATGCATACGTGTTGTACATCACCGTAAATAAAAAATATTTTAAAAATTATACACCTAAAGGATGCCTAAGAGCACAGCAAAAGAAACCCTCAAGTGTCCAAATTCCTTAGCCTTTGTCACTAATGCGTACTACGTGTCACACGTCAGGTTGCAGCCTGATTGAAACACCACTGGGAAGTTAGTTTACATGTATATTATACCCAAAGTCTATGTGATCTATTCTTTCTCTTCTCTTCTAAACTCTCGAGCAAAGTTTCAGACTTCTGGATAGATATTTGAAAAATATGTGGTAGGGAATATGTGTACTTGATAGACTACATGTTTAATTTACCTAGGATTTGTGTATGACCGATATATGTTCATAATTAATGCGCTTAAAATATAATAAAGTGACAAACAGCTTGAGTAAAGGCAAGGAACGTGAGTTTAAGTGGACAAATATACTGGCAATCACCTGGATGTGTTCGAGTAACTGAATCTGAAAAGGGTTCCCTAGTCAGATTCATACGGTTTGATCCCTTATAAACCTTCTTATGTTTGACTTGCTTTATATTTGTTTAATTTATAATTTTTCTTGTGTGAGTCTTTAAGTTTTTAATGTTATTTTTATGTCTTGGCCAGGTTAATTTGAGAAGTTTCAATGTGTTTGTGTGGGTTTTGTGCATGACAGTGTGCCCCCCCCCCCCCCTTCTAGAATGTACCCAATTTTTAAGGGGAGAAGGATGAACAATAAGGAGATAATAAGCATTATCTCAATGGAATTAATTATCTCAGGGGGAGATAATATGCATTATCCCAGGGGGAGATGAGATAATCTGTATTATCTCAGGGCAAGTCATTAGTTGAGGCTCAGCGAAGGGGAAGTTAAAAGAGCTCTTGGGTTAATGGGAAATTTTATAAAAAAAACTTGTAATCTGTATTAGGGTTTTTGGTTAAAATAATGTTATTCACCTAAGAACCTAGAGACATTCATCATATGTCTGACGGTTTGTATTTTTTTTTCTATTTTGATATGTTAGACAGGTTGATGATCAAAATAGGAATATCATTTGATCGTGATGATTAAAAGTCTATTACTGTTGTTGCTCAAGTTATAGAAACAGCCGGACAAGACTTCCTTATCTGAAAAAAGCTAATGTTTAGGGGAAGTTGTTGGTTCTATTCAAGCTTCTCAAAGATTCCAAAAGAAGATATTCACAAGTTGAGGGGAAGCTGAAGACTTCAAGTCAGTTGTTGAAGGAAATGTTGCTGAGCAGTCAAGATCATGTAGCCTGAAGAAGAATAACCAAGCTTGCCAAACACAGAGGTGTTGAAAAATTTTATCCACTCATGAAAGGCAAAGTCAAGACAGTTTCCGATGATTCAACGAGAACCAGAGTCTATTCAAGAGAAGCAAGTGTATGGGAATCCTCCTCTCTTTACTTGCTCATTTCTAGAAGTTCGAGCTGATGCTGATTGAGAAAAAGTTCCCGAGTTTCTTATGAAGCCCAATGAAGATTGTCAAAGAATCTTCATCAACACCTTCACCAGCAAAGTCAAGAAGAAGAGTTACAAAAAAATTGAAGTCATTTAATATCACAAGCCTAGGATAAATTTTTAAGGGAATAATTTAGAGGCTTGTAATTTTAAATGTATTAGGCTGGGTTTTGTGTTGCATGATCTAAAGAGTTAGTTTAGATGTTGGGCTTGGGCCGTAAATAAGGCCTTGTATTAACCTACATGTGTGATTATATAAACACATGTAGGATTTCAATTGGGGTGGGCCATTTGGGGAACATTTTATGGGAGGCTATAGGGAGACAAAGGATTTCAAAATCTTGATAAGGAGTACCACATGATTCCTTTATAATCGTGTGCATCATCAATGAGGTGATTTTGTTCTAATTTGTGTTTTTATCGTATTTCTAATTTCATCTCATATTGTTCTTGAATCACTTTAGTGTTTGGATTCCGCACACTCACTAGAGATTGATATCGTGTTTGGACCGTGATTCGCGACATACACTGGAGAATCATCGCACCCCAAGATAATCTACCGTCGGTTGGGGTGTGACAGAATGGTATCAGAGCCACAACCATAGGGATCAAGGTTATTAGAACCAACTTGACCTAGAGTTATGTCTTAGGTGTCCTCATGAGTGCCTCATGCAGAGTATGTTGATATACACTCAAATATTATATATATTTTACACCCAAATATCCCCCACAAAATGGATCAAAACTAATTAACTATCACCAAAACGAAACAACAATGCTTCCTTTTTAGTTTTTAGTGTTGTCCATGTCTAAAATCACAAAAGGAACGGAAAAAAAACACGAAGAAATAAGAAAAGTTCCTGATTCATGACCTTGAGCACGGCCCGTGCCCCGCCAGGCACGACCTGTGTCCCCTTTCAGCGAAGCCCAGAAGAGTTGACTTTTGATCCTGACATAGCACGCCCGGTGCCCCTGAGTCCACACGGCGCGTGCCCCTGACCCCTACTACACACGCCCCACACCCCTGATGTGACATCCGAGAATTCCAAGGTTAACTTCCGTTAGACAATCCCCGTTAGTTACGTTATAAGTGTTAACTTAGTAACTAATGCTTAACTAGGCCGAATACGTCCACGACCTTTGGTTGATCACCAAACCCGTCCATATGTGTTTACTTATTTAATTGCCACTATGTGAAATTATGTGCAACGTGTTTACTGAATTAATTGTGTAAGATTGGTCACTTCTGATTTTAGCGAAACTACCGGGCGAAACTATAGTGTCGCCCGGCTAGCTTAACCTCTGACTTACAGAGCCAGTTTCGCTTGGCCAGCGAAACTAGCCAGCGAAACTAGCCCCTGATATATATATATATTATAAAACCCTAGATACCTCATTACTTGCACCATTTCTCCCAAAACACACACCACTCTCATCTGCTCACTCGAGATTTCTGGTCAGTCGAGAAAACCATCAAGGAACCATCATCTCATCTCATCCATTCAGGCCCTAGATCGAATCGTGAGTCCCAAAACCATTATTTATGCATTTTCTATGTGTTTTCTTAAAAAGCATGCTTGAATCTTCATGTAATCACTTGATCTTTTGATATGTTGCTTAGGAATGCTAGATCTATCATAAAGTCAATAACTTTACGTTTGAAATCAAACCATAATGAAGATTTATGCTATTTAGGTCATTTTAGGTTTAAAATGTGTTTTTGGTGATTTGATGACGAAAACCCATGTTTAAGGTGCTTAAACTGCTTCTATGATGTTAGTAAATGATTATGCATGCTAGATATTGAATTACATGAAATATGGAAGCTGTTAGATTGATTTTTAGGCTGATTTATGTGTTTTTCGCGACTAGCGAAACTAGCCTGTTCTCTGGACGAAACTATACAGCGAAACTGTATAGAAATGCATCCAGCGATACTAGTTAGCGAAACCGTAGTGTCGCCGGGTAAACCAACCAGACCTGTCCAAACGAAACTACCGAGCGAAATTCCCTGAACGAAAGTTCAAACCAGTTTCGGGCGAAACTAAGCTAGCGAAACTGTGCCAACAGTTTCGAGCGAAACTAGCCTAGCGAAATTGTGTCATCGGGTATTGCCTAGCGAAAGTGCTGCCCGTGCACACAGCGAAACTGTGTAGCGACACTGTCTAGCGAAACTATGATCTGACCAAACCCAAACTTGTGCAACTTACTTGAATGCTATGCCATGACTTACATGATTATACAAAAATGAAACATGCTTTGATTTCTGTGTTATGTGAACCCTTGTTTATGATCAACCATCGGTGTCGTGTGTCGATATGTCGTGTCATAGTTCCAACGTGCTATGTTATGGGCCATAGTGACGTAAGTTAAAGATTAGACACAAAACTAATACTTAAGACCTAAACGTGTTCATAGGTCCTCGTTAAGCAAACAACATTTGGATTACTTAGCAAGTGTAGCAGTGCAACCAAAGGTGAGTGTCACTAACCCATTTACCATGAGCCCGGTTGGGTCACACTGAATAACTTAATGGAAAAAAATGTTGACAACCTTAAGAGTGCTATGCACCTCTCTGATGAACTTGAAAACTTAGGAGTGCTCGGCACCCACTTGATGAACTTGAAGTGTTTTATGGGAGACACTTGTGAAATACTTAAACAACTATTTCTAAAACGAAACTGGAAATATTTTCGGGATTCATGAGAACCCAAAGTAAACCGTTTTAATATGGCTAGTGTAGGTTAAAGTCTAAACCACATGATATCACATGATTTCTAAGGATTGCCTTATAACTGAAAAAGTCCTCAACTTAATTGTACCATTAATTGTAAAGCGAGGGGATGTTGGGTAGATCTACTGGAGTTTGACAAACTCCCTCCTGTGGCACGGGGAGTGCACGGAGGTACAATATCAGCCTATCTGACCGTGATCCCGAGAGGACACGGGGGAGGAAAATCCGCGATGACGTAGGTCTGCAAAACATGATGGCGCTGCCATTACAATATTAGTCAGCTTTGGTACAAACTTCCTTAGTGCATGGAACAACGGATTAGCTACCCGCGATATCGGTTGAGCACTTTAACTATACAAAACTAGTTCATACCCGATAACGTATGTTACGGACATTACTTTTACTAAACCACAATACTATGATGTCACTAAGCATTGCTTTTCACAAATAAATATTACATAAGTACATGTTGATACAATTATGATTATGAGACCGGGCCACTGCGTGACAAGCCCACTGTGAACTCACCAACCGTTAGGTTGACACTTGCGTGGTTTAAACTTTTGCAGATCGCTGAGGAGTATCCGGATGCGGGTTGGCATGGCACATGAAGACTTTTATTTTTGGTTAAACTTAATTGGGAATTTAAAACACTGATTTGTAAAGCACGTGGTTAGTGCTAAGACGATATATTTTCCGCTGCGTATTTTGAGACTTTATTTTGTGATAAATATTTGGACTTACCCTGATTCGTTTAGTATTTGTAACTAATGGTTGTGGTCCTAGTTTGCTCGCACCCCTTAACGGTATAAACTCCGTTAGTGGTTATTTGGGGGTGTGACAGATTGGTATCAGAGCCATAAGTTGCAGAGAACTGGAATCAATTTTGAAAAACGATTTGGAAACTGCAACTTGAAAACCTTAGTTACAAACGAACAAACAAATTCCCAAAACAAAAAAATTTCATGTGCCAACCTAGGATACTCGCTCTGCTGTGTAAGTAAAAGCTTACTACGTATGTACGTATATATATATATATATATATAAATATATATATAGATTGTGTCTAAGTAGTCTAACGGAAAACCTTAGGGAAAATTTTCACACACGAATACGAAATGCGAACGCTAATACGCACACAGTTCTGGGGGAAAGCGACAACGAAACGATGCTACACGCTACGTCCTGGTTTCTACTACGATGACTACGCCGACGGTGACTTTTATGGGAAAGCCGACTTTCGACGATAGCACTTACGACTTACGACGATCTCCGACGACGCCTCGATTTTAAACAAAACTTTTCTGGACTAATAGTGGGATAATGGGAAATTGTTAATATACATATTATGGGATATGTATAAAGTATAACTGTGACTGAACACTGGCTACTTTAACTGTCCAGCAAAATGTATGGAAGAGGACACGGAAGGAGCAACATTAACATGACACCTGCACAACTGCAAGCTATGATTAACGAACACGTGCAAGCCGCGGTGGCAGCCGTCCAAGCTGCATACGCCGCACAGGGTAATTATTATGCCGATTAAGGCACAAAGCGATTATATTTTGACCTGTTTAAACTTACAACCCGAACTATTATTGCATCAGGAAACCACCATCACTGCACATTTAAGTCCTTCATGGATTGTAAGCCAATGACGTTTTCTGGCGAAGAAGGAGCGGTAGGACTCCTCAGGTGGATCGAGAAGTCTGAAAAAGTCTTCTCTATGTGCAACTGCCCTACTGAGAGCAAAGTGAAGTATGCTACTGGTACCTTTGAGGGAGCTGCTCTCTCCTGGTGGAATGCCGAAATCCAGATGATTAGGATCGATGCGGCTAATAACATGGAATGGGAAGCGTTTAAGGAACTGATTATGGAGGAGTACTGTCCCCATGACCAAGTGAAGAAGTTAGAGGGTGAATTCTTGAATCTGAAAATGACTGGGTCTGAAGTCGAGCAGTATACTACGCGTTACCATGAGTACGCGGTCTTGTGCCCAACAATGGTTGATGCTGAGTTCAAACGCATTGAGCGTTATCTGGAAGGCCTCGCGCCTCAAATCAAGGGACTAGTGACTGCCAGCAACCCCACAACTGTGCAACAAGCCATCCGTTTGGCTCACAAGCTTACTGATCAGGAAATCGAGAAAGGTACACTCCCTGCAAAAGCCACAAAGAAGACTGCCTTAAGTGGCAAAAGAAAAGCTAATGATGAAGCTCCTGAAAACTCCATGAACAATCAGAGTGTGGGAAACAGCACCGGGAGGTCTTATAACTCCCAAGGCCAAAGCAAAAGGTCTGGGAACAACAGTGGAAACCACCGTCAGGGCGGTAACGGTCAAGGCAACTACAAGGGTAACCTGCCCATGTGTAACAAGTGTGGGAAGCATCACACTGGTATTTGTAGAAGGAATTTAAGCTGTGAAAGGTGTGGCAAGAAAAGCCATGAGGCAAAAGACTGTTGGACGATTCTCCCCGAGCAACAAAACCGCCTAAGGCAAAACAACAACAACCATGGCAACAACAACTATGGAAACAACCGGGGCAATGGAAACAACAATGGTCAGAACCGTAACAACAATGAAGCTCCCAGGGGAAATGGTAATGGGAACTGCTATGAATGTGGTGCTCAAGGCCACATTAAGAGAGACTGCCCACAGCTGAGGAGACAAGGAAATGGTAATCAAGGAAACAATGGTAACAATGGAAATGGTGGAAATGGCAGAGGAAGAGCTTTTGTCATGGGTCAAGGAGAAGCTCGCAACGATGCCAACGTGATTAACGGTAAATTTATCCTTAATGGTTTCTTTGCTACTGTATTGTTTGATTCTGGTGCTGAAAGAAGTTTTATTTCCACTAAGTTTGCTAAGTTAATTAATGCTAAACCGATTGCCTTAGATGCTAAGTATGTGGTAGAGTTAGCGAATGGTAAACTTCATGATACGACTCAGATATTTAAGGACTGTAAGTTAGAACTAGCTGGCCATACGTTAGGAATCGATCTTATGCCTTTTCCGATTGGTAGTTTTGATGTCATAGTAGGAATGGATTGGTTATCTGAAAACCGAGCTGAAATTTTATGCCAAGAAAAAGTGGTTCGTATCCCACTCGAAGGAGGTGAAGTGTTAACAGTTCAAGGTGAAAAAGGTGGAACAGTCACCGGTATTATCTCATTTCTTAAAGCTCAAAAGTGCCTTCGTAAAGGTCACTTCGCGATCCTTACAAACGTCACAGACACGACACTTCCCGAGCATAAAATCGACGACTACCCGATAGTCCGCGACTTTCAAGATGTATTTCCCGAAGATCTGCCTGGTTTGCCTCCATTTCGACAAGTCGAGTTTGGAATCGATTTAGCTCCTGGAGCCGCTCCGATTGCACGCGCACCTTACCGTTTGGCGGTAAGCGAACTCAACGAACTCTCCGCACAACTTCAAGAGTTACTCGACAAAGGATTTATTCCTCCAAGTTCGTCTCCATGGGGAGCACCGGTATTGTTTGTTAAGAAGAAGGATGGAACGTTCCGAATGTGTATTGACTACCGAGAGCTTAATAAGGTCACGATCAAGAATCGGTACCCACTTCCTCGAATCGACGATCTCTTCGACCAACTGCAAGGTTCGAGCTACTTCTCAAAGATTGATCTACGGTCTGGATATCACCAACTTCGTGTTCGTGATGAGGATGTCCCCAAGACTGCTTTCAGAACTCGGTATGGTCATTACGAGTTTCTAGTTATGCCATTTGGGCTAACTAATGCACCTGCTATGTTCATGGATTTGATGAATCGGGTGTGCAAGCCGTACCTCGACCAGTTTGTGATAGTTTTCATTGATGATATTTTGATCTACTCCAAGACCAAGGAAGAGCACGAGAGACATCTACGACTTATCTTGGAATTACTCCGCAAGGAACAGCTTTATGCTAAGTTTTCGAAGTGCGATTTTTGGATTCGCGAGGTCCAGTTTCTTGGACACATTGTTGATCAGAATGGAATTCATGTCGACCCGGCTAAAGTGGAAGCTATCAAGAATTGGTCTACCCCGAGAGCGCCGACCGAAATCCGACAATTTTTGGGATTTGCCGGATATTACCGAAGATTCATCAAGGGTTTCTCGCAATTGGCTCAACCCTTAACAACTTTAACGCACAAGGGAGTGCTATACAGATGGGGTGAAAAGGAAGAATACGCTTTTCAAACTCTTAAAGACATGTTATGTTCAGCTCCGATTCTCGCGTTACCCGATGGGGTTGACGACTTCGTGGTCTATTACGATGCATCCATTCAAGGACTCGGTTGCGTGTTGATGCAACGAGACAAAGTGATTGCCTACGGGTCCAGGCAACTGAAGGATACTGAGAAGAATTATACAACGCATGATTTGGAATTGGGAGCTGTTGTATTTGCACTTAAGATTTGGAGACATTACCTCTATGGAACAAAGTGCACGATATTTACCGACCACAAAAGCTTGCAACACATATTTGAACAGAAGGACCTCAACATGCGACAACGAAGGTGGGTCGAGGTACTGAATGATTATGACTTAGCGATTAAGTATCACCCAGGAAAAGCCAATGTTGTGGCTGATGCTTTAAGTCGGAAAGAGTACGAAAAGCCTCGACGAGTACGAGCGCTGCAACTCACCATTCACACGGGATTGCCGGATCGGATCCGAGATGCCCAACGAGAAGCTCTAAAGGAAGAAAACTTCGCAGCTGAAGCACTGCATGGTGTAGATGGAAACTCTGAAGTTAAGTCCGACGGACTCAGGTATTACAATGACAGAATTTGGGTTCCTTTACTTGGAAATCTTCGTGAGCTCGTGATGGATGAGGCTCACAAGTCAAGGTATTCGGTGCACCCTGGGTCGGACAAAATGTACCAAGATTTGAAGAACTTGTATTGGTGGCCGAATATGAAAGCCGACATTGCGCGATATGTGGCTAAGTGTTTAACGTGCTCAAGAGTTAAGATCGAGTACCAAAAGCCTTCTGGATTACTGCAGCAACCAAAGATCCCAGAATGGAAATGGGAGGATATCTCCATGGATTTTGTAACAGGATTACCTCATCGATCGAATCGACCAGATGCGATTTGGGTTATCATTGATCGATTAACCAAATCTGCACACTTTATTCCAATGAGGGAGAATGACAATATGGATAAGTTAACAAAGTTGTACATTGACCGAATTGTGGCACGCCATGGAGTGCCTAAGACCATTATCTCTGATCGAGATCCCCGATTTACTTCCCGACTATGGCAATCTATGCAAGACGCACTGGGAACCAGACTGGATATGAGTACAGCTTATCACCCGCAGACCGATGGTCAGACGGAACGAACTATTCAGACTTTAGAAGACATGCTCCGAGCTTGCGTCCTCGACTTCGGTAAAGACTGGGAGACTCACCTTCCGTTGGTGGAGTTCTCCTACAACAACAGTTATCATTCGAGTATTGGTGCAGCACCTTTTGAAGCTCTTTATGGCAGAAAATGTAGATCGCTCGTGTGTTGGGCCGAAACGGGTGAGAAGGGACTCACCGGACCAGAAATCATTCATGATACAACGGAACGAATTATTCAAATCAGAAAACGGATAGCCGCAGCACGTGACAGACAAAAGAGCTATACCGACAAACGTCGTAAACCTTTGAAGTTCGAGGTAGGCAACAAGGTATTATTGAAGGTATCTCCCTGGAAAGGAGTGATACGCTTCGGAAAGCGTGGAAAGTTGAATCCTCGCTATATCGGTCCATTTGAAATCATCGGGGAAGTAGGCCCGGTGGCCTACCGATGAAAACTCCCTGCTGAACTCGATGGAGTTCACAACGTGTTTCACGTTTCTAATCTAAAGAAATGTCTGGCTGAAGACACCGAAATAATTCCTTTGGAGGAATTGGAAATTGATGAACATTTGAGATTTATTGAGCAACCGGTAGAAATCATGGGACGCGAGGAGAAAGCCCTCAAACGTAGCAAGATTCCGATCGTCAAGGTTCGATGGAACTCAAAGCGTGGACCTGAATATACTTGGGAACGAGAGGATCAGATGAAGAAAAGGTATCCTCACTTGTTCGGGCAAACATCCACGGAAACTCAAGGTATGATTTAATTTTGGGGACCAAAATTCCTTTAACAGGAGGAGGATGTGGCGACCCTAAAACTTTTGCTTTCTTTCCCCAGCAACAACAACAACAACGACAGCCGAGGCTGCGGACGCTACAACGCAAGAATAATTTTCAGGACGAAAATTCCATTTACAAGGGGATGATGTGACATCCGAGAATTCCAAGGTTAACTTCCGTTAGACAATCCCCGTTAGTTACGTTATAAGTGTTAACTTAGTAACTAATGCTTAACTAGGCCGAATACGTCCACGACCTTTGGTTGATCACCAAACCCGTCCATATGTGTTTACTTATTTAATTGCCACTATGTGAAATTATGTGCAACGTGTTTACTGAATTAATTGTGTAAGATTGGTCACTTCTGATTTTAGCGAAACTACCGGGCGAAACTATAGTGTCGCCCGGCTAGCTTAACCTCTGACTTACAGAGCCAGTTTCGCTTGGCCAGCGAAACTAGCCAGCGAAACTAGCCCCTGATATATATATTTTATAAAACCCTAGATACCTCATTACTTGCACCATTTCTCCCAAAACACACACCACTCTCATCTGCTCACTCGAGATTTCTGTTCAGTCGAGAAAACCATCAAGGAACCATCATCTCATCTCATCCATTTAGGCCCTAGATCGAATCGTGAGTCCCAAAACCATTATTTATGCATTTTCTATGTGTTTTCTTAAAAAGCATGCTTGAATCTTCATGTAATCACTTGATCTTTTGATATGTTGCTTAGGAATGCTAGATCTATCATAAAGTCAGTAACTTTACATTTGAAATCAAACCATAATGAAGATTTATGCTATTTAGGTCATTTTAGGTTTAAAATGTGTTTTTGGTAATTTGATGATGAAAACCCATGTTTAAGGTGCTAAAACTGCTTCTACGATGTTAGTAAATGATTATGCATGCTAGATATTGAATTACATGAAATATGGAAGCTGTTAGATTGATTTTTAGGCTGATTTATGTGTTTTTCGCGACTAGCGAAACTAGCCTGTTCTCTGGGCGAAACTATACAGCGAAACTGTATAGAAATGCATCCAGCGATACTAGTTAGCGAAACCGTAGTGTCGCCGGGTAAACCAACCAGACCTGTCCAAACGAAACTACCGAGCGAAATTCCCTGAACGAAAGTTCAAACCAGTTTCGGGCGAAACTAGGCTAGCGAAACTGTGCCAACAGTTTCGAGCGAAACTAGCCTAGCGAAACTGTGTCATCGGGTATTGCCTAGCGAAAGTGCTGCCCGTGCACACAGCGAAACTGTGTAGCGACACTGTCTAGCGAAACTATGATCTGACCAAACCCAAACTTGTGCAACTTACTTGAATGCTATGCCATGACTTACATGATTATACAAAAATGAAACATGCTTTGATTTCTGTGTTATGTGAACCCTTGTTTATGATCAACCATCGGTGTCGTGTGTCGATATGTCGTGTCATAGTTCCAACGTGCTATGTTATGGGCCATAGTGACGTAAGTTAAAGATTAGACACAAAACTAATACTTAAGACCTAAACGTGTTCATAGGTCCTCGTTAAGCAAACAACATTTGGATTACTTAGCAAGTGTAGCAGTGCAACCAAAGGTGAGTGTCACTAACCCATTTACCATGAGCCCGGTTGGGTCACACTGAATAACTTAATGGAAAAAAATGTTGACAACCTTAAGAGTGCTATGCACCTCTCTGATGAACTTGAAAACTTAGGAGTGCTCGGCACCCACTTGATGAACTTGAAGTGTTTAATGGGAGACACTTGTGAAATACTTAAACAACTATTTCTAAAACGAAACTGGAAATATTTTCGGGATTCATGAGAACCCAAAGTAAACCGTTTTAATATGGCTAGTGTAGGTTAAAGTCTAAACCACATGATATCACATGATTTCTAAGGATTGCCTTATAACTGAAAAAGTCTTCAACTTAATTGTACCATTAATTGTAAAGCGAGGGGATGTTGGGTAGATCTACTGGAGTTTGACAAACTCCCTCCTGTGGCACGGGGAGTGCACGGAGGTACAATATCAGCCTATCTGACCGTGATCCCGAGAGGACACGGGGGAGGAAAATCCGCGATGACGTAGGTCCGCAAAACATGATGGCGTTGCCACTACAATATTAGTCAGCTTTGGTACAAACTTCCTTAGTGCATGGAACAACGGATTAGCTACCCGCGATATCGGTTGAGCACTTTAACTATACAAAACTAGTTCATACCCGATAACATATGTTACGGACATTACTTTTACTAAACCACAATACTTTGATGTCACTAAGCATTGCTTTTCACAAATAAATATTACATAAGTACATGTTGATACAATTATGATTATGAGACCGGGCCACTGCGTGACAAGCCCACTGTGAACTCACCAACCGTTAGGTTGACACTTGCGTGGTTTAAACTTTTGCAGATCGCTGAGGAGTATCCGGATGCGGGTTGGCATGGCACATGAAGACTTTTATTTTTGGTTAAACTTAATTGGGAATTTAAAACACTGATTTGTAAAGCACGTGGTTAGTGCTAAGACGATATATTTTCCGCTGCGTATTTTGAGACTTTATTTTGTGATAAATATTTGGACTTACCCTGATTCGTTTAGTATTTGTAACTAATGGTTGTGGTCCTGGTTTGCTCGCACCCCTTAACGGTATAAACTCCATTAGTGGTTATTTGGGGGTGTGACACCTGAGTCCACACGGCCTGTGCCTCTTACAACTGCATCAGAAGACGCACTCCCTGACAGGCACAGCCCGTGCCTGATGTCGATTTCTACCTATAATAGCCAGCCATTTCTCCTCCAAATCTCAAGATTAAGCTCAAGGTTCACACCCACTTTCATTTTTGTATACCATCTTTTGAGCTATTATTTTTTGTGTTATAGTTCTTCGTCAAGATTGTAAGAATTTTATTTCATGTAGAATTTTATTTTAGGTGTTCTAGTTCTTCGTCAAGATTTGTAATTTATAGGGAAAACGAGTCTTTGGTGTGTTGGTAAATATGTGTCTATATACTTACCTTAAGGTAAGCATAAATGATTTTATGAAAACTCTTTCTATTGAAAGTGTACTTTTAACCTTTTTGAGCAAACGTACCTTGCGTATTGTAGACCATTTGAGGCATCGAAAGCTCATCAGTCGGAATTGTGACACCCGACTGGGGGACGATGCATGATCATAACGGTGACTCGCACCTCATGCAAAGCAATACGTTCGTGTGTTTTCTGTCTACGTAAACAATCACGGCTTTCACGCAAACTACAACCGAAGGTATTGGATGGGATAAGGGTTTGTAATATTTTATCACTTCATGGAAGTCGGTGCGATACATGATATTGAACTTGGCTCTGGTTTGGTTCAAAAGATGGTATACGAAAATGAAAGTGACGTGGGTGGTGATTTGACATAACACCTTCATCCATGTTTCCAATTTTAACACATTTTGTCCAATAACTAACACACTAGTCTTGTTTGTATTTTATTAGACCCACTAACACTAATATGAACTGATATAATTATAATGAATGCACTCTTTCTTTTTTTACCATTTTCCCTTTGTACATGTCCCCGATGTCTACAAAATTTGGATGTGCTTCAGAACTATTCTTTCGTTTTCCCTTTCTAGTTGCATCAACATCTTTACTTACGTTTTCCTCATTTTTTACTTCATCAACTAACCCAAAACTCTCTCCATCACTTAATTCAACATGAGAAGTCTCGATACCAATGGATTCTTTGTGAAAAAGCATTCTATATAAGAATGAATTATACAAAGATTAATAAAAAAAAAGAGAATGGAGGAGGCTAGAGAGAATGGAAGCTACAAAGATGATAAACTAACATATTAAACTTACATCCAAAGTCAAATATTAAGTGCAAAGAATTTTTGGAATAATGGAAAATCTTAATTCCAATCCTATTTCCTTACATAACAAAATTAAAATTGATAAAATAAATAATAAAAATATATAAAATAAATAACTAAATGTATATATATAAATTCGAGCGAGCATCGAGTGAGCGCACCTATGCTCATACTTGGTTCGTTTTACAAATCGAACCGAGCCGCTCGGTTCGTTTTTAAAGCGAGCGACAATCGAACAGGCATTTTCCGAATATTTTTCGAGCGAGTTCGAACGAGTTTCGAGTTTCGAACTTTTTGGACAGCCCTAACGACTGCCCATGTTTGCGTGAAAGCGCATGGAGGAAACGGACCTTAGTCCCTTAAAGATGTTTTTCATAATAAAATAATCCGATGCGTGGGTTGTTCCCTTGCTGGTTCATGACAATGTATTCGAGTGTAGCGGTGCCGACGACCCATCGGGTCTACAACTAAATTTCATTTACGCTTACTTAATTTGTTAGTCCCATGGCCGTCTTCTAACAATCCTTACAAGGAGACAAGAGGAACGCGAGACAGGATTCCAGACTGAAAAGCCATCCTCCTCATTTGATGAGTAACAATCTTAAGGAAAGATATAGATAAATAGTTTACTCATCCCACCATCCAAGTTAGCGGCCTAAACATTGCTAATATAAACTTATTTTCTTTTTATTTTGAAATATACAAACTAATACATAAATTTTTCTTTTCTTTCTAAATATAGATTATACATCAACTTAGGAGTGTTCTGATCACAAACAAACAAAGTTGATTTTCTTTTTTTCTCTAATTTCAGACATGTTTACTTCTAAATTTCTACTATTTTTATCCCAGGACATGCATGAGATCTACGCCATCTGACGAATTCAACTTCCACTTTCTGAACCAGAATGTTTCCTCTGACAAAGACTTCGAAACCGAAATAGAGCTTTAACACTTTCCATCCAAAATGCACCTACCAATTCAACCACTCAAATTTCACCCATGGCTGAACAAGGTACCATCATGGATTTACTTAGGCCTAATGCTTTGCATTTGGGCGCTGCTATTACCCTCTCGATGACGAGGCAGACACATTCGAAATTCGACCCCCATTAGTGCAGATGATCCAAAATTATGCAACATTCAGTGGCCTCGCCGATGAAGACCGTCATCTCTATATTATAAATCTCCTAACAATTTGTAGTACGTTTAAATCCACCAGAGCCTTCGCCGACACTGTAAGACTTTGGATGTTCCCTTTTTCCCTTAAAAACTGTGCTAAGGCATGGCTGAACACTCTACCAAATGGTTCTATAACCACTTGGGATGATCTTGTTTTGAAGTTCCTCTATAAAAACTTCTCACCGGCCAAAACAGACAAACTCATGATATAAATTAACGTCTACACTCAAGAGAACGGTGAGTCACTATGACACTTGGGAGCGTTTTAAGGAATTTTTGAGGAAATGTCCTTATCATGGATTAGAGATCTAGCAACAAATCTCAATATTCTATAACGGTTTGCTCCCGTAAACATGTTAGATTCACGACTCCCACTCGGGAGGCATCATTGGAAATCAGGGCCCAGATGAAGTTTTTGACAAGATCGAGAAGATTGCTCAAACCAGCTTCTAGTGGCACACCTCTCGCAGTTCTAAGTTGAAGGCGCATGGATTATTCAATGTTGATGACTCGACTGCACTTAAAGCCCAAACTAAGGCACTAACCTCAAAAATCAAGAAGCTTGAGACCAGCAAATCAGTCGCTACCGTCTTAGCCTGCAGTGGATGTGGAGGCCCCCATGAAGACTTGGCATGCATGACGTAAACTGAAAAATCCAAGATGGCCAACTTTGTCAGCAACCAATAACGAGGTGCCTACAGCAACACTTACAACCCGATTGGAGAAACCATCCTTATTTTGGATGGAAAAATAAAGATAGTAACTAGCCTTCTCCAAACATCCAACAACAGTTAAGAAACCAGTCGTTTGGTTCCTCGCAGGGAGGAACTTCCTTTGTATTTTCCTGCCTTGAAGAATCAATTGACCGGATGATTAAGGAGTCCAACAAGAAGATGGAAGACGATACAATCAACACGAATCATAGTTACGCAACTAGAAAGCTTTTATCAAGAATCTCAAGAAGTAGCTTACCTAGCTTGCTAAAACTGTGGGTAGAGACTACCCGGTTCTCTCTCCAATAACACTGAAACCAATCCCAAAGCCCACTGTAACGCTATCACACTACAAAGCCGACGAGTTGGTCCAGAGGAAGTTGCTCCGAGAACCAAGATACCCACCACCACACCTCATCAAGCACCTACTTCCCCAGTTGCAGCAGAGGAAGTCCTGAATAGCCCAAAGGTTCCCTATCCCAGTAGACTTACCAAGGTAAAATCTGTCGAACAATTCGGAAAATTCATAAACCTCCTAAAAAAGCTACACATCAACCTACCATTCATCAAAGTCTTATTCCAAATGCCCAAATACACCAAATTCATGAAGTACTTTCTCTCCAACAAGAGAAAGATCGTTGAGCTAAACCTGGTTATTCTGAGCGAAGAATGCTCGGCCATTCTTTCGAGCAAGCTACCCAAGAAGCAGTTGGATCCCGCTAGTGTCACGATCCCATGTTCCATTGGAGGAATCATAGTCAAGAACACACTCGCAGACCTTGGAGCCAACATCAATCTTATGCCAGGTACCATGCATCAGAGACTGAACCTCGGAACTCCAACACCAACACGGATGAGCATCCAACATGCTGATCGTTCGGTCAAAATTCCTTCAGGAAATTTTTTAGAACCTCCTAGTTAAGGTAGAAGAGTTCGTATTCCCCACTGACTTTTTCATTCTCGGCATGAAGGAAGTTATGGAATACCCCCTAATCATAGGAAGACCCTTCCTAGCCACCTCCCGAGCAGTAGTGGATATGAGCAGCGGGACGTTGAAGATCAAGTTTGAAAGCAAGGAAATGAACTTTGAGGTCAGTAAAAAGGCAAAAAGAAATTTACAAGTGGTGGATTGTATCGGCTCAGGCCTAGAATTTGCTTACCAAAGAATGAAGGGAGCCTCACCTCCACCTCTCACATTCTAGAGCCAGCAATGCGGGTCCAGCCATCAGACCCACAAATAAACTTGGTGCGCTTTCATGGCGGCTTACCATGAACATCTAAGACGAAAGGTTAACTGAATCGGCTATCCCTTCACGACAACATCTAAAGGACGGTAACATGTCTCACATTTTCAATTAAAACTTTCAGTCCTAGAAATATATTATACTAGGACTAATAAAGTAGTTTTCAATTTTCAATAGTTTGTATTAGTATATATACGGATATCGCAGTTCGTCCTGTGTAATGCTACAATGTCAGACGTGCATGAGTCACCTACTCTTGCACTGAACACGGGCAGATTTACCAGGTATTCATTAGAATTTTACATTTTTTATTTCAGTATGTAGACGACTAACACCGCAATAAAGAGAATGGAAAGCTGTTTATAGTGCAAAACAACAAAGAATCTGTGGCCATCAAGGAATAAAGAAAACTCTCTGTAACAATTTCTATCCTTAATCTCATTTAATTTAATAATGCTTTCTTTCTGTATATTTTGCATATTGAGGGCAATGTGCGATTTAAGTGTCGGAATAGGATTGGGAAACACTCAACTCACTGAAAAATAGATATGTTGCCTATCTAATATAGCCTTACACAAAAATCTACTTTCATGGTCTAGCGAAAAACCATATATATATATATAATACTTTAAAATACATAATGGAGAGAAGGTGTTGAAACTTGAATTTTTTAAGAAATGTACAAGAGAGAAAGCATATTGTACAAGTGTGTTGAGCTTTGCTTTACTAAATCATCATAAAGTAGTTCAAAATACCTTCTCTTGTGAGAAACGGTTCAAAAATACCTAAACCGTGTCCCTATCCTTTTCGGTAAACATGTGCGCTTCTCCCGTGAATCAGAATACAGTCAAACACCATATGTGGTGAAGAAACAAGTGATCCTCCTTTCTGATGCCTTCTTTCTCCCTTTTCTAGTAAGACTACAGTGTTCTTTCTCCCTTTTTCTTAAACGTAGACGCCTAATCCATACCATGTGTGAAGAAACACAACTCCAACGGTTCCTCTCATTTGGAACCCTAATCTAACCGTTCCTCTCATTGTTTCACGCGGATTGCTATTTGATTTGGATTCTTTTGACGAGGATGGAGCCTAGGTTGAAGTGTATAAAGTCAGCAGATTCATCTTATTTGCCACATCCATCGACTTTCATTGCCAATCTTATTCTGGTAATACTTGATTTGAATTTTCTATTTTTCTATCTTTTTTTGAAATTTTAAATCTTTGGTTTAAATATGTTAAAGCTTTGGTCTTAAAGATCTCGCAAACGAATCTGGAACTGCTTAAATCCCTGAGGTTAGTTTTTCTACCATTATGTTCAGAAATTAGTTTGTAATCTGCAACATCAACAATAATTATATTTTTTTTACTACGGCATTAACAAATCTTGCACATCTGTAACATCAAAACCTTTTGTATGTTTCACAACATGGATTTTGATTTTGTGTAACCATGGGTAAGAAAACTGCTTTGATTTTGTGTAACTATCTGTTTAGAAATTTTATATGAAATCTGCTTTTTGTTGCTTCTAAATTTTGTTAGATGTTTATATAACATTTGTTACGGTTAATGGTTTTGTTGGAAGCTTATGTCAAATCTGATTTGTTACAGTAAATGGTGTTGAGGATTTTAGAATATAGAATTTGAGGATTTTAGAATACGGTTGAGGATGTTTGTTATACACATGAGAAATGATGATTTTTAGTTCAAGTTGTTAAAGGAGTGATCACTGCTTCTTCTACCTGGTATGTTCCAATTAGCCTTTGCATCACAGGTGCGAGTTTGTTAAAGGAGTGATCACTGCTTCTTCTACCTTGTATGTTTATGAAACTGCAACTTTTTGATCATAGATTCTAAAGCATATTTTATGTTTATCAGAATTCTATTTGTTATCATAGATTTTAAAGGGCTAACTTTCTAACTATTCTATTTGTTATCAGAATTTTGTTTTATGCTTATTTATGTTAAAGGGTCCTCTCAGTTCTGATTATACATATCATGGAGGAGTTACAAGGCTATAGGATTCTGTAGATGGTAGTTCAAACTTTCTCCTTCTGACTCTGCTGTCTCTTTTTTAGTTATGATATACAATCTAATTCTACTTTTACACAGTAATTTTGCAGATTGACAACGGTTTCTTATGTTTTTTGTTACAAATCATTCCATCAGAGCTGGTTATAAGATTTTGCAGATGGTAGTTCAAACTTTCACCTTATGACACAAGTTTTTGTTATAGTTTGATCATGTAGGTACCCTTGTGGTATAATACTCTCAAACTTTTTAAATGCTAAAGAGTTATTAATATTGAATCAGTTCATATACTTACTATTAAACAGATTTTGTTGATTATTATGTTGATTGTCAGCCAAAATGACTTGGTCTTATTTTATGTTTAGTAAGTTATGGCCGGAAGCTGAGAACTGAATGTTGTAGTCTAATTTGCTTATGCAGAATTCCACAAAGGTTTGTTTTAAATCTAGAATCATTTGATAGTTCATATACTTACTATTAAACAGTTTTCGTTGATTATTATGTTGATTGTCAGCTTAATTTACTTAAAAGACTTTTCATGAAATGGAATGGAAGGAATTTAGTTTAGTTTATGACTCTACTGCTAACTTTAAATTGTATTTAATGGCAGAGACCAAAGGCTCTTATAGTTGAAAGACAAACTCGTGGTCTTAGTATGCAGGTACATATTAGCTACTTTTTTATGGCTATCCCTATCGAGCTTGTCTAGTAGATGACACCAATGTGTTGGTGCTTGGTGGTGCCTTTTAACTTTTTTCATGTTCAATGATTTAATCTTTATAGTTTTATGACCTGATTTCGTTTTTTAATTTTTCTTACATAAGAGGCCCCTTTGTTTACAAGAAAAGAACTAGAGCATCTACTAACAGTTTGTCACCATCCTTTGTTTTCTTCATTATTGGTCTATAATTATCTACATGTAAGTTTATCCTAATAGTGAATTCGTTAGGACTTAAAGAAGGGTCAACAATGATACTCGGCTTCAAAATTATTTATATTCGTGACTGTTACACGTTTTGGATTGCAATGAACAAGTATTTGGTTGACTTCATGATTTTAGTTCCATTGGATTTTTAGGAACTAATTAGGTTAACTAAGTATGATCTGAATTGTTGTTTGGCACAGCACACCAAAAATCCAATCAGTTCAATACCTTGTTGCTCCTAACCCAGGTAATTTATCTGTTTCCTTTTACTATTTCCTTGTATATTTGCTTTGTTTTTGTTTGCTTATTGTCTTTGTTTGCTATTTGTTTTTAGTTATTATGTGGTCATTGATTTCTTTTGGTAGGATAAGGTTTGTTGATACCTGAAATGTGCGTCGTGTGAAGTATTCAATCAAGATTCAAGGGTTCGGCCAGCAGCTATAAATAGTGAGCTTGTTCTTTATTTTGAACACGAGTGTGTAGCAGAGTGAATCTTAAGTGTGTGTTTACCAAGGTGTTCTCTATGTCAGTGTTTTCTTAGTGTTACTGATTGTAATTGTTCTTTGATCAATAAAACAATCGGTTAATTACTTGTTTCATATCCGTTATAGCTAGATTGAGTAGACGATCCAACGCTCACGACTTTTCAAGTGGTATCAGAGCTTTCTGGTTCATTCTACTGATATGTGGTTGCTAACTAATCTGTGGTTGCTATTCTCGGATTTTTGATCACTTTGATCGAGTCTTTTGTGAAAAATTTGCTCCTAAATCATTCCTCATCATTTTTCTGGTCCACTGCTGCAAATCTTGTCAAATTCTGTTCAAAATTTTGAACGAAAATGGTGAAGTTCGGAGGTTACTGTTCACGTTTGGACTAATTGCTCCGCAGTCCTAGTTCGGACAAGGTTCGGAGAGGTTTCGGTCATAGTTCGGAGTTTGTTCTCGTTCGGTAGTAGTTCGGTCAAGGTTCGGCTCGATTTGTAGTTCGGAACAAGTTCGGAACTGATTCGGTACAAGTTCGGAAGGAGTTCGGTGTTTGTTCGGCACTGTTAAGGTTCGTTTGAAGTTAGGACTATTGTTTGAGGTTCGGAGAGAGTTCAGAACAGGTTCGGACAAGGTGTTTAAGTTCGGATAGGGTTTGGACGATCAGAATCTTAAAATTTTCAACGTTGTCGGAATATCAAGCTTTTGCCGCGATGCAGAGTGCGATGCAAACCATGATGAATTTTGATAACGAAATTGGAACAAGTCAGAAAGTTCCCAAGTTATTGAAATTAGAAGATTATCAGAATTAGAATCAACGATTTTCTTCTTACATAAGCATGAATGATATCGATTTGTGGATTCCAATCAAGAAGCTTTATCAACATCCGACTGATCAAGGAGATTTCAAGGAAGTTCATACCTTTGACAATATGAGCTTGAACAAAAAGCTTTCGGTTATCTTATGATGGCATTACCCACTAAGTTGCTACATCAGTTTAGCACTTGCAAGAAATCTAAGCAATTGTGGGATGTTTTATCAGCAAGATGTGAAGGTAATGATGACTATAAGAAGAGTCGAAATAAAGTGTTGAATAAAGAATTTGATAATTTTCAACATTATGATAATGAAAACATTACTGCTCTTGTTTCACGGTTTTCACATTTGATTAGTGAGTTAAAGGTAGTTGGAATTGAGAAAACTTATGCTGATTTGAAGAAAAAGATTATGGAAGCTTTGCCTAAAAAATGGGAGAACTATGTTTTGTTGCTCACCCATGATAAAGAATACTCTACATTGACATTTCATGAGCTTACTAGAAAACTTCATACTCGGGAAATGGAAATGTTAAATTCAAAGAAGTCAACCGCTACTTTACAAAATCTTGAGTTGTATCATGGTGAGAATACTGCTAGCATGAATGCTAAAGCAAAGCCAAATTTGAGTTCTGCACCAAGTGTTGCTTTTATGGCTGGAGTTTCTGGAAATTCTGATTCTTCAAAAGGCTGAAATTTTACCATTCCAAATTTCACAAATCAGAATGCTTTGTCAGCTGAAACAACCGATGATTATGCTAAAATGATTTCTGCTTTAATTACATCATCTTTTGGGTTGGTTATCAGAAATATTGCTGATGTAAAGATTACAAGGGATGATCTTGATGAACTTGATGACAATTAGTTGAACGAATTGGATTTAGCTTGGCAATATGCTATGCTAGTGTTTCGATGTAATATTCGTATTCAAAAACGGCAAGCAATTCTTGAACAGGAATATGGGAACCCAATTAGTAGTCGACCCACAAAGGTAGCGTAAGTGCAATCACCGGTCAGCTAAGTAATCGGATGGACAACAATTGTCTCTTGTGAAATCCAGTCACAACTCCCGTTTATGAGGCTTTCGCGAATTAATTCACGAAATTCGTTTAGCCTCATCCATGCCAAATTTTTCTACTAATGACCAAATGTACGATGTTGAAATACTCCAATACACAAGGTACTCGTAAAGAAAATGATAGATGTTCTCAGTGGTCAGTGTGCATGCACGGTGTTGAAATACTTCATTGCATACACCTTGGAAGATACCCTGAACACCAAGTGCGGTGTTAAAATACTCCAACACTGATGCGTCGGTAAATATGTTCCAAGTTAGACTTGACTAGGATGGCATAATCTATCTGTTTTGCGGCTTACCAGATAGCATTATTAAGTCAATGTTTTAATTAATTAAAGGTCTGACTAAGATAACTCGAGAACCCTATCTCACTCGGGACAGTCAATTTAATAACCTCCTTATTAAAGACTACGCGTCGCGAGGCAATAACCAATTATTTGAAAGTTCGATATCCAAGATCGAAAAATTCGAGATCACAGTCGAATGAAATTGGTTATGAAATTTCGAGTCTTAATAAATTTTAGGACTCAAAACAATTGATTGTAAAACAATTTTAACCGATTAAAACTTAGTTTGGAGTTTTAGTTGGCGCGTTAAACGATTTAAGACAAGCAACCAAAACGCACATGCAAACAGACACATATTCGGCTTAATAGGTTTCGACATTGTCAAAGCCTAATGACAATGTCGAAGAAGGTCTGGGACAAAAGGTAAAATCAACCACAAGGATGAGTGTGAATGGTCATCCGATCGACTCTAACGCTCCCACTGGCTTCATAAGCTCTTCTTGATAGATTGGAACTCATCGGTCTTCCGGTCGTGGATACTTGCCATACTAGGAAGTGTCCTTGGATAAGAACACTTGTCACGTTCGTCTAGGGTAAAGGTGAGCATCCATAAGAAAATCGAATAAAACCTAATCTATATTGATACAACTTTTGAACCCAAAAATCAAGTGGGCCAGTCTAAAACAAAAATGCAAGTGGGCCAAAAATGGGCCAAACCAAACACGACAACCAATCACAACCGTAATACGGGTCTACCCGAATATGCATGTTAAACAATCAATTAACGAATTGAAAAATGTTTGGTGGAATTAAATCGACCAAACATGTAGAAAGGCAATTTGTTTGACTTTCGTGACTTTCGGGTTTAAATCCCAGTTCGTGAAATGCACCGGTTTAAAACCGACCGGTTAGGGTTTGCGTGTGGTGATCTAGGCTCTGATACCAATGATGGGTTTCGACAGTGGTATACGGGTTCCCGGTGACGTAAAAAACTTATAGATTTGATTAAAACATTACCGACCAGGTTTAGTTAATTAAGAGTTAAAACGGATTAACCGGTAATCTATTACGCAGCAGATTTAATAACGCGTAAACCATTGGTGTCAAAATCGTGTCAACATGATTACGATCACCAAAATAATCACGCAAACACCATTTCGCGTTAAACCAGTTAACACGAAAAACATTAACGATTACATTAATCGAAATTAAACATCCAAACTTAAACTGAGTTTAGATACACATTCACGGTGAACTAACAAACGTTGGAGACACCGAGGGACAACGTGACAACGCTAGGGTTTTCAAGGAAAAACCGATCCGACGTTCGGATCCAATCGTTTTGCAAATCACAAGAACCGTCTTGAACCAATTCGTTGGAAATGGCAACGATTCGGTTTATGGTGGCGACGAGCGAGCACCAACGTGTCAGAACGGTGACGGCGGCTAGGGTTTAACCGCAGCGATGAAACGATGACAGCGACAAGGCTCGCTTCGTTGGCTTCGAGAAAAAGACGACGAGCAAGGAAGGTTATGGTGTCGCACGAAATGGAGACACGCTAGGTCACGACGGCGACCTAGGGAGATGATGGCGACGGCCCAAGGAAGAGGGGCGACGGCGACGGTGGCAGCCTAGAGGGCAGCGAAGGTGATGGTTGTCACACCCCCAATTTCCACTAACGGAGTATAACCGTATGGGGTGTGATCCAGACTAGGATCCAAGTCTTTAGTTACAACCAAACCATAGTTGAAGGGTAAACTAGTCATGTATTACATTTAATAAATCAGAGTTTACAATTCACAAAATCAGCGGAAGCATTAAAAGTTTACAAAGTTGTTGTTTAGCAAAAGTGATTGCTAATGTATTTGAAATATGATTTCCGAAAGGGTTTCACAAAATGGTAAGTATTGCCAACGCCCGTGCCATCCATGATCCTCCAAGCAAACTGAAAAGAAATCAACGATCAAGTGTCAGTTAAAAGGCTGGTGAGTTCACTAAAACAGTCTGCACAACACCATGTAGACCAAAAATGCATATGAATAGTAAGGAAACAATTCATACTCTAGTTATACAAGTTGCAAGTATTATCCGTATCAGTAGGTAGCTAGCCTATGCTTATGCTCACCTGAACGTTCGAAACCAAAGCTGACAATGTATTTGATAGGTATTTACCTATGTAATTTGCCTTCCCCGTGTCTTTCCCGATCACGGTAGTCCTAGGCTAATATTGGTCTCAGTCCGACCGCCAGTCGGGAGGGTGCATCCTGTGCACCGCTGAGCGGGGGTGTCAATCCCCAGTAGATCTACTCAACATTACCTCGCTATTCTATATTAATGGTCCGATAAGTAAGGACTTTTGATATTAAAAGCAATTCAGTAAAACATGTGATATATGTGGGATAACTACTCAAGTAAAGAAATACCTTTACCGTGTGTTGCCATCCCTTACCGGATGCAACAAAAATAGTAAGTGAAACTCACCTTAGGGTGCACTGGTACGCGGCACTTGACTTTAAAGATTGGCTATGAATGACCTATTTTGGGTAAATATGGTCTAACCGAATTAGAGGTTGTCTATAAGACGAAAATAGCATATAAGCATCTAAACATGTTTCATGTGATCATACAAGTCACATAATGCACATACAAGTCCCAATTTGGGAGAAAATCAAGTAATTGCAACTTAAGTCAAAGCTGACCCAAAAAGTCAAACTTCAAGCATCTAACTAGTGACATAGCTAAAATCCACATTACTTGGAGTTAACTCTTTAAATTTTACACGCATATACTAAACATCATTTAGGAAATGTTTCAAAAAGAATCAAGTAAAAATGTTAAGAAATGAGAAAGTTATGCGTGTTAGAAGTTGGCAAAAATCAACATTATTGTCTTTGACACACCATTTGGTGGCATGCCTAATTTGCTCCATACTTGGAGTTAAGTTTTAAAATTTTGCAGGCATGGACTACTTAACATTTAGGGAATGTTTCAAAAAGAATCAACTTAAAAAGTTAAGTAACGATAAAGTTATGCGCATCGGAAGTTGGCAATTTTCAGCTTTTTGCAAAATAGTCAAAGTAGGTTTAAAATTTGCATAACTCATTCAAAACTTAGAGTTTAGGTACCAAACCTTCCAGATCTTACTTTTAATATATAAGCCTCATTTTAGTTTAACAAACCCCTCATTAAAACAAGGTTATCATGCCCGACCAAAATGTAAAGTCTACTTTTCATAGAAAAACACAGTCCTGCACACCTAACTTGCAGCAGTGTTTTGGATGACCAAACGGAGGTTTTAGAATGCGTGCGACTAGCCCAATCGAAGCTAAGACATAATAATTTACTAGGGAAAAAGAATCAACTGATTTCGATAAAAATTGAGCAAGTTATGACCTCTGCAAAATGGCCTAAAAATCTGGCCGAATCTGTCCAATTTTTATAGTTTGCAAAAATTTCGGTTTTCAAACTTTGAGCAACAATTTGGTCATCCAACACCTACTAACACAATTATAACCATTTCAACATGTAATTTCTGTAGTGAACAAGGTCATACCAAGAACATAGCAAAATTTGAACATAAGGCTAGCATTATAAGCACATACACCTAGTTTTCATGCTTGTCTACATAACAACTTCAAGAACACTCACATAGCAGAAATTTAACCCAAATTCCAGCCCTAAACCCGAACCCAAAACTGTCCCCAATTAGACATATAGCATATGTCAACTTATCACATGAATTTGGAGCATAATAGCTCACCATTTAGCATTCAAACACTAAAGAACACACATGCAACTACTAATTTCGGATTTCAAAAGTTAGGGCTTACAAGTTTGAGGTAGAAATCACAGGTAGGAAGAGAGGGGAGGAAGAAGAAGCTTGCTTGAGTGTTCTTGTAGCTTGATTTAGCTTCCCAACTCCGAATCTTGCTCCTAGATGCTTGATTTCGCGAATTTTTGCAAGTGTGTATGTGGGTGTGTGCGTGAATCGTGAAGAGGGAGAGAGAGAGTGAAGATGAACGTGAAATAGGGTGGAGGTTGAGTCTTTGTGCAGATTTTCATTAAGTGTAAATTACCATTTAAGCCCCTCAAGTTTCATTTTAAGCATATAAGGCATAAAAACTCATTTAAGTGGGTTTTTAACTAAAAGTTGTAGAGTAAAAATTCTAAAAATGTTTCTAAGTGTTTTTAAATCATTTAACATGTACGATTTAGTCGGGTTACATAAATTTAATCATTTGTACATAAAAATCCAAATTTACACACGCAAATTTTCATAATTAACACATAAAGTCACGAAATGAGTTTACGAAACAAATTACTAAAGTCAATTTACAAGTAATCATATATAAATACTAAATCATTCAAATAACGGGTCTCGGGTTCGCTAACAGAACTAACGGAACTAATGGGAAAAGTTAACGGAGTCAACTTGGGAAGTTGCAGTTGTCACAATGGTGATAGATGATGGAGGCGATGATGAATCCTCAATCAACACACGAAAGTCACCTAAGTGTTCTCTCGGAGATCGCCGACGGCAAGGGTTCCATGAGGGAAAAAGAGGCGGCGATGGTGGTGGCGTGAGATGGGAGGGCCGAGAGAGAGAGAGGGAGATCGTGAGAGGGAGGGGCGCAAGTGAGGATTAGGGTTTCGCTAATCCTTACTTGCTTATTTAAAGCCCACGAAACTAGTCCCTCATCAATCCACCTAGCCAACACGAACCACCAATGTTTAAGAATTAATAAAACAAGTTTATTAATTAAAAAGTCGTAAAATCGAGAACTAATAAATTCAAATAACTCTTTATTTGATTTATCTTCACCGCTAATGTTAATAACT
>JBCNJP010000017.1:44847412-44903996 GCA_039602395.1 Deinandra increscens subsp. villosa | reverse complement strand
AATTTAAGTAGGTGTTAAACATATTGATTACTGTATGCAGCAGAAGAAGGAATAGGTAGGTATACAGGTAAAGTATTGGTAAAATTTGTAAAAGTTGAAGACTTACAAATATCTGCATTCAGTTGTGGAACCGTGAGTGACACAAAAAAACTTGTTGTCAGTTGTTGGAGCAACCTACTCACTGCAGACAATTATGGGACAACCTTTTTTAAACCATGCATGTTTAGGCATAAAATCTATGATTTTAACATCGCATCTGTAAACAGAACCCTGTTCATCACAGCATCAAATGAGAAAACATTAGTTTTAAGAATTTAATCTGTATGAATAGGTTTTGGCATCAAGACTAACCAGTGACTGCTGTCGATCAAGTTCAAGTAGCTCTGCTAAAGTTTTCTTTGGGAATGAAGTTGAAGATGAAGCAATATAAGGTCCAACCATGGATCTTCCAGAAATGTGTTTGCTACTGTTAAAAAAAACGGGACACAATGAAAAAATTGAAGAGGATATTTTTTTAATGATATTGTAAAAAAGTGAGAAAATAAAAGACTAACTTCTCCACAAGCTTTGTTGTTTCAACACAGGGTGGATTTATATATGTGTATCTTGCTGGAGTTGAAGTCAATTGAAACCAACCTAAAAAAGTTGTAAAAGTGAAAGAAAATCTTTAAACACTATTTAATCACATATATAGATCATTATAGGTTAAAATTATACCTCTGTGTTTTGTGACTTTGACAGATGTTACAGCAAGAGTGCATGGCTTTTCTGCGTTATCAAGTGCATTTCTGTTGAATCGTTCAGGTGCTAGAATCACATCACTCCAGAGAGTTGTTGTGATACTGTATCTGATGTATGTTATTAAAGGAAAAATTGAATATGCATCAGTATCAAACAATTTAGTAAAAACAGGTTAAATAGTTGTAAATAAGAAAATGTGACAGTCTATGTATAACTTTTCACGTGTAATGTGTAATTCAATCAGGTATAATAAAATTGACATACCTTCCATGTTTCATAATCACATGAACAAAGGGAGCATTTGCAGTTTTTGTTTTGTAATCATTTATATGATCAAACAGCCCAAAAAAATCTGTACAAAAGTAGAGTGAGTATTTCAGATATTAACTTATTTGGGTTATGAGATTAAAAATTTGTACCTGTGAAAACGTCAACCGTGGATGTAGATTCAGTCAGACTATCATACTCTGTGAAGCTGAAAAATTGCTTTGGATAGATAAGTGAGTCTTCAATTGGAGTTATAGTAGCAGTTGAACCAAAGCGCAAGCCAACAGAACGATCGATTGTTTTAAGGTACGACGTAGGAGTTTCACAAACAAAGGTAAGTATTCTGTAACACCCTTGCAACTGAAGTGGTGAATCGTAAACCGCCTTATAGGATTCAGTAGCAACAACGTGTATGCCAGCGGCCTATAATAACACACTATTGAAAGCAAATTTATGTAAAGTAAATGAAATAAATATACACATAGAAGCAGGATGTACATTTTTATCAACCAATATGTAGCAAGTTTCCTGTGGCACAAGTCGTGTCACCCATCGTCTAATTACCCGCACTTCAACAGCGTGATCTGGATTTGTTTCACGAATATCATCAACGTCAACAATTAACATTGCTGGTTGCCTGAAATGTAAAATATGCACAACATAGAGAAACATTTGTTAACAGCTGTAAAACAAACATTTGAAAATGAAACTTTTTTGCTATTTTATGAAATACGATCAGTGTATATAACAACAAATATTAGAAAATAAATAAAATGACCTCAGAATTTTATAGGTCAGCTAAGAAATCTGAGTAAACGATATTGGTTGTTGTGCATGAATCAGATTCATCATTAGGTACAATCAGCATTTTTAAACCGTCAGGAGTGGTCGCTCTAGATAAAGCCACATATAGCTGTCCATGACCAAACACCGGTTCAGGCAAATATACACCAATTTTCTTAAGCGATTGACCTTGACTCTTGTTTATCGTCATAGCATAACAGGTACGAACAGGGAACTGACGCCGTTTAAAAACAAAAGGTAGGTCTTTGCTATTATGAACAAAATCGATACGTGGTATGTAAACTCTACTTCCAATTGAAGTTCCAGTCAAAACATGAGCTTCTATCACTTTTGGCATCAGCCTTGAAACAATGAGTCTGGTACCATTGCATAGACCAGAAGACTGATTTATGTTGCGGAGCAACATAATAGGAGACTTTTCTTTCAAAAATAGAATATGTGGAGGTATACCAGCAAAATTTAAAAGATTAAGATACTCTGAGGGATACATTATATCTGAATCCGTTTGGTTTTGCGAGTGTGGTACCATTGAATCATCACTTAAACAGGCAACACTTTGACCCGGGTACATATCAAGAATGAGATTATTCAACAAATCAGCAGTATGATTTTTGGGACAAACAATAGCTCTATCTGATAAAGAACCAATTTGAGGATTAAGGAAAAAAATCTTCATCGTATATAGATCGTATGAGTTCATTTAGAGCAGAATCAGAATACGGTATTAAAAATTCTTTTGGAATTACTAATGATTTGGATTCTGATTTCAAAGAAGAATCCGTGCGGCCAATCGAACCATCACCAACAGCAAGAAGCCAGCTACAAAAGTCTAAACATTTTTGCTTGTTGTCTGAATTCATAAAAGATCTAGAGACACGAAGATTTTCATGTAATCACATCAGTGTAAATTTTTTCCACAATTTAGATTTTGGAAGTGAAAGAGAAATAATTTCATGCTTACTTGCTTTTTTCTTAATAGGAAGTGTTTGCCTAAAATCACCACCAAGAACTACAGAAACACCACCAAATGGTTGTAAAGGATTATCAAGAATATCTTTAAGACTTCTATCAAGACTTTCAAAACATCTTTTGTCAGTCATTGGTGCCTCATCCCAAACAATAAGCTTTGTTTCTTTCAGGAGTTGTGACAATTGTGTTTTTTTTTGTAATATTGCATAAAGATTCAGGTTTAATATCAATAGGAACTCTAAATCGAGAATGTGCGGTTCTACCTACCTGAAGGTAGCAGTAATGATGCAATACCAGAAGATGCAACTGCAAGGACTATAAGTTTTGATGATCGAATAGCAGAAATAATAGCAGTCCATAGAAACGTTTTGCCAGTACCGCCATGACCATAAACAAAAAGCAACACATGTTTGTTGCCTAAAACTGAACTTGTCACAATATCAAAAATAGTGCGCTGTTCAGAATTCATATCATCACACATTTTGATAGACAGAGTTTTGAGTGCAACGGAATCATAGTTTCTTTCTTCATTTATAAGCCTATTGCTTAAACATGACATAAGATTTGGAGAAGGCATAGGAAGACCATATTCATGTAAAGAATGATCACCAGAACTGGACTTAAGTAGAAGCTCTAATTCATAAAGAACATGATTTAAAATCGTTGTATGGTCAACATCACAGGTGTTAGTAATAGAAGACTGGCTGAATCTGTATGTAACATCTTGACACATTGATGATGAAAACTTCTCCCACAATGATAAAGGATTTGTAACTTCACAATATAGAAGAAGTTGTACAAAAAGAGAACACAGTTCAATAGCAGTTGCAGAAACAACAGCCTCAGAGAGTGCTGTTTCCCATTCAGCATCGTATCCCAACATACCTAAAGCATCACATGCAGATCTATATGTTGGCATAAGAACTCCATTAGCTGTTCTAACAGATTCAAACGATGTGCAACCGCGTTGATATCCTAAAAGCATTCGCATATAAAAGGGTTCACCACATGTTGGATGGATATAAATAAGTCTTCCTATAGATGGGTCTCTCTTCGTTGCTCTACGAATCCAACCTCTTCCACTGGATTCCCACCAATATTCAAATAAGAAATCGATGTATCTAAGATGCCTACCACAAGGATCATTCCTATTTGTCATAAACCAGTCAAAGTTGTTTTCTTAGCAACAGGATTATTTATAACTCTTTGTAAAGGATCTTTATCCTTGAACGACAAATATTGCATCCCCTCAAGGTGTACAGACAAAACTTGCACAGCTGGATTTCTATGGTGAATTGGAAAATTAAGAATCCGCCAAGCAGCTTCATGAGGACAAATAAAGCGACCGTCTACAAAATTAAGAATCCGCCAAGCAGCTTCATCTGTACATGATAATGTACTGGACTAAGGATTTGAAGTTATATTTCTTTTTTTGGTTATAGCAAATTTAACACGATCAGAACCTTTGGAAATATATTTGAAAAGATATTTTATTAACATATTCCAACCGCAGTATTCAACATTAATATGTGCATTGAATTTTAGACAGAGAGATCGATTATGTGGAACAACAAAACGATTATCTAATGGAACATTAGGTCTAAGATCAGAAAAAGTTTGTGATGATCTCTTATAGTGAACATAACCGTTATCATCAAATCTAGTAAAAGGTTCAAAGTTTTTTGGAAAATATTTTGAACAACGACCATCTTTCATACATACTGATTTCGGCCAGAGATGACCACAGGGAGCGTGCATCATAGACTCTGTAATAAGCTTGTATAAAACTGGATCATTTTTCATATCAAGAATTTCAGCTGAAATGAACCGATCAATTTCTTGAGGTTCAACAATACCATCTTTTTTGGAAAACCATATAAGAATATGGCAATGAGGAAGCCCGCGCTTTTGAAACTCAATAGTGTACAGATCTGAAATGACACATACAGTGATAAAAAACGTTTAAACTGAAAAAAATAAAAGATACTGTAACAAAATCCTAAGAGCCACAAGTAATAATACCTGCTGTCACAGTTCCAAATACTTTGCTTGATCGTATGTAAGATAACATACTTTGAACTTTCATTTGGAATACTCGAGCAATAGTATCTGGCCTCTTTTTACTCGCAGAATGAACAGCAGTTTGAGATTTAAGGTAATCAGCTATTTCTGGCCAATTAGCATTACATGTGAACGTAATGAAATACTGTGGATTACCATGAACGCGACATATTGCCAAAGCATCCTGGTAATGCTTATACATATATCGTGGGCCTCCAGTAAAAGATGAAGGCAACAAAATTCTTTTACCTACAGATTTGCCAATGGTGTCTCCACGTGAAATTGCATCATACATACCGTGTAAAAAATCTATACGAAGATCAGATTGATTATCACGTATATATTGCAAACGGTTTTGTTCTATAGAAACATATGCATCGACTAAATACTGTTGAAACAAACAACCACCTCGCAATGGTAAACTGTACACATCTTTCCTATCATGGATGTGGAAACTGTAGTACATATTAAGAGTCAGTTGTGTATTTTTTTTTTGGAGCAGCCTTGCGAGGTGGAGTTTGTAGATTAAGAACAGGAATAGAAACATGTTGATTATTGTCAGGAGGTTGGTGAATTAAACGCATATCCGATGACCAACCCTGTTCAGCAAAAGGAAATAATAAAGGGTATTGCAACGCCATATATGAAGGATGAAGTATATTTATTCTTTGAGCTACACCAGTCTTATTATGAATTAGAATGTCAAAATCTCCAAAATCGTTATCGTCACCGCATATGATAGCACCTAAAGTTCCAGCTGATGGAATATTATAAGACTTCTGTTTTTTTTGCATCAAAAATCTGAATGGTGAAATCTGGTACAAAAGATGAAGAGCATAAATCTCTTGCTGTCCTAAGCAATTTTACCAAAGGATTTGTCTCATCAAGAATAGCAATCAGGATTCTAACAATCTTTGAAAACATGCCACCATCATCAGCAATGTCAAAGACGTTTAGTCTATTACGAACCTCGTGTTCAGTATCATAGACATACATTTGCATGAATCGAGGCCCTTTTATAGCGTCGGGCCACAAAGGACCTGTCCAATGCAAGATCTGTCCTTGAATTTTAAAAACATAAGGACCCTTACCATCATTACATTCTTCATCAATAATCCCACCAAAAGATGTCATAGAAAACATTGAGTTATACTTACGTATATTTTCAAGAAAATGAGAATTTGAGAATAAATTCTTGATACAATCAGGTGGATCAGCTCTAGTTGGAAGACGAACCTTGCCACGACGACAACAAATACTATACTTAGGTCGTTTACCACGTGAGGCTGATTTAGAACGTTCTGCAAACCAAAAAAGAGCTCCACAATACTCACATTCGACATCGCACTGACCAAGATATTCATATTCAGTAGAAGGATAATTAGATGATCTAAGGGCTGGAACAGAAGTTGATGGAACATAATTATTGTTACAAGTGCGATATGTACGTTTTCGTGTAATAACAGTCGCGTCCGATGTAACTTCTGCAGTTACAGGAGTCAACAATACAGGATCACGAAAACCTTCAGGATGTGACAAAACAGATTCATTAACTTCCAAAACATTTGTGCGCTGAACATAAACGTGTGGAGCAACGTTACTTTTGCTCTTCCTTTTAGAGTTTAGAGGAGTACATTGAGAAACCATTCAGACAGGAAAACTTTGATAAAAAAAAAGCAACAAAATTATTTCGTTGAAATAATACGGTATAAAAAAAGGAAAAAATTTTAAATAAAAAAAAAATAAACAACAAAAAATAACAGTTAAAGAAAAAGGAAACAACTAAAACAACAATGAACCATGTTTGTAAAAAAAAATGACAAAAATAAAAAAGGAAAATTAATTTCATATATATAGAATTTTGATAAATGAAAAATTAAATGCCACTAAAGAATAAAAACCACACATTGCCCTTAAGATATGTGGCTGCAACCAAATTAGCATACGCATTTTCTTGATTACATCAATTTTTTTTTAATTTTTTTATATTAGTTAGGTGAATTAATATAGCATCTAGCAACTGTACAACCTGCATATAATTGATTATTGAATTAGACTTCGTTTCCTAGTTACCAATGATCAGGCATTGAATGGATTAACCTCAGCCTTCAAAAGGATGATATTTACTGAATATTAGCTTTATTTGACCTCAAAGGGTCAAACCCTCAGGACTTGAAATGAAAAGCCAATCTTGACAGCTCTTAATTGCTTTATTTCTTAATTTTGATTGTTCATATAGAAATTGTTGCTCATTTGGAATTTAAATAGGTGTGGGTGTTTTGTATCCATTTGTGTTGCATTGTATATACTATTTATTTTACCCCATTCTCATGCCATGTGTGGTTTGATCAAATTAGTTGGTATTGGAAACAGAGTCATACGATATGTTTTTTTACACAAACATTAATGTCATAAATGTAAAAAAGTGACATTGCCGCTGCACATAGGACGACATAACACCGACGGAAGAAGGTGTTTATTTTATATCAGCCAAGAAGTTGTTGTAGGTCAAAGGTAAACAGATTATACTTTACAAAGACGATTACTATCGGTTAGACCATTACATACAGTTACAATACTTTCTTATAATCCTGTAAACATTCAGTTAACAAATTAGAAAACCTAGCAGTTACATAACAAAAAAATGATCTAATAACTACAACCTGTTTAGTTCATGCCTAGTTGTAAAATTGTAGATGGGAAATTATAAATTGATTTACAAATACTGCACTAAGACCAAGGTAACCTAAACTGTTGTGGATTTCATAAAAAGAGCAGTAGCTCCCATGTTAACCACAGTGAGCAAATAATCACTTTCAATGATCAGTTACAGACTTAACACGTATGCGTCAATCTTAACATCAAATTTGTCAGATCTTCTAGAAACTAAATGCTTATTTAGCCTCCTCCCATGATACCCTGCAGCTAGCATCTATACCGTTTCCGCCCTAGGAGCTGACAGAACTAATATAAGTACAAAGTTAAAAACATTTGGCTCATGGTTAGCCTTCCTAAATAAGGACCCACTTAAGTGACCATTGCAGTTGACCCGTAAAAATCAACAAACCGATTAACACCTTATCTACAGTGATCAACATTTAAACTACATCCTGGTAAATCCAATAGCCTAAATGAGCATCAAATCAAAACCCTTACACTAAGAAAAACCTAACATCATATAAGCATAAAAAATGTTCTCTTCCACTCATTTTTGACCTCAGCCACCGTTATATACACAATAAGGATCTTAAGGATTAACATCTTACCTACAACTTCAAACCAAAAGAACAAAAAGCTGTGTTCATTACATCCTAAAATCACCCTCTGGTGTAAAAACGTAACAGCAAGAAATCAAACAGCTAATAACACATAAAATAAATTGATACCTCAGACCAATAAAAGACCAATAAAACAGAGAAACAAATATACAGCATAGTAACGACTAAAAATTAGCACATACGTATCTAAGAAGCAAATCAAACTTCGTAACTTGAAACCCTAGAAAAAGGAAGTCTTGCTGTGATAGAACACCTAAAACAAAAGCAAACATCAAATCACAAAAAGCAAATTAGTAACATAACGAACAATTAGGATGGTAAATCAAACTGAAAACCGTGAATCTCAAACCTTCAAAATCGCTGCCGAGTGAAGAAATGTCAAAATGGGAAACAATTAGTAACATAAGGAACCATTAGCATGCTGAATATTGAAAGCTAGGAACGCTTAAAGCTAACACGTAGAAGCCTAGGGTTGCTGAGGTGTACAAATAAGACAGCTGTAAAAAAAAGGCGTGCAGCAGGCGAGAAAAAAAAAGGACGCAGAACAGAATCGAACCAGCGACGCTTTAGTGAAAAGAAGATGCTACTGCCAACTGCGCTGGACGTGCCTCTGTTAGAAACTATAAGAAACGTGATATATATATAAAGGTGTGTTTATATGTCTGTTATGTTTGTTCTTTGTATATATACAAGTAGGACGACCCGCGCGTTGCCGCGGAGCCGTCCCATTTAAAATGGGCGATTGGAGTCGTACCGTTTCAAAGACTCGGTTAACTAATCGATGAGACAAAATGCCCGGGTGCGTTTCGCGGAGGAGTCAACCCGTTTTAAAAAGTTGGTTAGCCAAACCATGAGAATATAAAAAGACTACGCAACGATACATGCTTGGAGATCTTGACGGGTTACCTTCCAAAGAGGCGTTATAAAATGGTATTTGTCATGATGATTCTAGTAATTTTTGTCAAGTTGGTGTTAAATTTGTTTCTCGTATGCTCCTTAAATGTATCGTACCGTTTCGCCGCGGAGTCGTACCGTTTCAAAGACTCGGTTAGCCAAAACATTAGACATACGGTTTGTGTGAAACTCGTCCCGTGAATACATATATATTTAGTTCTATGATCACTTGACAGACAAACGGAAATACCCGCCCAAGTTGTTTCATCCTTTATGCAAACAAAGATACAGACTATTTGACTTTGCAAAGTCAAAATATACAAATCTTAATACCATAAAATTTGACCCCTAAAAAAACACTTTCTCATGCACAAAACAGTGCAAATAAAATGGCAGCTTACTTTTCAAAGCAAACAGGTCCAAAAATAAGAACATAAAATAGGCATGGGTCATAAGGATTAAGGGAAAGCAACCAAGGCACCAAACAAAAATACACAGTTGACTTTTCTAAGTCAAACAGAGACAAACATATAAATATAAACCTAACCATCACTTCCAAAATTTACATGAAAATAAACCAAAGGCAGCTGGCCTTTGAAAGTATAACTGACCAAATCATAAAGCATTAATATTTGTTTCAAAGATGTCATATATATTTATGTATAATACCAACAGCACAACAATTAATTTTCATAAACGATTCATGTAACTAACAATAAAAGATAAGCCATAGCATTGGGGACAACAACCCGTTTCATAAAGTTCTTTTTTACATGAGTTTCAGTGATTGCCAAAAGTTGTTGCATTGATTGCCAAAAGCCACTGCCTACTATATGTTTGTAGAAGACATTTATATATGCCATGACACATAACAACTACCCATATATATAATCTTCTACATACCTGCTAGTGGTGCACAAAATTAAGGTTTTCCTTCATTTAGTAGGTATTATCCTTAGAAAAGAGTATCCAAAAGATGTTGTTGTCCCATGGAGGTAAATACTGATCATATGGCATCTTTAGTTTTGAGCTTCTTGTCTGCCCGATCTGCATTTTCTGTTTAAATATCCTCAGTTTATTCTCTCTTTTTGCATATATTGTCAAATGCTATGTAATAAACTTACCTAGTTCATCCAAGAGGTTTCTTTTGGCGTCCGATTCCCTGACCACCACTTTTTCATCTGAATTTGGGTCACCAGCAAGGCTCGAGGAAGAACCTGCCAAGGCTGATGAAGAAGAGCCCTCGCTGCTAAGATTGAAGACCTTGTTGACCACAAACTGAAGGTTGTTTTTGTAGGTCTTTTCAGATTTCTTCAGCACGAAAACTTTTTTAATACCTATGATTGCCTTAATTGGATCCGGTATTTTCATGGCGTTGGAGTGTCCCTGGCCCGTCACCATGTCAGCACAACTGACACCAACTATGGCTGCCATAGCCTGCTCATAGAGGGTGACATCGGCCAGGCCTTCAGCATCTTCGATAGTGCAGTTCACACAATATCTATTTGGAAGAACATAAGTTAATTTTTGGAATCATTACCATATGCAAGCTCTATGAATGCATGCTTACGTGTATTTCAGATAGGCTTGCCCATGTTCAGAACATGTGTACCCTTCTAATTGCTTTGACAAAGTCTTGTTGCACTGTTCACACGTTGCAAAGAACCAATTGCGGTTTTTGGTGAGCCGCGTGATAGTAGCCTCACATGTAAATTTCTCTTTCTGCCACACAATCAGTCATTCTGGTAAGTATCCTCTATGCAAAGTTTTGTTGCATTAACTGAATAGTAATGTGATTTGGGAAACTTACAGCGAGTGTTTTCATATCCTGCTCATACAAAGCGGATAGGCTGATTCTGTTTCTATCTGATATTTTTGGTGTGAAGCGTATCCTATCTGGTGTAGGAGTACCCCTGAATCTGCAATATGTTTGGAAATAGGCATCATTTATGACCATATTCTTTTGTGCATATGTGTTTACAAAGGTGTGGAGGTTACCGGATGGCCATTTCTTTTGCTAGCTCTATCTCTGGATTAATACAAACCCCTGTTCCTGAGCATGATTGCAGCTGGTGTCCCTCTATTATAAGACATATTTGTTATGAATGTTTGTTTAGAAAAAGGAATGTGATCTTGGTAACTGTGTTACCTTTATAGGGCACAACTTTTAGCCCTGCAATTGCAACTATGACTGGATTCTCTGTTGCTGCAAGTGAGTCAACATCGACACCTATTGCTATTTCCTTCCACAATGCAACGACAACCTCTTTGTCACTGCATGAGCGAAAATTTGTTGGGTGTTTATTGTGTTCAGTTCAAATCAATTGGCCTTTTTATGTATCATATAATTTGTTTCATACCTCATGTCCCTCAGTGTTAGTCGTACCAGGCTATTATCAGCATTTGTTTCTACACGCTCTACATCCTCAACTTTCCCTATGATATCTGTATCAAAATTAATTAACATATGAGAGCCATTGGTGAATTATGAAAATGAAGAGGGCCTTAGGTCAAGACAGTCAATATAAACATGTATGATAGGAATGCATTAGTAATGTTACAAACATTCTATTTATATAGGTTGTATCCAATATGAAATATATGCATACCTGATAGTATCTTGTGGTTACTCTTTCGGAAGGACAGCCTATCAAATGGGTAGAAGTCGAAGTGATAATGCGGTATGGTCCCATCATCTTCCAGTTCGGTTATCGAGTCATGCTTACTAAGTTTGATTGATGCAAGATGCGGAGTCACTCTAAACACTGTCAAAGCATATTTACATGCGTACCTATCTAGCACATAGCATTTTTTCACTGTAATCAGCCTGTCCATTTCTGCCTCCTCATGCAAATAGAACGTCGCTTGAATTCCATTACCCTGTTTAATTTGTATTAAAGACTTATCAGTTATATATAAATATTAGTACCACTTCAGTTATATGGAATACTTGAGTATGTTACACTTACAAATTTGTCAACCAACAGGTAGCTGTAAATGTCCCCTTCCTTATATGGTTTCCACTTATGGAGAACCCTCACTTCAATTTCAATCGGCGCTTCCCCTGCAGTTATTTGAGGTATCCCTCTGTGATCTCCCATGTGTATCCTGCATCGTTAATTATAGAAGCATACAGTTAATAAGGATATAAGAAAATAAAATAATCATGTACCTGTTACTATTATAAATTTTTTTTGTTTTAACATGTTAGTAGCTACTATTGATATCTAATCTGTGACCAAACCTGATTATCTTCTATGTCTTGCAAGAAATGTGAGTAGACAATGTTTGTTGTTTTATTACTTGAAAGGCCTTCTTCAGGCACGATCAGGACTTTCAAAGATGAAGGTGATGTTGCTCTAGAAAAGGCGACATACAACTGACCATGGCCGAACACAGGTTGTGGGAGGTACACACCTATTTTTGATAGGGACTGACCCTGGCTCTTATTAATGGTCATCGCATAACAAAGCCTTAAAGGATATTGCCTCCTCCTAAAGATAAAAGGCAGTTCCTTTTCATCATGAAGAAAGGTAATCCTTGGGATATATACTCTTTGGCCTATGGATGTTCCAGTTATTATGGTTGCCTCAATCACCCTAGCCAGTAGCTGTGTAATAATCAGACGTGTCCCGTTACAAAGACCACACGTCTGATTTATGTTACGCAGAAGGATGACAGGTGTGTTGACCTTAAGCTCCAGGCAATGAGCAGGCAAGCCTGAGAAGGTCAAGCTATTTAGGTATTCCACCGGGTACAACAGCTCGCTGTTACCACCGTCGTTTGCTCTCGGAGTGATAGAATCTGTGCTTAAATAGGTGGAGGTGTTCCCTGGAGCCATATGCAACACTCTTGTATTAATTTCATTAGCCGTGACGTTTTTGGGACAAACAATTGCCTTGTCAGAGAGGTTTAGTGCTGTTGGAGCGTTTAACGTGGCCTCGTCGTATATGAACTGTATTAAGTGTAAAAGTGGATCATCGTCACTTCTTATCAAATGCTCCTGAGGTATCTCAATCTCTCTGGAGTCCAGGGCTGTATTTGCTAAGGTACTCCCGACCTTCCCATCGCCAACATCTAGCAACCACTGTGAGAAGCGTGCAATTGAGTCTCTCTCTGTATCTGAAATTCCATGCCTTAGCAACCTCATATTTTGTGTCAGTTTAATGATTTGAAAATAGGGCCAGAGGTATGACTTTGGCAACGAAGAAGCAATAACTTTTGCCTTTCCGGCACGCTTCAATATCGGTAAAGTCTGCCTGAAATCACCGCCAAGCAAGATAGATTTTCCACCAAAAGGGATGCCTTTTTTGTCTAATATATCCTGAAGCGTCCTGTCCAAACACTCAAAACACCTTCTATCCGTCATAGGAGCCTCGTCCCATATTATTAAAGACGTCTCGCGTAGAAGGTCTGCGAGAGGGCTGTCCTTTTTAATATTACACATCGCCTCATCGGTCACGTTAATAGGTATTTGAAACCTCGAGTGTGCTGTGCGACCCGACGGCAATAGCAGCGACGCAATACCGGATCCAGCAACCGCCAACACTATCTGTCCTAAAGATCTGATAGCACTAATGATGGTGGTCCACAAAAATGTTTTACCTGTGCCACCATGACCATATATGAAGAGGAGGATTTGTTTTTTGCTATTGTGCGATTGCATGACCAGTTCATACACCGCTAGCTGCCTTGGATGCATGGAGGCTCTGCACTGTTCATGTTCTGCTGCAAGATGAGCTCTATCATAACACCTCTCTTCCATTAAGAGGCGGTTATTAATGAGCTCGAGAAGATCGCCTTCAGGCATAGGAAGGCCATAATTAGAGAGTGTTGAATAGGAAGAGCTGGTGTTTAGTAGTTTTTCCAACTCATAAAGGATCTGCTGTTGAACATGATCATCTGGTATGCAATCTGGGTTAACATTTGTTTGTGTGGTGATACGTCGAACGATATCATCACCCATTGCACGCCAATGTTCACCCCATAGAGCAACAGGATTTGCAATCTCACAAAATAAAAGCATTTCAGCAAAAAGGAAACGCAATTCTCTAGGAGTTCCCCATAGAGCCGCCTCTTGAAACGTGAGCGCCCATTCTGTATCATCTCCAATTAAACCCAGAGCCTCACAGGCTGCACGATAAGTTTCATGAACGACACCTGATATAGTTTTTATGTCATTAAAAGATGTGCACCCTGTTCTGTGACTAAGCAACATTCTTAGATAAAACAGCTCCCCGCTGCTAGGATGCACATAAACTAATCTACCAATACTTGGTTTTTTCCTTGTTGTCCGTTTAATCCAATTCTTCGCTGAACAATCCCATCTGTATACTTTCAGGTAATCAACATACCGCAGGTGCCGCCCATCTGGATTTCTTATATTACTCAGTAACCACTCAGTCAGCGTTGTTTTCCTTGACATAGGGTTCTGAACCACATCTCGCAGCAAATTCCGGTCCCTAAAAGTTATATTCTGCTGATTTGGAAGATGAACACAAAGAGCCTGCACAGCAGGATCCCTGTGGTGGATAGGAAAGTTGAGGATTCGCCATGATGCCTCGTGTGGGCAGATGAACCTACCATCAACGAAGTTTTGGATCTCATCTATTGTATCAGTATTGGAAGATGATGTTGGCTTGGACGCATCTGGGTTAGAGGTTACTGAATATCTAACTCGATCAGGTCCTTTTGAGATATACTTAAAGAGGTATTTTATCATCATACTCCAGCCGCAGTGCTCTACATTTATGTGTGCATGAAAGCGTAACAACAGACGTTTGTTGTATGGAACAATGTAGCCGCAATCAATAGAGGCACCTGCCCTCTCAACAGTCGGGCTGCCCTTCCTTCTACTATAAAAGGCACGGCCATTATCATCAATCCTCGTAGCATTCTCATAGTGCTTTGGAAATTTCTTCGAGCACGTACCGTTTTGCATGCAAGTAGCGCCACTGTTTAGCAATCCACAGGGACCGTGAATCATAGTTTCTGAAACTAATCTGTGCAAAATAGGCTCTAAATCTTTATCTGGAATTTCTGCGGAGATGAAATCATCAATTTGCTCTGGCGTCCGAATCTTGAATGGTTCTGTGACCCATAGAAGTGTGTGACAATGTGGGAGGCCTCGCTTCTGGAACTCTATGGTGTAGAGATCTGAAAAGACAACACATGTTGCCTATGAAGCTGTATGGAATATTTGTAAATGAAGGCAAGGAAGGGATGAATATATAAATACCTGCAGCAACAACACCAAAGGGTTTTTCCTCTTTAAGGAAGGCAATGAATGCATCAACCTTCATCTGGAAGACTCGAGCAACAATCTGAGGACAATCCTGAGATGTAAGCAGTGGCTTATCACGCATGCACCTCCTGATTTCAGGCCAGTTTGCGTTGCATGTAAACGTGATAAAATACTGCGGGTTCCCGTGTACTCTACAAATCGCCAATGCATCTTGGTAATGCTTATACATGTACCGTGGTCCTCCGGTGAAAGAAGAAGGGAGTATAACTCTTTTACCAATATTACAGCCCTCAGTATCGCCTCTAGAGATGGCATCTTCAACGCCTCTCAAAATGTCCGTACGGAGGTCATTTTGATTGGCTGCAAAGTATTCCAACCTGTTGCGCTCTATAGAGATATACGCGTCGACCAAGTATTGTTGGAAAAGCCTACCGCCATGAAGTGGTAGCGTGTAAACACCTCGGCGCTCATGAATCTGGTAGCTGTAATACATATTCATAGATATTCGTTTATCTCCTTTTGCCGGAGGGGATAATTGTTTCAAGGTTGAACACCATCCTGTTTCACCAAACGGGAACAGAAGCGGATATTGGAGAGACATGTACGATGGATGCAAGTGATTAACACGCTGACGACTACCATCTTTCGCGCGAATAATAATGTCAAAGTCTTTCGCAGTAGAGTCATTGTCATACACAATAGCGCCAAGCGTGCCATCAGAGGGAGGCTGATACGGATGCAAACCAGCAGAATGAAACAAACGGACTACAAATTCAGGAGCTACTACGGATGCGCAAACATCCCTGGCAGTCCTAAACAATTTCACCAAAGAATTACAATTATCTAAAATACCTATAAGAGTGTTGACAACACCGGGTAACAATTTTTTTTTTTGGGTAGGAGAGAAATGCCCCAGCCTATTAGAAACTTCATTAGCAGTGTCATATATATAAAGCTGGAGAAAAGATGGTTTTGCATCTGAGGCCGGGCACAACGACCCCAACCAATGAGACACCTGTCCTCCCACCTTGAAGACAGGCGGGGCCTTTCCATCGTTCATAGAATCGTCTATCTCAGCCCCAAAAGATGTCATAGCGAACATCGAGTTATAAGCACGGACGTTTGCAAGGAACGACCGGTCTTCAAAAAGGTTTCTAATACCGGCCGGTGGGTTTATTGGATATTTAATTTTGACAGCGCCACCCCTACAACAGATGGTATACCTAGGGCGCCTGCCAGATGGTGTAGAGGTCAGACGCTCAGCATACCAGAAGTATGCAGAACAAAATTCACATACTTGATCACAGCAGCCTAGGTCAGCATAATCGTCAGCCGCAAAGGAGGTTGTAGCATGTGAAGAGGAGCTTGCTGATGGATTTGCAGGCCTGGTTAGATGCCTACGCGTACGCGACACATGGGTTGTGACAACGCTAACAGAATCCTGATCAGCAGAGGAAGTCGCATCACACGAAGAAGAGGGTGCATTTGGATTTGGAACGTGCGAAGAGGAGGCTGCATTTGGATCTGGGCCATGCGAAGAGGAAGCCGCAGATGGATTTGCAGCAGCCCTGACCACACGCCTACGTGTACGTGACACAGGAGGAACAACAGCATTAACAGGATGGGCAGCAACAGAGGCACTTACAACACGCAAAGAGGAGGGAGCGTTTGGATTTGTAGCGGAATGACCTACTTGCGTCTTTCTTTCGGATGCAGGAGCAAAAACATCATTAACAGTATCATCACACTGACCACGCAAAGAGGAAGGCGCAGATGAGGATGGAACGCTGCCACTATCAGAGAAACGCTGGCGTTTGCGTTGTACAGGACCAACAGGCATGCTTACAAATTGAAGGAGCCTTATAGAATACTGCCCTTACTAAAAGTAGCTTTATAGATAATATTATAAGCAAAGAAATAGGCATAAAACAGCAGAAATGAGCCACTAAATATGCAAAACAGCCTCAACATACATCCCTAAAGCCTACTAAAAAAAAGTAATCAAAACCTATCATTAATACCCAATTTAACTATTTAGACACCATGAAGAATATCAGTAATAATAGGCATCCAGAAAAAACAACACAAAATAAGCTAAAGGAATGATGTATATATAAAACCAATAAAAAGATGGAAACTTACAAAGCTAACGAAAGCAGCCCAACAGGACCTGCATGTATCAAAACAAAGAATAAACCATAACTATAACTTATATTGAAAGGGAAAATACACAATAGACTATACTTCTAACGGTGTTGGATCACCTGTCCACATATTCACTAACCTGATAAAAATTTGAAGGTTATAAACGTGGGGAAGCTTGACACTAAAAAACTGGTTTACCATTTTGTATCCTCATAACACATGTACAGATTTTAAAGTGGAGCACCAAATTATTTATTGACTGAGTAGTTTGACATTTTTAAAACCCATTTCAATTTAGTTTGACATTTTTAAAAGCCATTTCAATTTTATCTATAAGATCATTTAAATTTTTATTTTACATGTGCATAACTTGATAATATAATTATATCTATTAAAGTTCAACTGAAACAATATTACTAAAGGAAATAATAGATTTAGCCTTTGATATATCAATGTAGATAAATGGGTTAGTTGTAGTAATATATAGTTAATTTTGAATATATTTCTATATCAAGTGTATTCAGAGGCGAAAAAAATGCTCTAGTAGGTGGCCTATAATATGATGTAATTAGTTGTATTTCTGTAATGTGCATGAATCAGAGTGAGTTTAAAGCATTAGTTATCGAGTATCGAATAATGCAGGAAACAAAATATTAAATTACACAGAGAGAGGCTGCTGATGTACCTTGAAATTGAGAGATTAACACAACAGTCGATAACAGTATGAGGCTGCAAAACAAAAGACATATAGCTCTAAAATGTGAGATCATAGGTAACCAACCTATGAGATAGAAGAAACATACAACCAAACAACCCTTAGGACAGTGAAAAAGAATCAGCCCATAGCATTAGCAACATGACTCAAAGGCAATCCATAAAGCACTCTATATATTTGCAAAAAAAGTTCTTCAAGAGATGACCAAAAAGAGCTAACAATGAGCCCTTCAGGAACCCTTCACATGGACAACTAAAAATCAGTACTAAAAACAACCAGAAACAACCTGTACATTTATATAGAGGCAACTGCCCACATTTTTACCATTTTGTGACACTTTTGTGGTCTGTTCATTACACTTCCAGAAATGAAGTTTGAAAACCACCTCTCATCTTTGAAAACCAATTGGTCATCATACCTCTAAAAATCATTATGACCAAGGTGCTACTAAAACTACCCAAAGCCTCCAACATTCAAAAACAATTCTAAACATGTTTATGAGAATGAGAAACAGAGGCTTATACAGAACTGAACTCTCTATTCCTATCATAAAGACTATTAAGTTATTAACCAAACATGTTTTGGTTGATGAGAAACAAAAAAATAAAACTAACAATAGCCTTTTATTAAGGCAGGAGCAAGCAAATATATTAGGTAAAGCACACACAGAATCGTTGGTTGTTAAGGACAACCATTTATAATTCATTCTAATAAACATAAAGGGAGAACAACCTTTTATTCAAGGCAGGATCAACAGTCCTAACAAATTACCCATCAGACAAAGCACACACCAAGCAAATAATCCAGCAAATCAACAACAAACAGATCAAAACAATGAGGAACAAAACCTTTTTCAATTTGAAGTTCATAATTCCTTCTAATAAACATAAAGGGAGAACAAATAACCCAGCAAATCAACAACAAACAGATCAAAACAATGAGGAACAAAACCAAAGAAATCAAAATTGAACTCAGGAGCAAAGCGACGAAACCAAAAATTGAAGAATAGGAAAAGAAAACTCACCAAACGGAGTAAACGATGGAGTGTTGTGCAGGAATTTGGTGAAGCGAAGACCGTATATATGGACACACAATCATACCACCACGCACGCATGTACAGTTGATGAGGTGCTCTTCAATCAATGCATTAATTGGCGGCCTTGCTGTAAGGTACGTACGAAATTGATTCAAGGAAGGAAGGTGAGGGAAGGCAGGTGAGACGGTAAGGAGGCGAAGGCGATGGTGCTGATTCTCCGGCCGGAAATCCCGGTTTTTTGAATTGAACGAAAATAAACAAAGAAAAAGGGGTCAAAACAAAGAAAAAGGGGTCATGTGTGGGGCCAAAGAGAAGAAAAAGTGTATTTGTGCTTAGAGAGTTGTAATGGCTGCATAAGAAGTTATACCAAATGGCTTATTTTGATCATGCATAGTTGGGTTGTAAACAAAGCAAAAAGGGTAGTACCAAGTATGCATAAGGAGGTTGTACATTATGGTTTAAAATTTGTACAATAGGTTGATGTTTGTATATATAGGGTAATATACAATTCACAAAGAAGTGAGATGGGCATCCCGGAGTGAAGAAAAATCCAAGGAGATAGGTGGAGGGTAATGCATTTAAAACATATATGTTTGTTTAGAAAATCGAATGGTAGAAATAAAGTTTATCCATTAGCTTCAGATTATTTATTAATTACTTTAGTTATAGGAAAAGACTATCTGTGCGTTGTTACGAGATAACACAATCCGAAGCGGTTATTTTGTTATAACGTAACGTAAAGAAAACGAAAATGCAAAAAGTATGCGTAACAATGTTAAAATTAAAAGCCAACACATGAGCTTAGGACCTAAATCTTACATTATACGACTCTACTCATACATTACTAACTTATATGTAAAATTGTTATGCTAAAATAAAAAAATAGGCCGCTACAAGATAACCACTAAAGGCCACCACATAACTTAATAAGAAGCAAATATTGTTATCAACTTGCAAATGTTATAGCCATAATAAGTGTTCTTCATTAGACACTAGCTTACTAGCCCTTGACGATCTATTAAATTTTGTTTGTCTTTAATAAAAGGGTGGTCATATTATTTAATCATCTAAAATATTAACCATAAAAACATACTCGTGAGAAAAGTAGTTATTCAATTTATCATTAACCGAAATAACATTATCTTGTAGAAAATAAAGCAACTTCAGAAAAGTTATTCCAAGAAAGCAAACTAGATAAGTATCTACTACTTTAATAAATAAACATCTCTCAATCCACGTGTCACTTTCCCACTCCCTCCTTTTTATTGATTTGGCGCTCTTTTCCTCCTCCACATGCGTTGCATGACTACCCCTCCAATGACTTCATCTTCACACTTCAAATGTCCCCAATTATGAACCCTAAACTACTCCATGGTTAGAATTGAAACGTCCCCATGATGGCATTCAAGTCTCTTGGTTTGCAAATTGAAGTCGCTTCATTAATGTATTTGTAAAGGCTAAACAAATGAAGTGTGACAATGGATGCAATGTATAACCTTTACATTCAATACTCAATCAAGCTATCATAATAACTATGAGAATGTTGCTGGGTATATATCACATGAATGATTCTCTCTTGAATGCTCTAACTCTTACTTATGGAATTGCATGCCTCAACTACTTGTTTCCTCTAGTATTTATAGTAGTGGTCTTCCTTGAGCTGTCAATGATGAAAAGAAAGCACTCGAGTGCAAGGATGGGCTATGGAGTAAACGCCATTATGTATTTGACTGGTTGAGGTCTTGAGTGACAAATTCACCCCTAGTTGGGACATTGAGTTGACAACTTCCTATTACTTTATTATTATCCTTTGCTGAGGACATGGTACTCTTGTACGGGAGTCCATATTAAAATAGATGTCTTAATTATAGTGACTTTCCTCATATCTTCATAATATCTTCCCAAAGATATTACAAGATATTGTCTACTTATGAATCAAGCACCCATCTTGGGAGTATACCACGTGCCCCTGGGGTCCACCTCCATTATCAGCCCCCAAGTTCCATAGTTGGAATAGTTAGGTTATTGTAGGTGTGGAACTTAGGTTCTCCTAAATTTTAGTGTTGCGTGCGAGGCCAATCATCATTTCTTCTATTTATTCAAATACTTACGGCACCCTCTTTATGTGGTCCCTTAAAGTGTCCACCCTTTAACGAAGGAGGCACGCGTGTTGAGGAAGGGATGGGAGCTTTGGTTGTAATCAAAAGAACTTGTTTCGAGATTGTCACAAAGATAATTTCCTTCGTCAACGTCAACTTCAAGAAAGTCAAGCGGCACGCAAGTCGAGATTTAGCCGACCTGACTCAGCGGATCGTTTACCTCAAATGCAACTTATTTTGTTTAACTTTGTTTCACTCTTTGTTGTTGCTATGAATAGAGCACTTAGATTATTTGAGAGTTAAGACAAGAGTGGTGAGGTGCTAAGTGTGTGTTTTTCATGGTGTAATCTCATATTCTCTCAAACTAAACATTGAGAATTTAAAGATTGTTCTTCGTGTTCCTCAGTGTGATTGAGATTTGTTGATACCTGATATGTGCGTCATGTGAAGTATCAAGCAATGTACAAGATCAAGTTCAAGTAGGCTTGGCCGAACCTGGTCCGAACCTGGAGTTCGGTGTAATACCCAAAAATTTACATTTAACAATAATAATAATAATAAAGAACAATATAATAATTAGATAATTTGAAAAAAAAAAAGAAAAAAAAAGGAATTAAGTAAAGCTGACCACGTATACATATTAATAGGATTTTGACTCAAATGTCAAAATTAAAATTTATCCATCCGTTTCCTTCTCCGCATCGACCGGCACCAGATTCAAATCGATATCTATTCCTTTTAACGAATCAACAGATCAATCGGAAGGAATTCGGTGCTTATCCATGGAAAACTCGTTACTATATAAACCCGTCCAGCCCCATTCGAAACCGCAAATCTCTATCGCTCCTCCTCCTTGAAGCTGCCGTGATAACACGCAACCGTCGCACCGCCGCTCGCCGCTCGGTTAGTCACTGTCACAAACCTGACCAGATCCGAGCTTGCACCACGCGGTTGACCCGTCGGATTTCACGTCTTGATCACGATTTCAGGTACCCCCCTCTGGCTGAATCACTCGTCGATCTGTAAATATATTTCGCGTAAGTAATATTGATTGTTATCCATCGATGTTGTTAGCTTACGCAGCCGTAAGCTTCGCGTTGCTTCACTGAGAATTGCCTTGTTCTTCACTCGGTTCGTGTTCGGCTATTCTGGTAAAGTTCGCTCATTTGTTGTTAAAATTTGCTTCACAAATCAGTTATGAAACTGACAAGTTGATTGTTTCGAATACGGTTCATTCGCTTGCCTCACCAGCTCGTTTGGAATTCTGATTAGATTGCAAGCTCCTGGGGTTGTGATCTCCTTTTCCATTGCTAAGGTAACAACTGGGTTAACTTAGCCACACATGATTTTTATGAGATTACACATCAGACCCGTATGGACTTGGTGTCGATTACTCAATTCGACTTCTCTGTTTTATTCTTTGCAGTACCGTAATGTCTAAGTTAACCGGTCACCATTGACTCCGATCGATTGCTAAGGTAAGAGCTCGAAGCAACTGCTAATTGTATCTAAATCCGTGTTAAGACCTTGTATTGTTCCGGCATCGTGATAACCCAATTGAGACTGCAACCTGACCGTACTAATACTAATAATTTTGATCTTAGCCACACTGTTGTCCTTTTGTTGTTTCCATATGATAGTCATGTGTTCAAATTAATGTAGAAATTGAATCTTGGAAGCCATCTCAATATCTCGTGAGCAGCTAGCATGCATTTGTGTATGATGGCTTCTACTCAATTAGTCAATAACCTGTGTGCTAGTTTTTATGAATAATAAAATCACATTTAACTCTAAGTATATACACATTTATTGTGTAGAACTGACTAAAATATAAATCAGTTAGTAAAGCAAATAAATATTAGAAACTTTAAGCATTTTTTTTTTACTATCGATGCTAGTTCAGTCATCTCGAACCATTTACGAAGCCAATGCAAATAAAGTAAATATTTATTGATCCTCATAAGTCTCGGTCGCCGGAACTCTGTTGGGCATCAATTCAAAATGAATGTTAACTCTAGTAATTTGGTGTACATTATAATTATTATTTATAGGTTCTCGTATTTAGTAAAGATAACCAGACCGTTTGATTGTTTTGGGCTTGTTTGACTAAGGTACGGATTCCGACCCTTTGTACTTTTAGTATCCTTTTCTTTATTCCGGGTTACGACCCTTTGGCTTTCGACATTTGACACGTTTTGGTCCGATTGATTAGTTCGATATTAGTTTTGTTTCGTAAAAGTTAATATGTTATATGCTCATAATTAAGTAGCCTAATCGTTGTAGCATGCAATATACTTATTAGACTTGTACTCATTATTGCATGTTCCCATAGGCTAGTTACTTTCAGGAGTTTTGCCTTATATGTTTGTTACTCTGTACCCGAGCATTTCCGATCCGTCATATGGGCGTAAATGACGAGGCATTTTCGTGAGGTGCTTAACAATGCTCACGGCGTCTCTATTAGGTGCTTGTGTAGTACTTAGGCCACTAGAGGCGTATGGATCGATCCTAGTTCAGTTATACGTTACATGTTATAAGTTATATGTTATATGGGGGATGGGGTAACGTGTGTACGCCACACACGCCATCTCTACTCGTACATTAGCCTAGCTAGCTATGTGCACTTCTGTTTTGGCTCTTTGGGTACTCCTTTATAGGTTACACGACTATTTTCTTGATTAATTGTCGTGTAGATTTGATATGTATTCTGTTATATGTTCTGTTAATTCGGTTATATGTTCTGTTCAGTTCTGTTCTGGCACATGCCTCGTTTTGAAATTGTTTCCGCTTATGCTTCTTGTTCGTTTTACTATTGTTTCTCCGTTACTGAGCAACTTTTGGCTCAGCCGTATTTTCTTTGTGTGTTTGTTATGTTCTTATTCCAGGTAATCAGGAAAATCCGGGGAATCGGGGATGAGTGCAAGTGGAATCAAGGCTTTATCTTATTTTTATTTCAGTATTTTCTAAATAAGACATTAATTAGGAGTTCGTTTGATTATTTATTAGGTTTGGATTGTTAGAATTTCGTTAAGACTTTGGACCTTGCTTTTTTTTTATGGAGGATGTTTTTGATTTGATATCTGTAATAGTGATATCTCGACCTTTACGGGTTGGGGTGTTACATTCGGACTGGTCGAACCTGGGGTTCGGACAGAGATCGGCCAGCTGAGTATAAATAGATGTTTGGACATTGTAATAGTCAGTTCTGAGCGTGCGAGATTACTGATAAGTGTGTGTTTCTGAGTGTGTTTCTCTGAGTCTGTTTCTGAGTGTTTACTGATTGTAATTGTTCTTTGTTGTTCAATAAATCAATCGGTTAATTACGTTTTGATGTTCGAATAGCTAGATCGAGTAGACGATCCGATGCTCACGCATTTTCAAGTGGTATCAGAGCTTTCTAGTTCACTCTACTGATCTGTGGTTGCTATTTTCAGATTTTTTAAGCATTTTTCGTGATTCTCGAGTTTGTTTTCGTGTTGTTCATCAATTCTATCGAGTGTTTGTGTCAAATCTGCTTCTAAACCATTTTCTATCGGTTTTTCTGATCCACTGTAACTAGTTTCGTCAAAATCTATCCATTTTCGCGCGTTTTAGAAAAATGAAGTCGAGGTTCGGAGGTACCTGGTCAGGTTCAGAGTAACCGCTCCGAACTTCAAGTTCGGTCAACGTTCGGTCAATGTTCGAAGTTGTCTCGGTCGAGGTTCGGTGTGTTTCAAGGTTCGGAGCTAGATCGGAGGTACTACGGAGTTCGGACTGTTGATTTTATTTCGGAGCAAGTTCGGACGACGTTCGGACTTTGAATTTAGGTTCGGACAAAGTTCGGAGGTCTGTGATAGGTTCGGAGCAGGTTCGGCCGACAAAATTTAAAATTTTTCAAACGATGTCGGGATTTCAAGCGTTTGCTGCAATGCAAAGTGCGATGCAAACCATGCTGAATTTTGATAATGAAATCGAAACAAGTCAGAAAGTTCCCAAATTGTTGAAGCTAGAAGATTATCAAAATTGGAAGAAACGATTTTCTGCATACATCAGCACAAATGATATTGATTTATGGATTCCGATTCGAAAGTTGTATGAACGACCAACTGAAGAAGGAGATTATAAGGAACTTCAAGATTTTGATGTTGCTGAAAGAAAAAGTTATGAGCTTGAAAATAAAGTTTATGGTTATCTTACCATGGCGTTACCTACCGAATTGTTACATCAATTCAGCACTTGTAAGAAATCAAAGCAATTGTGGGATGCTCTCTCAGCAAGATGTGAGGGTAACGATGATTACAAGAAGAGTCGGAAGAAAGTATTGAACAAAGAATTTGATAATTTTCAAAACTATGAAAATGAGAATAATACTGCTCTCGTTTCACGGTTTTCACATTTAATTAGTGAATTAAAGGTAGTTGGTATTGAGAAATCTGATGCTGATTTGAAGGAAAAGATTATGGAAGCTTTACCTGAAAAGTGGGAGAATTATGTTTTGCTTCTCACTCATGACAATGATTATTCTACAATGACATTTCACGAGCTTACTAGAAAACTTCATGCTCGAGAAATGGAAATGTTAAATTCAAAAAAGTCAACTGCTACTTTGCAAAATCCTGAATTGTATCATGGTGAGAATACGGCAAGCATGAATGCTAAAGCTAAACCAAGTCTGAGTTCTGCACCAAGTACCGCTTTCTTGACTGGAATTTCTGATAATTTTGATAACAATTCGTCTCGGGGTTGTAACTTTACAATTCCAAACTTTTCACGTCAGAATGCTTTTTCTGCTGAATCAACTGATGAATGTGCTAAAATGATTTCTGCACTGATTTCATCATCTTTTGGCTTGATTATCAAGAATGTTGCTGATGCAAAGTTAACCAGCGATGATCTTGATGCACTTGATGATGATCAACTAACTGAATTGGATATATCTTGGCAATATGCAATGTTATGCCAAAGATCGAAGAGGTTCTTCAAGAAACATGGAAGAAATCTTTCTGGTGATAAATTGGGTTTTGACAAGTCTAAGTTAAAATGTTATACATGTTCACAGCTTGGACATTTTGCAAAAGATTGTCAACAGGCTCATGCAAGCAAGCCTGGTTTTACTCAATCACCCAAGCCTAGTTTTACTCAACCATCTACTAGTAACACAAGCAAAATAACAGCCTTGACAGCTCAACTTGATGGTGTTTATGATTGGGGTCAACATTTTGGATATGATACATCAGCATTAATTGTCACACATGAGCAAGATGATTATTATTCTGATTCGAGTTCATATGACGCTGCTGAGAATGAAAAATTTGAGTCTAAAATTGAATCCTTGATGAAAGAAAAAGAATTTTTGATTGAAGAAGTCAAGAGAGTTACTACTTGTTTTGATAAAAAATTCACAAAGGAATCTCGTATTCCAAACTTAGAATGTGAGGCGTGTGCTTGTCAATATGCTCAAAATGTAAAGTTGACCACAAGGATGTAACGAGGGAAAAATCCAGGATCCTTCGAGTTGCCTCTAGGAATCCTAGCAAAAAAACCTTGAGAGCCGACCTGAAGAGCCCGCAACCACACAATTTTATTGATAATCAAATGAAATATTACAAGGGGTTGGAGGTTTGATCGATCAGAGCTATGTGATACAATGTTGTGCATTCTTAAGTGTGTTCAATCGGTGTTGATTGTGTGTCCCTACTGATCGAATCCTCGATTTATATAATAAATACAATGATAACAAACTTTCCGGGATTCCCGGGATCTTAACTTCCAATTAACTCGACCGTTATGGGTCTTCCTTGTTCACTTGGTCCACGATCTACCGTAGCTGGAGCTTAAGTTTCGGAGGTAGTTATCGACTTCACTTGTACCTGGTCAAATAAAACACGTGGCAAATATGAGGGTTAGTAAAATAAAATTAATCAGGATACCTGAGTAGACGGGATTCCCAGATGATAATAGGATTCTTGAACTATCTGAGCTTCCTGCAAGCATCCTGAAAATACACCCTCAACAATTGCCCCTTGAATTTCAACAGGTGTGGATAAGCTCGACAGCTGTTAAAATTCAAAAAGATTCCATTTTCACGGCGTTTAGACGGTAAAAGTGGTTATGATGGGACATATTTCTCGGCGTCCAAGTACTAATCATGATCTTTTCTTTAAATAGGAGATCCGAAATGGAGATTTTCACCGTCTTCTTCACAAAACCTCTCGAGCTTCTCTGAAATTCCAGGTCAGTCCCTTCTTCGTCTTCTTACTTTCTTCTCGTTTTTCGACCATGGCCAAGAAAAACACCCGGTCATCTTCTTCGTTAAGCTCTCCGGTCGTCGAGGATTTCCATGATCAGGGGTACATTATCCCCTGTGAGGAAGAAACCTGCACTTTCGACGATCGCGACATCCTTGATTTGAAGAATTCCGGCATTTTTCCGCCGGAAACTGTTTTTCGACCCTTTGATTCTCTTACCAAGTCTGATTTCATCTCCACAACTTGGGTTTGCTTTATGTACTATCCTTTCCTGCTTGGGATGACGTTCCCCTTTCCGGAGCTTATCACTCAGTTTTTTAAAACCACCCGGCTTTCTTACTCCCAAACCATGCCGATGGTCTGGAGAATCTTGTATTCTCTGGACCAGTTAAAGCAAACCAGGAATCTCAACATTGGGATTCCTGAAATCTGTGAAGCATATCAGTTAAGAACCCATGGTTGTAGCCGGTTTGTTCTCAAGGCTCGCACCTCCACCTCCCAGTTGATTCCCCGAGCTTCCCACAATGACCATGACTGGAAGAAACGCTTTTTCTTCGTCAAACGAGACTCGATTCCTCAGGGGACGGAGTTACCGTTGAAGTGGGTTGAGAAGGGTAGGATACTGATGTTTCTTGTTGTTGTTGAATTTCCAATATGTTTCTAACTTTTCTGTTGTTTTCTTTTTTGCAGCACCCAAGTTTGAGGATCTCATCAAGAAGCAGCCTGATTTCAAGAAGCTTGAAGCAATTTACCGGATTCCTGCCAGCGAGAGGGCCCTGGTTCTTGAAGCAACAGCTAGCGAAAACAACTATTCAGCCAACCACACCCCCGCCATGTCTGGTAAGTCTTTATAGGATTCTGAATTGTTTACTTATTCGAGCATCTTGGATGTTAATAACCTGTTTTTGTTTGCAGCTCCCAAATCCAGCGCCTCATTTTCCCTGAAGGATCTTGACAGTCTGCTTAAGATAAAAAAGGAACAGCTCGAGCATCCCACCACCTCCAAGCCACCTGTCAGCCGGCCGAAGGCCTCAGCTTCCAAGAAGCGGAAGGCTCCTGAGACTCCTGCAGCTCCCGTGGTGTACCTGGAAACCTTTGAAGATCTTGCCCCTTCCGAGGTCAGCAACAAGATCCTCTCGATGCAGACCATGATAAACCTGGTAAGAAGCTCATACACTTTTTATGTTAGTTTCATACCTGTTGCAGCTGTTGACCAGGATTCCTGTTTGTGCAGGGTATTGAGAAGCTGAGCACCCAGGCCATGGACATGGAGCGAAAGCTTGCTGAAGCCCACGAGAAGATCCAGGCCCAAGCCGACACTGCTAAGGGTAAAACCCTGTTCTACGAGCATAAGCTCGCCGAGCAAGATGGCCACAGATGCTGAAATAGGCCAACTCTCGGCAGCCCGGAGCGTCCTGGAATGCAAAATCCAGATGGCTGAAGAGGCTGAAGCAGCTGGCTTCCAAGTGCCAGGTTGGGACATCGCAGACTGGAAACTAGTCTTGGAATCGTTAGGAGGAGATGGTGATGTGGAAGGGAAAGATGGGAACGATGGTGGCTCCTCAAAAATGGTTTCGGATTCTCCGGTAGCGATGACAAGGGCTTTTGTGTTGGAGCTGGGAGAGGGCAAGAAGCTGGAGGATGTGGTGAAGCAGGTGGAGGAGGAGAAGACAGTGGGCGATGAGGACAATGCAACGGTCTGAGCCCACTTTTTAGGTTTTTTGGTGGTTCTTTTGGTGAAACTTTTTCTTTTCCCTGTAATGAACAAGTAGCAAACAACAATGGTAGGGATCCTGGTGGAGGGATCTTGTGTTTACAAGACGAAGCCAGGATTCCTAAAAACAATATTTTGACCTGCGAGCTTCTCAAGTGGAGGGATCCTGAGGTTTTCAGGACGAAGCTTGAGAAGCTCATAACCTTTCGAAATTATCAATAATATCAGTATCTTTTGGCTTCTCATGTTATGTTTTGTATTGAAATTTATATAGATAGGGTAAGTTTACAAAAATTATCAAGAAGCTTAAAAATGACTTGTAAGTTGAAAACCATTTAGGATTTAAACAGTTAAATAAGTCAAGTTTCAAGATCAATAAAAACTTAAGTCACTTGTCCTTCAAGATTTGCCTCAGTCGACTTTTCAATCCAAACAATCATTTCTTCTCTCATCTTATTCGGGATTCCTATAGGAATCCTGAAGTCACTTCTCTTGGCACTCGTCTCAACTTCCTCGGGAACCTGAAACAATCTTAAGAAGCTTCTTGGCCTCCATCCGAAGCTAATGCTTCCGAAAGTAAAATAAGTTTAAAAATAAGCTGGGGATAAACCTGGGATCCTTGGGACTAAGCCAAAAACTGGGGACAAGCCCGATAAACTTGGGACTAAGCCAAAACTGGGGTCAAGCCCATACGTGTGTGACATGAAAATGCCAAAACCTTAGATAACACGTTAGTGTTATAAACCTTGAGAATCCTCCCAGCAGCCTCCAGTGACAAGATGGTCAGCCACCCTTGGAGTGGACTGGTCCGGCCACCTTGAGCATACCGGGGGACAACGTGCGCTACTGGCGAGGTCGTGCGCTACTGGCGATTACCCGAACTTAGGAGAGGAGTCGGCCTCTCAAACCTTAGAAGGTATGCGGGATACCTTAAACGTAGGAGAGGTGGCCAACCTCTAACTGGGGATATACCAAAAGTTCTGTAGGATTCTCAAAATCTGCAAAACACTCAACACTTGGTGAGGGGTGGGTGTTAGCTTAGCTAACACCACTCCGATGCTTAAGTCAGTAATGAGTCATGGAAATAATAAGAATAGATTGAAATAGGATTAGTATACGTACCTTGGAATATTTAAGCGGTGAGGATCCTTGGAATTCTGCCTGAGATTTTCAATGGGATTCTCATATAAAATACGCTTTAAGGTGGATGGCACTCCAAGCTCTTGGCAGAGGTTCTCCTTCCATATTTACCAAACGGTATGCTCCCTTTCCTTCTTCAGAATCTATAAGGTAAGGGCCTTCCCACTTGGGTGCCAACTTCCCATCAGCAGGATTGGTAGTATTCTGAAAAGCCTTCCTTAGACCAAGTCACCTACTTGGAATCTTTTTAGCCTGGTATTCTTGTTATAAGATTTTGCTATCCGCTGCTGGTAAGACGCCATCCGGATTCTGGCCATATTTCTAAGCTCCTCAACTGTTTCGAGATCCTGAAGGAGATTCTGGCTGTTGGTTTCAGGATCCTGGCAGTTGACTCTGGCTGTTGGGAGTACCATCTCTGTAGGGATTACAACTTCTGCTCCAAACACTAATGAGAATGGCGTTTGGCCAGTAGCATGTTTAGGTGTAGTTCTGTCTGCCCAAAGGACAAACGGTAGCTCTTCAGCCCATTTCCCTTTCTTGGAGCCCAGCTTCTTCTTGAGGTTGTTGATTATGATCTTATTGCTGGATTCTGCCTGCCCATTAGCCTGAGGGTGGACAGGTGTTGAAGTGATCATCTTGATACCCCAGCTTTCACAAAAGCTTGTAGTTATTTTGCCTATAAACTGGGAGCCATTGTCGCATATGATTTCTGCCGGAATCCCAAATCTGGTGAGGATGTTCCTTTTGATGAAGGATATCACTTCTTTTTCTCTCACTTGAACATAGGCTTCTGCTTCAATCCACTTGGAGAAGTAATCCGTCATGGCAAGCATAAACACCTTTCCTCCAGGAGCCTTTGGCAGCTTGCCCACAATATCCATGCCCCACTTCATGAATGGCCATGGGGATACTATAGGATGCAGATGCTCAGCAGGTTGGTGGAGGATATTGCCATGCCGTTGACAAGCATTGCATTTTTGAGAGAATTTTGTGGCATCCTTCTTCATAGTTGGCCAATAATACCCGAATCTGAGAACTTTAGAGAACAATGCCCTGCGCCCTGTATGGTTCCCACAATCTCCACTGTGGATGTCTTCAAGCGCCTCAAGAGCTTCTGATTTCTCTAGGCACCTTAAATAGACACCTGCAAGAGATCTTCTATATAGGATATTATCAATAATAGTATAGGGTACTACCTTTGTGCGAAAAGCCCTGGGATTTTCGCCCTTGGGAATCTCCCCATCTTTGAGATATTTCTTCATTGGGTAAGTCCAGGATTCCTGAAAGTCTTCAGGACTCTCAACGTCTGCACCTGCGTTATTGTTAACAGCCTGAGCTTCCTGTAGAGCTATCGCTGGCGTCAGGATGTGAGTTATCGGAATCTTGATATCCTCAGGAATCCTGAGCGATGAAGCCAAGTTTGCCAAGGCATCGGCTTCTGCATTATCTTCTCTTGGTACCTGCGAAATGTTAAACTTTTCGAAAAATAGACACAATTTTTTAACAATTTCAAGCTATTTGATCAGATTTTCTCCTCTCACTGCATAAGAACCATTAAATTGGTTAGTCAATAAGAGAGAATCAACAAACACTTGTATTGACAGGATTCCCATATCCCTAGCCAGCTGTAATCCAGCAATCAAAGCTTCATATTCAGCTTCATTGTTGGTAGCCTGGAATTCACAGGATATGGATAGAGGTATTATGTCTCCCTGTAGTGATTTTAGCAGGATTCCCAGCCCTGTTCCTTTGACATTTGAGGAGCCGTCAGTATAGAGGATCCTGTCTTCCTTGAGCTTCTCAAGCTGCTGGACCTCCTTTTCAACTTCTGGTTCAATGTCACTGCTGAAATCCGCCACAAAGTCAGCTAATTCTTGGGACTTGATTGCTGTTCTTGGTTCATATTTGATGTCATAGGCACTCAGTTTGACTGCCCACTTAGCCATCCTTCCTGACATTTCCGGCTTCCTGAGAACTGCCTTGATAGGATAGTTAGATTTTACAATTATAGTATGGGTTTCAAAATAATGTCTAAGTTTAGTGGAAGCCATTATAAGAGCTAGAATTAATTTTTCAAGGTGAGAATACCTGGATTCTGCGTCTAGCAGAGTTTTACTTACATAATATACCGGGTGTTGCTGACCTTCATGATCTTTTACCAGAACTGCACTGATTGAGCTTCCGGAAACAGCGAGATATAGATATAGTGGCTCTCCATCTTCTGGTTTCATTAGCAACGGGGCTGCTGACAGGTAGTCTTTCAGGCACTTCAGGGCTTCTTCATGCTTCTCAGTCCACTCGAATTTCTTAGTTTTCCTCAGGATATCATGGAAATCCTTACTTTTTTCAGAGGATCTTGAAATGAACCTGTTGAGTGCCGCGATTCTTCCTGTCAATCTTTGTACTTCTTTTACATTTGATGGGGACTTCAAATTTAGGATTGCTTTGATATGTTCTGGACTCGCTTCGATTCCTCTTTCGGTAACCATGTATCCTAAGAATTTTCTAGCTCGCACTCCAAAGTGGCATTTGGAGGGATTGAGCTTCATATTATACTGATCAAGGATATCGAAGGCAGTTTGGAGATTCCTGATGTGATCTTCAGCTTTCTTGGATTTTACCACCATGTCATCTATGTAGACTTCCATCGTGTCCCCCAGTTGCTCTTTGAACATCATATTGACGAGCCTCTGGTAGGTGACACCTGCATTTCTTAAACCAAAGGGCATAGCAGTGTAACAATATATACCTGTTGGAGTCATAAATGTCGTATGCTCCTGATCGCATGGTTCCATCTGAATCTGTTGGAATCCTGCTGAAGCATCCATGAAGGTGAGCATCTCGTGACCAGTAGTGGCATCCACCATAACATCAATATGGGGAAGTGGAAACGGATCCTTAGGACAGGCTTTGTTCAAGTCTGTGTAATCGACACAAACTCTCCACTTTCCATTCTTCTTCTAGACCACCACCACATTTGCTAGCCACCTAGGATATTTGACTTCTCTAATCATCTTGGTTTTGAGAAGCTTGTCAACTTCCTCCTGGATGATTATATTCTTCTCTGGCGCGAACTTCCTCCTTTTTTGCTGTATAGGCCTGAAAGCAGGATTTAAACCAAGTTTATGAGTAATTACATGTTTAGGGATACCTGTCATATCTTCATGCTTCCAGACGAAAGTTGAAGTTCTGGCTTTGAGAAGTTGAAGTAATTCCTGCTCAACATTTGTTGGCATTCTTGTTCCCATGAGCACCTTGATTTCAGGATTTGCAGGGTCTAGAGGCACTTCTTTGACATCAAGCTCCATGTCCTCCTGTACTTCAAGTGCTCTTTTCTGTAATTGCTATCCTTTCGTCACCTTAGTGGTGTTCTTCATCGAAGTAGAGTAACAGTTCTTGGCTTCCTGTTGGTCACTTTCAATTCTTACAACTCCCCAAGGTGTAGGAAGCTTGATACACTGGTGATAAGTTGAGGGAACTGCCTTCATCTCGTGTATCCATGGCCTGCCAAGAATAATATTGCAACAAGAGAGAGAATCTATAACACATAATTTTTGCATAGAGTTGACCCCCTCTATATATATCGGCAACCTGATATCCCCAATGGTGCTTTTAGTTTCACCGCTGAAGCCAACCAGGACTGAGGATCTTGCAACTATTTCAGTTTCTGGGATCCCCATCTTTTTTAGCACATCAAGACGGATTATGTTTACTGAGCTTCCATTATCAATCAGGATCCTGCGAACAAAATGGTTAGCAATATATAAAGTAACCACAAGACTATCATGATGAGGATCCTGAACATGAGAACGATCACTCTCATCAAAAGATATGAGTTTGTCTTTAGTGCACGTCCGGACAGGTCTGTCACCCTGTTCAGATTTGGATTCCTTAGCATGCTTTTTGGCTGAGGAATACGAAGTGCTGCAGATGTCGGAGCCTCCTGAGATGAAGTTGATTATCTGGGCATCCTGTGGTGGAGAAGCTGCTCTCTGAGGCACCTTGTCGGCTTCCTGAGTCTTGACCTTCTTTCTTCCTATCAACTCTTTAAGATGCCCCTTGCTGAGTAGATTGTTGATTTCCTTTCGGAGTGCTATACATTCATCTGTTAGGTGGCCAAAATCTTCATGGAAGGCACACCACTTGGTCTTGTCTTTCCAGGATCCTTGTTTGGTATCCTTCCTGGGCCATCTTGCCTTTTCACCTAGGTCCTGCATAGCACACATCAAACCACCAATGTCAACTGAAAAACATTATTCAGATACCTTAGGGTACTCCTCATCATCATCGTCTTGGTCAACAACATTGACTTTATGATTCTCCGGTTTGTAGTATGGACGAGATCTATACGGCTTCCCGGGGGATTCGGCCTTCTTGCTGTTGGGATCATATTTAGGAACCTCCAATCTTTGGTGGATTCTCTTGTCATCTTCCAAACGGATAAACCTCAAAGCTCTGCTGCGTACTTCATCAAGGTTCCTACAAGGAGCCATGACAAGGTCATCATAGAAACGTGAATCCTTTGAGAGCCCCATTTTAAAGGCTTCTACTACTGCTGCCATATCCAGAGTAGGAATCTCAAGAGATTCTCATCCGAATCTGGCAATGTATTCCCTGAGAGGCTCATCTGGCTTCTGAATTATTCAGTACAGGTCACCTGTGAGCTTCTCAAAGGTCCCGCTGCAAGAAAATTGATTGTCAAACAGGTTAAATAAATGAGAAAATGATGTAATAGTGTTAGGAGGAATGCTCAGTAGCCATTTCATGGCTGGTCCCGTTAAGGATGATCCGAAGCCTTTGCATAGACAGGCTTCTTTGATTTCTGTCGGAATAGGATTGATCTCCATACGCTCCCGGTAATGTGCTACGTGTTCTTCAGGATCTGTGGTTCCATCGTAAAGCTTCATACTTGGAGTTTGGAAGCGTTTCGGGATCTCCACTTGGGATATTGGCCAAGTAAATCTAGAGATCTTGTGGCTTTCCAAAGGAACCTCAGGAATAGGTTTCAGGATCCCTGGAACATTTGATATCATTTCTTTCAACTTCTGGAGCTCCCTAGCGATACTTGGATGAATACTGCATCATAAGGAGCACCCTGGTTAGAAACGATAGGAATTGAATTGGACACATTACCTGGGCCAGGATTCCGGACTGGGATCCTGGGATTATATCCATAGCTCGTTGGGATGCTCGGCTCTGTAGTGGCTGCTGTTTGCATGGGGATGACGTCACCATCATGCACTTCTGAGGAGCTGGTCTTGAAGATTCCTACAGAAACAGAAGGGTTAGAGTATGGATATCCCTCGGGATCCTGGCTTGGGTTCCTAACAGAAAAGGGATATCCTTGAGACAGCGAGGCTGAGGTCCCCAACAGTGGTGGAAACCAAGGACCCTTGTAGCGTGTCTGTGAGGATTCTGGTGGGACAGCTCCTGAGAATCCAATAGTACTCTCTGCATATCCAGCGGCCTGAGAAGTCATTTAGGGGCTGTAGTGAAGCCTGATGCTAATTTCTAACTATATCGAGACGGATCTGAGGATCCTGAAGCATTGAAGTCGAGATGCATGGGAAACAGAGGACTTTGTTCCTCCACGGGTTTCCTAGATTTCTTAAGCTCTTCAATCTCCTTCATCACCGTTTGATTGGTGTTTTCTTGCTGATCCATTTGATTTTTCACTTGTTTAATCAAGGAAAACAAATCCTTGTTAGTAATAACAGGATCAACAAATTGAACCTGAGATCTTGTGAAGACAGGATAGTCAGTTATTCTCGGCTGCTCGTCTACTTTCTTCTGACGGTCATTAGTCTTCTTCTGGCTTCCTAGAAGGGAAGGAAGAGGAGGGATGGAGGACGATGTAGAGGCCGAAAGAGTCATCTGTTGGTTTGACATTTTCGAGATTGGAGATCAAATAGAGCGGATGATGAATGGAATTTTCTTAGAATAAAGCACCACTCCCCCCACGGTGGGCGCCAAACTGTTTTGGTCAAAAATTCACAAAGGAATCTCATATTCCAAACTTAGAATGTGAGGTAGCGTGCTTGTCAATATGCTCAAAATGTAAAGTTGAACACAAGTATGTAACGAGGGAAAAATCCAGGATCCTTCGAGTTGCCTCTAGGAATCCTAGCAAAAAAACCTCGGGAGCCGGCCTGAAGAGCCCGCTACCACACAATTTTATTGATAATCAAATGAAATATTACAAGGGATTGGAGGTTTGATCGATCAGAGCTATGTGATACAATGTTGTGCGTTCTTAAGTGTGTTCAATCGGTGTTGATTGTGTGTCCCTACTGATCGAATTCTCGATTTATATAACAAATACAATGATAACAAACTTTCCGGGATTCCCGGGATCTTAACTTCCAACTAACTCGACCGTTATGGGTCTTCCTTGTTCACTTGGTCCACGATCTACCGTAGCTGGAGCTTAAGTTTTGGAGGTAGTTATTGACTTCACTTGTACCTGGTCAAATAAAACACGTGGCAAATATGAGGGTTAGTAAAATAAAATTAATCAGGATACCTGAGTAGACGGGATTCCCAGATGATAATAGGATTCTTGAACTATCTTAGCTTCCTGCAAGCATCCTGAAAATAGACCCTCAACACTACTGATTTCAAAATTATTAATTCGGAGTTGGGAATTTCTAAGGAAAATGAGAAGGAATTGGGCATGAAGAATGAATGTTTGCTTAAAGAGATCAAATTGTTGAATGAAGTTTTAGAAATTTCTAAACATGATAAAAGGAATGTTGAAGCTGCAAAGGCTAAGATCTGTGAAGAACGGGATGAGTTGGTGAAGGAAGTCAAGAAATGGAAGGATGAAGCGGAGGATACTGCTTCTGATTTCACGAATTTGTTTGATAAATCAAAAGTTAAGCTTGATCTGCTTACAAAGAATGTTGAAGAATCAACTGCTAAGATTGAAGCGTATCAAGTTGACATGGGAAAGTTGTTAGATGAGAAGCGAGAATTGGTTCGTGTCAATAAAGTTCAAGCAGCAAATTTGGAGATTCAAAAGCGCAATGAAGATAAATTGAAGAAGGAATTATTTGAAGGCCTTGATAATCTTCGCCTGCAAAAATTTGAAACTCACAAGGTTGCAAAGCAATTGATCGCTAAAGAAAAAGAATTTGCTGAAGCTCAACAGAAAATTTCTGATCTAAAAATTCAAGTTCTGGATGCTAATCGATTGCTTAACAATGTTTCAAATTCTCAAGTTTTCACAAGCTTCTTAGCTACTGATGCAAATTTTGAGAAAATGTTTGATAAGACTGCATCACCCCTGCTCATATCAAATAAGCTTTCAAAGAAGTGAAGGAACAAGTTGAATTTGATTATTCAAAGGTTTCATCATCTACTGTTGAGGATGAGAAAGTTGTGACGAAAAAGAAAAACAGGAAGAATAAGAAAAAGAAGGAAAAGAAATCTGAGGTCTCTCCTGCTCCAAAATTTGTTTCTGGTTCATTTTCTGCTGATAATGAGAAGTTGGCTACTTCAAGTGACAAGCTTAAGTCACAATTTGGATTTGATGAAAAGATCTTTTATGATCAGAAGAATGTGACTAATGTGAAAGCTGAATTTTCTCGTTTAGCGAAGAATGGACATTTTACACCTGAGGAGAAGATTTCTGGAAAGAATGAAGGATTGGGTTTTCACGGGATGAAAGATAAAGCTGAGAAGGCTCTAGAATCATCATCTCAAGATTTGAAGAAACTGAAGCTAAAACAAGTGAAGAAGGATGTGTTTAAAGCTGAAAAAGTTCAACCTGAAAGATTTTACAAGCTCAAAGGTTCTGATCAGCTTTTCTCTGATAAAGACTTTCCTCTTCATTGTGTTGATGCTCGAAAGATTTCTGAAGTTTTTGTGAAAGCACAAGTTTCTTCTGCAGTTCTCAATCTCGAAGCCCTACATCCAAATGGGTACATGATCACAGACATCAGGTATATGATTCTCATTCTGATCATGTTCGAGATATTCATGTGTGTTTTTCGCAGGTACATCAAAGATGGGACAAAACGAAAAGAATCTGTAATATTTGCCGCCGACCAGGGCATATGGCAAAGGATTGTCCATTACCTGCTGATTCACCCCAAGGGTTTCATAAGAAACCAGTTTTTGGTAAACCTGCCAACACAAAGTTCCTTGATGAACAAGGCAGAGTTTTTTATGACGTTGAACCTACATTCTTTTATAAACAAAATTTTTTTGTTCCAATGTTTTCAAAGGTTCAAAGTGTAGGTTCATCATCACAGTCACCTGTGATTGTTTCATCAAAAACTGAATTACCAAAACAACAGCAATGGAAACCTAAGGTGGTTTCTAAACAAAACAAGGACACTGGTCGACCAGAAGCGATTCGTTTCGGGTCATTTTTGGACTAATTAGTTTGACCAGTGTACAGGTACTTCTAGAAGACTTATCGATGCTTGCAAAGTTGTTGATGGAGGAGTATTCTGCTTAACTTATTTCATGATAAATCTTTCTAATCTGCAAATTTTCTGAATTCTAAATCTGCAAACTATCCGTGTTGATTGATCACTTTTCTTTGTTTACAAGTTTTCCTCAAAAAGCCAAAAATAGAGTCTTGTTTTTGTGTAAAATGAACAAAAATAGAGTTTTCATTTTAAGGGGGAGAATATTGTTAGTAAGGGGGGGTAATTGAGAAAATGTATGTTATGGGGAGAAAGTGAATACATGCCAAATATATAATGAAGGAAAGTAAATACATGCAAAATATATAAAATTGTGAGAAATTGATCATTGGGAAATGATGGTACATTGGCTTACGTTTCTGACTCATGGATAGAGTAGGAAAGGGCCATAAGATCATTGTGTGATATGCTTGGTAGGCTCGGCAAATCAGAAAGTATTCAGATGTGATATACACTAAATACTAATGCTTGACCATGTGGATAACATCTTGATGCATATTTCATGACACAAAAAGAAAAATAAGTGTGAAATTCAAAATGAGAAGTCACTGTGTATACATGTGTTCTTTTTGCAAAGATTTCAACTTGTTTGATTTTCTTAATTTTGTCAAACGATCGGACTTTCTCTGCGTATCGAAAGATCGACCTGATTGTTGTTCGTTTGACGTTCTCCTTTATTTTCTTTGGTATTTCGTATAACTCATCGGACTTTCTTTGCGTGTACGGGAGTACCGACCTGATTGTTGTTGGGTTATACAACTTCAACTTGTTTTATTTTTCTTATTTTGTTAAATCCGAGGCCTTATCTGCGTATTGAAAGATCGACCTTAAGGTAGACGATTTAACGTTCTTATTTCTTTTTGCATGGAACACAGTTGACTATATCATGAAAATACTATGCATTGTGAAAAATCACAAGTGCTGTCACACAAACAGAAAATGAAAGAAAAACTGAAAATGTCTGATTATGTCGGATATTGTGGGATACACTGGTCAAAGAAAATATAATCAATACTTTAACATATCTAAATGTTATGAGTATGATTCTGCCTGAGTTTAAGTTGGACAAATTATACCAGCAATCAGCATGACTTATGTGCTTCGATTAATTGAAATTGAAGTGCAGTTCAGTGCGTTATGATCAATATGATCCCATATAGTGATCTTTCTCATACCAAAAATAGTGTCTGTTTCTGTATTGTAATTTCATTTCTTTTAGAAAAGAACAAAAAGATTTTCAATGTGTTTTAGCATGAACTTTGAAAAAATCAAAAAGATTTTGTTTCTGCTTTATTTTCGATCTGATCAACATGTGATACAAATCATTTTTCAAAATCATATCTTGGAGTCTCAAAGAGACGTTTTGCGCCAAGATTATTTAAATGTTTGAGCCGGTTGCTATGTGCAAGATATCACAACTTCAAGTCTTCTGAAGATGTTGATGAAAGACCAGAGATACACTAAAATGTCATCATGTATTCAAGATCAAGCTATGATCGAGTTGAGGAGGAGTTTGTTTAAAGATTCATTTCATTGAACGAACGGATTCTACACTTGAGGGGGAGCTTGATTGAAGATACAAAGTTGATGATGTTGAAGAGATAATGCACACGAAGAGGGGGAGTTTGTTGATACCTGATATGTGCGTCGTGTGAAGTATCAAGCAATGTACAAGATCAAGTTCAAGTAGGCTTGGCCGAACCTGGTCCGAACCTGGAGTTCGGACTGGCCGAACCTGGGGTTCGGACAGAGATCGGCCAGCTGAGTATAAATAGATGTTTGGACATTGTAATAGTCAGTTCTGAGCGTGCGAGATTACTGATAAGTGTGTGTTTCTGAGTGTGTTTCTATGAGTCTGTTTCTGAGTGTTTACTGATTGTAATTGTTCTTTGGTGTTCAATAAATCAATCGGTTAATTACGTTTTGATGTTCGAATAGCTAGATCGAGTAGACGATCCGATGCTCACGCATTTTCAAGATTCTTGATCAAACTTGAATTCCGCCTCGTTTGATCTCGTACTTGTGAGATTCTCGGATCTAAGAGGACCTGACAGCCTTGTATGTGGAAGCTAGTTCGAAGGAAGGTGCTTTCCATCCTTTATCGATTTTTTGCTATGTACATTTCTTGTTTAAAGGAGCTTTGTGCCTTGTATGTGGAAGCTAGTTCGAAGCTGCTTTCCATCCTTTATCGATTTTTTGCTATGTACATTTATATATGCTCATCTTTTGTTAGCTTTATCGAGGAGTATTTGTAGGTTTCCAACCTTCTTCTACCAGGTGATCAGCCTTGGTAGGTAGAAACACGTATGTATTTTTTCGTTTAGTTCATTTAGAACTTATCTTTGTATCGCATGTCATTTATATGCTCATTTTCTGAAAAGAAATGCATTGCTTCATTCATATATTTTACATCAAAAAGAAAGAAGACAATGCCCGTAGTACATAATTATATCATAACTATCAGTTAAATACCTAGAAGTCTGAGCCTGAGCCTGAGCCTGAGCCTGAGTCTGAGTCTGAGGGAGGAGTTTGTTAGCCTTTCCCAAATGGCTTTCCACCGTTGGACCCCAATAGCTTCTCGTTATACTCGAATCTAGCAGATGCCTCTTTTCCTCTTATAAAACCCTCAGTCCTTTTTCTGGCTTCGTCAAGCGTGCTGGGTATCCGCCCATTCAGATCCTCAATAAGTTGTTTGGTTCTGATGCCATGCATGTATCCTGATGTCTTCATTTGCTCACTTTCCCCTGCAATATGTAGGGACTCCTCTTTGAACCTTAGCATGAAGGCCTTCAATTTCTCATCTTCCTTTTGCTTGATGTTGTGAATTTCTACCGGGTCCTTTACGTGCTTCCTTTGTTGTTGGAGATGCATAAGGAACAATAATTTAAGCTCCATAAAACTATCAATGCTTCCCCTAGGAAGACTATTGAACCAGAGTCTAGCTACCCCTGACAAGGTCTGGATAAACATACGACACCACACAGGCATAGACCACCCGTCCATCCTTGTTACACCGTCGAATAAAGCAATATGATCTTCGGGGTCAACTATTCCATCGTATATCTTCATGTTAGGAAGCATCTTGGAGGACAAGCGAACTCAGAGATGCGATGAGTGAACTTGTTGCTATCGTTAGGCTTGTAGGGTAGTGCTAGGTTGCTAGCAGTGAGATTTTCTATAAGTGGGGCTGTAGTATGGCCTTGAAATTTGTCTTGGAGCGGCTAAGTCCTTGAGTTGGGTATAGCGAACAAAGGAAACATGGACGCGCCATGTAGATGTGTTGAGAAGGTCACCTTTGAGTCTAATGTATTCAGCGGCATCCCTGAGGCGTTTCCTGGATAAGAGGGCCCTGAAGACGCCCTTTGGGTATTACTAGCCAAGGTGTAGATACCCCTTGGAACGTAGACCCTCCCTGGGGTGTGAATGCTCCTTGGAGCGTAGACGCTCCTTGGAATGTAGGCACTCCCTGGGGTGTGGATGCCTAGGATGTAGATGCCCCCTAGAATGTAGATGCTCCGTAGGTGCTTGCTATCCAGGATGTAGATGCCCCCTGGAACGTAGACGGTACCTAGGGTATGGATGCTCCCTGGAACGTACACGCTCCTTGGGGTTTGGATGCCCGGGATATAGATGACCCCTGGAACGGGGGTGCGGATGCCTAGGATGTAGATGCCCCCTAGAATGTAGATGCTCCCTGGGGTGTGGATGCTCCATGGGTGCTTGCTAGCCAGGATGTAGATGCCCCCTGAAACGTAGACGGTAACTGGGGTATGGATACTCCCTGGAATGTAGACACTCCTTGGGGTGTGGATGCCAACGATGTAGATAACCCATGGAACATAGATGCTCCATGGGTGCTTGCTAGCTAGGAGCGTCCTGGAGCACCTCCCCCATTGCGGAAAGGCTCGTCCGGTAGTGGGGCATTCCGTATGACATGTTCTTCGTTAAAAGATAACTGGATTCTGACCCTCTTACCCTTTCTTGACGAACGTACTCGTTCATCCATTGGCGAAGCTGGAGGAAGTTGCTCTTTACCAACTTTGGGGTTAGGGTGGGCTGGGGGATGCTTGTAGACGTACCTGGGGGAGGATGCTCTGACCCCACCATTTTTACTTAGTAACTTCTAAACAATTTTTTCCGATCCCACGGATGGCGCCAATATGTAAAGGCTAAACAAAATGAAGTGTGACAATGGATGCATTGTATAACCTTTACATTCAATACTCAATCAAGCTATCATAATAACTATGAGAATGTTGTTGGGGATTCTCTCTTGAATGCTCTAACTCTTGCTTATGGAATTGCATGCCTCAACTACATGTTTCCTCTGATATTTATAGTAGTGGTATTCTTTGAGTTGTCATTGATGAAAAGAAAGCACTTAAGTGCGAGGATGGGCTATACAATAAACGTCATTCTGTATTTGACTGCTTGAGGTCTTGAGTGACAACTTCACCCCTAGTTGGGACATTGAGTTGACAGCTTCCAGTTACTTAATTATTATCCTTGGTTGAGGACATGATACTCTTGTATGGGAGTCCATTCTAAAATAGATGTTTAATTATACCGACTTTCCTCATATCTTCATAATATCTTTCCAAAGATATTACAAGATATTGTCTACGTGTGAATCAAGCATCCCTCTTCGGAGTATGCCACGTGTCCCTGGGGTCCACCTCCATTATCGGTATTCAATTGTGTATGTCAATCGGCGGTGGTTCCTCCTCAACCAGTTTTCTCATAAACCAGCTTTCGTCTCCATTCCTCATCTACATCGGTGCCTTTGTCTTCGACTGCCTCTGCAGTTGGAGTTTCTATCCTCCTTCTCTGCCGTTCTACCTTAGTAAGTTCACTGATTATGTCTTCTCATATTTGTTTTGTTCTTACTCACTGAAATTCCATTTTCCTTTCTCTTTGTTCGATGTTTTCATTAAGCCCTTCAATTTAAAAGTTCAATAGCCATGGAGTTGCATTAAATTTCAACGGAAGCCTTCAAGTTCTAGGTTATAGGCAGTGATTTTGATCTTTGTTAAACTCTCAGGTACGATTCTCTTCTCCTTTCATCGCAATTAATTCCTGATATCATTCTTCCTAATATAACACATGCCTATACTCAAACTAACCCTAGCCGGCGACCATGCGTCCTCCCTCCGGCCATGCTTCCGGCTGCGTTTTCCTCTGCCTTCTCTAATCTCCTTCATATTTTTCCTTATCCTAATCGTCTACTATTGGCACCTACCAATCTTGTTATCGTCACCAATCACAGATCCACACGAGTGTGTTAGCATCGGTGCATGATTTAGGTTCTCCCGATCATCCATGGTGTATAGCATCCTGTAATTGCATCTGTTTAATTATAGGTGTGATACGAGTATTGTTAGAGGCTAAATAAATCTCGGTTAGGGTTCCGTTTTTCATTCTTTCTTTCGTAATTCTCTCTGATTCCTTTAGTGTTTAACGTTCTGTCATCGACTACTCGTTCATTCCAAGTATTGTATTTGTATAAGATCCTTGGTCTGTTCTTTGTGGTTGTAACGAATACATTAGTATCGAAAGTGGATTGGACCCGAATTATTGATTTTCTCTTTTGTTATCGCTTGGCTTTCCTTCATGGCACATTATCATCGTCATAACTTCACCAATGGGTTTCGTCATCAGCAGGCACGCCGCCCCTCGTTTCATGACTCGAACATGGATCAGTGGATGTTCCCGAATTTCAGAAATCACAAATTTCCCCTTAAGTCGAAGCCCACTGTTATGCAATCCAATTACAAGGACCTTCAGAACATTTCCAAATCGATTTTTATTACCAACTTTCCATCGGGTACCACTGTTCGGGATCTATGGAGTCACTGTGCAAAATGGGGAACTGTCTCGGATCTTTACATTGCTTCTAGACTATCTAAATCAGGTAAAAGGTTTGGTTTTGCCCGTTTTATTGGAGTCAAGGACGTTGACGCTTTAATTGGTAACTTGAGGACCATTTGGATTGGCTCTTTTCACCTGTTTGCGGATTATGTTAGGGATGGGAACAAGCATGACTCCCATTCGTTTCCTCCTCTTGTTACTAAGGCCAATGTTTCGGCTAATCAAAGGTAATGTTCTAATAATAAAAGCTTTGCTGACATCCTTAAACAAGAGGCTCCCTCCAAGGCCCATAATTATGTTCCAATAAAACGAATTGTAATCCCTATTGAGGACTGTTTGGAAGCTGGCAAATCAGAATTTTTTATGGGCAAAGTTGTAGATCCTCTGTGCCTCCCTAACATACCGGCTTTTTTCGTCAAGGAAGGTTTTATGGACGTTCGCTTCCGGTACATTGGTGGTAGATGAATTGGGATCTCCTTTCCTAATGCCACCTCAGCATTGAAATTCGAAGGGTGCTTGGAACTTAAAAAAAAAATTTCCTCCATTCAACCTCTTGATAATTCTTTTATCCCGGACGAAAGAGTGGTTTGGATTGATTTGAGGGGTCTCCCGGTGGTCGCATCTACACCGATTGTCATTAAAAAATTAGGTGAATTGTGGGGCGACTTCATGTTTTTCGGCAATGATCATGATAAACCTTTAGCATATGGTAAGGTTTGTATCATCACAAAAAACATGATCTACATTGATGAGGTTATTGAGGTTTCGATAGACAATCATTCTTTTATGGTTAAGGCTTTGGAGTTTGAAAATTGGGCTCCATCTTTACACTTTCATGAGGATTCTATGTCCTCGGATGAATCGGGTAGTGAACAATCTAGGGAGGATGCGGAGGTTAAAAGTGTTGATGAAGTCGTGGCTGTTGAACGCCTGTTGAACCGGTTACTACATGTGAGGCTACTAATAAATGTGTTGAATCGAAAGATCACGGACCGGAAATTAATCAGCTTCATACGGACCTTGGCAAATCTCCTAAAGACAATTTATATTCAGGTGAAGCGAAAGGTGAAAATATACCTGCGAACAACCTTGTGGAAGCAAATGCTTCATCTTCTTCGAATCCCTCTAAACCACCGGGTTTTGAAGAATTTCTCTCATGTAATCAAAATCTGAAAGACAAGGAAGCTAGCGTGGAATCGGGTATTGGTAATTTTAGCAACTCATGTCCCAAAAGTAATAATAAAATGCAGTGGTGGGTCTTTGATGCAAGAGTTTTCTAAGTTCATTCATTTTGGGAAATTAGTTGGTCTTGACATGCAAGGAACGGCAAAAGATTTCGAAAGTTTTGTTAGTAAGATAAGTGACGTTATTGTTGATCAATGAATGTTATTTCTTTTAATATTTGCGGGAGCGGGTCCTCTGAATAACTTTTGAAGATAAAAAAGGTCTTGATATCGAATAGTGTTTCTTTTGGTGGTTTTCAGGAAGTGACAATGGAAACTCTGGATTTAAATCGAATAAAAAGTATTTGGGGTAATTTTCAGTTCGATGTTGCTTTCTCTCCGTCTTTGGGTGCTTCGGGTGGTCTTGTTTCTATTTGGGATCCTTCGGTTTTTTCTAGATCGGAGGTGTTCTTGCTTGATCATCTTCTTATTGTTAAAGGTCGTTGGCTTAATTTTACCTTTGAATGCTTCATGGTTAATGTTTATGCTCCTCAGATTGAATCTCAAAAACAGACTCTTTGGCACTCGATCATTAGTTTCATGACTTGTAACCCGGGAATTTACATTATTTTTTGGTGATTTTAACTCTGTCAATTCAGATTCGGAGAGAATGGGTCTTTCGTTTTCACGGTTAAATGCAAATCACTTTAATTCGTTCATTTGTGATGGTGGTTTATTTGATGTCCCGTTGGGAGGATACAGTTTTACTCGGGTGGATGCGAGAGGTAGAAGTGCTAGTAAGCTAGATCGTTTTCTCGTTTCTCCGGGTTTGTTTGACCTTGTTCCTAATCTTGAGGCTATTATTCTTGACAAGACGATTGCAGATCATCGCCCTATCTTGTTGCGTAAAATGGTTAGGGACTTTGGCCCTATTCCTTTTAAATTCTACAATTCTTGGCTTGATGACAATTCGATTGGTGACATTATTACTTCAGTTTGGAAAGAACCTCTTTCCCATGCGTCTAAGTGTATTACTTTCAAGGAAAAGCTTAAAAGATTGAAAGATGCCTTAAAAAGGTGGCGTAAAACGAAACCTAATCCCTCCAAGCAGATTGACGATATCCAGAATGAAATTGTTAAGGTTGATAAATTGGTGGATTTGGGGATGGCCGATGAGAACGACAATCGGCTACGTTACGATTTATTAAAGTCAAGAATGGAGATTGAAAAACCTCTTCTTGCGGATCTTGCACAAAAGGCAAAAGTTAAATGGGGAGCAGAGGGAGATGAAAACTCAAAACTCTTTCATAGTGTGATTAACCAACAAAGAAGAATTAGGAACATCCGGGCATAAAACATGAAGGGGGTCTGGATAGATGACCCGGGGGCTATTAAAAATGATTTTTTGGAATTCTTTTCTTCTAAATTCCGTAAACATGAAAGTCTTAAAGTTATTAATCGCAGCAATCGGTTTCGCACTCTTGACTCCCTCTCGGCCTTGACTATTGAAACGCCACCTTCTGTTGTTGAAATCAAGACTGCAATCTGGGATTGTGGATCTGATAAAGCTCCGGGACCTGACGGCTTCTCTTTTGGATTCATTAAACGGTATTGGGAGCTTTTAAAAGATGATATTTTGGGCTTTGTTAACGAGTTTTTTGAATCCTCTATGATTCCACTTGGGTGTAATTCTTCTTTTATCACCCTTATTCCTAAGAAACAAAGTCCGGCAACTTTTGACGATTATCGGCCTATCAGTTTGGTTGGCATCCAGTACAAAATCATTTCAAAAGTCTTGGCAAATAGAATGGCGAGTATCATTGATCAAATTGTGAGCCAGGAACAGTTTGCCTTCATTAAAGGAAGACAATGGTCCTCTATCTCTTAATGAAATCGTTGACTGGTTTAATCATAGAAAGAAGAAACTTATGATTTTCAAGATCGATTTTGCTAAGGCCTACGACTCGGTTTCTTGGGAGTATCTTGACACGTTGGTTGCACTTCTTGGGTTTTGGTGTCAAATGGCGAGGATGGATTCGTAATTGTCTTTCCTCATCCAGGTCCTCTATTCTCATAAATGGTAGCCCCACTACCGAATTTAATATTGGCAGAGGTCTCCGTCAGGGCGATCCACTAGTGCCTTTTCTTTTCATTAATATTATGGAGGGATTGCACGTTCTCATCGAAGATTCTATTGCCGCGGGTTTCTTCTCAGGTATTCGTTTGAATGATATTTGTCTATCCCATTTTTTTATGCGGATGATGCGATATTTTTGAGCCAATGGTCCGATTCAAATATTTCAAATATTGTGGCGATGTTGAGAATTTTTCATAAGGTTTCTGGCTTAAAGATAAACCTCAATAAATCATCTGTTTATGGGATTAATGTCCCCTTTGAGGAAACATCTAGAATTGCTAAGTTGGCGAGATGCAAACCTGATAAACTGCCTTTTACATATCTTGGTCTCCCTGTTGGAGCCAATATGTCGAGAATTTCTAACTGGCAAAAGATAATTGATAAGTTTCAGAAAAAGCTGTCTAGATGGAAACAGAGTTTATTATCTATTGGGGGTAGGTCCACGTTGGTTTCTTCAGTTCTTGGTTCGTTGGGCTCCTATTTTTTCTTGATTTTTAATGTTCCGGTTTCGATTATCAACAAGCTTGAATCACTGAGATCTAATTTTTTTTTGGGCTATTCGGATGAGGATAGAAAAATCTCTTGGGTGAGTTGGAAACAAACTATAGCTTCCAAAGAAAATGGGGGTCTTGGGATTGGAAGTTTATTTGCCATGAACAAGGCTCTTCTTTATAAGTGGAGATGGAGATTTGTGTCTAACCAAGAGGCACTTTGGTCGAAGATTATCAAAGATATTCATGGTTCAGATTCTTTTATGGTTGTCAGAGGTAATGTTGCAAGTACCTGGAACCGGATTAGAAAGTCTTGGGACTTTTGTCATGATTCTCATTACATCGACCCGGGAGTTATTCAAAAACAGGTGGGATGTGGTAACAACACTCGTTTCTGGAAAGACATTTGGTTAGATGGTTGTTGCTTACAAGATCAGTATCCGCGTCTTTATTATCTATCAAACGATAAAGATGGTTTTGTCAATGAGTTGAGATCTGATAATGGTTGGCAATGGCGGTGGCGTCGCCCGTTGAGAGGGGGGGCAGAATCGGCGCAATATGATCAACTTTCAAGCAGTCTTTCTGAGGTGGCTTTATCAGATGATCCGGATACTTGGGTGTGGCGATTTGTTGAAGAGACGGAGTTTAGTGTCAAATCGGTACGTAAATATATTGACCTCATTCATTTACTAAGTGTTAATTTGGAACTAGATGGGTGAAATTTGTTGCGAAAAAAACAAACATCATGGTCTGGAGGCTGTTTTTGGATCGTCTTCCCAGTCGTTTGAATTTATCGAGAAGAGGTATCGAGATTGATAACATCCTTTGTCCGATGTGTATTTCGAGAGTGGAGTCGACTACTCATCTCTTCTCGGACTGCATTTTCTATAGAAGAGCTTTTGATCGTATAAAGGCTTGGCTCGATTTGGCGTATCTCCAACCGATGGATCCTAAATCTTTTTACGGTGTTATTGAGGATTTGAAGATTTCTAGGATCAAAAAGGATGTCATTCACTCTATTTATTTTACTCTTTGGTGGGCAATATGGAAAACCAGGAATCTGGCCATATTCCAACCGGATAAATTTAGGAACGACAGCATTGTTGATTTGGTGATGTGTAACTCTTTCCTTTGGTTTAGTTCAAGGAATAGGAATGTAGCGATTAAATGGAATAGTTGGATGTTTAATCCCCTTATTTCTTTGTAATTTCGCTCCTTTGTGAGCTTTTAATAATATATTGTCGTTTAAAAAAAATTATCAAGTTGTTACATTTCATTTTCTAAAAAAGAAAATAATAATAAATAAAATTCCTGATATCAAAGTTCTTCTCCACGATTGAATGTTGATGCATGAACCTTGTGTGGCCGTTACTGTTCGAATTGTCAAACAGACTGATTTGTAGAAGACATGAACTGAGGTCCGAACCTCAGCCGAACTCTAGGTTCGGAGTTGGCCGAACCTAGATAGCCGAACTCCAAGTTCGGAGGGAGTTTGGACCAGGTTCGGAGGTCCCAGGTTCGGCCCAGAACGAAATAGTATAAATAGTGAAGTCTTTGTATTTCATTGTAAGTTTTTGTCTTGTTTCTGTGTGTTGAGAGGGGAGGTTCTGTCCGACCTCCCCCAGAGCTTAATCGTAGTATACTCCTTCGTTATGTAATCATTCAACATGATTCAATGACAAAACTTCCGTCTCATCCATAGAAACGATCCGTATACGGTTTTTCAGTTGGTATCAGAGCCGTTGGCTCTTTCTATGGTGGAAATCTATCGTTTTTCTTCATTACGAGACGTTAAATCTTCAGTTAGGGGTGATTGGAAGTGTTTCTATTTGGTTTTTAATCAATCGAGTCTTCCTGAGTCATGTTTTTACCTAACAGAAGCATCTGAATGCTCCAATTCGATCAAATTTTGAATCTGGTGCGATTTCAAAAATTTCCAGTCGGAGTTCGGACAACGTTCGGCCGAAGAACAGATCTGAAAAATAACCGCTCCGAACTCCAGGTTCGGCCGGTCCGAAGGTCAGGTTCGGAGATGGGTCCGAAGGTCAGTTTCGGAGAGGGTTCGGAGGATCAGTTATCGAGTTTACCCTTGATTCGGTAGCTGTGGGGTGTTATGTTTGAAGAAAATCCAGATTACGATATTTGTTATGAGTTAGTGATCGAATTTCAAGAAATAAGTTTGTGGGTAGTCATTGTTCTTGATGATGGACAGAGATTCAAGAATACATGTTTTCTGATGATGGACAGAGATTCGGAGACATGGTTATGATTACATGGGAACGTTTGTCGGAGATTATCTTTCTACACAAACTGAAGATTAATGAGATTAAAGATTCCGTTGCGGGCCACTTGAGTTTATCATTCCACTACAAGAATGCGGGGTTTGGAATCATAAGAAATTGAAGATTTGAATATGTCACTTATTTAGGGGGAATTGGGGACCCTAAAAATTTCATAGTTTTATAATTGAAAAAGTGAATATTCAAATGCAATCAGTTCAGGGATGATGGTGGTTTTTGATCTTCATGGAAATGTGGTATATTCTGATGTTCGTGCGAACCGATATGTCAAAGTTTTCAATTATGGTTTGGAACTTTCTGTCATATGCCCGATACTTTCTTGAGTTGTCGAAAGACTTGGTCAGATTCCAGTCTGCAACGAGATATACGTTTACCGGAGTAATATATTGGGATGAATTTGATGCTGATGGGGAATTTCCGTGATTGAAGATGTTGATTGTGTCTGTTTTCATAAAGATCAGAATATATTACAAGTTTGTGAAGGTTAAAGATTATTATCAAGATGCAGTGATGTTCGTGTGTCTTTACAATTTTCGGATACAACTTATGAAGTGAACCATTATCATACATGCCGGTTCCAAATTGGATGGTTGTGCTTGAAGTTAGGGGGAATTTTATTGGTTGTGGAGATTGTACAAGATTCGAATTGTTTCCTGCATACCTGATGATTCGGTCAAGGGGAGTTTGCTAAAGATAGAGATGTCTGCAGCAAGCTGACTGAAGATTGCTAGAAGATGAATGTCTGGATTCGACAGTAACGTCCAAGGGGGAATTTGTTGATGCATGAACCTTGTGTGGCCGTTACTGTTCGAATTGTCAAACAGACTGATTTGTAGAAGACATGAACTGAGGTCCGAACCTCAGCCGAACTCTAGGTTCGGAGTTGGCCGAACCTAGATGGCCGAACTCCAAGTTCGGAGGGAGTTTGGACCAGGTTCGGAGGTCCCAGGTTCGGCCCAGAACGAAATAGTATAAATAGTGAAGTCTTTGTATTTCATTGTAAGTTTTTGTCTTGTTTTTGTGTGTTGAGAGGGGAGGTTCTGTCCGACCTCCTCCAGAGCTTAATCGTTGTATACTCCTTCGTTATGTAATCATTCAACATGATTCAATGACAAAACTTCCGTCTCATCCATAGAAACGATCCGTATACGGTTTTTCATTGAACAATCCCGATTACTTAACCAGATTATATACAATGATTAGGTTTGATTTCTGATTTGAATAGTTGAAATACATATGCATTCGTCTTTCCTCTAATATGATCACTAGAACCCTAATCGTATCTCCATGCCTCTGACTCGGTGATGTTTCTGTTCGATTGGTTTATAGCATATTGGCATTCTCGGGTTATGTCCCTAATTAATTATTTCCAATCGTTTTCATCACTGAATTATTCCATTAAAACTGTGAAACTCATGTGTCCTAATTAATTTTCTTCACCTGAATTTATTTACCAGGGCACAATACTGGTTAATTAGCTTTGATGTTTACCTTTTTATGTGATATCTGTATGTTTTGGGGATAAAGGAGATTGAAATCTCTAACATTAAAATAATATTCATGATGTGATCCTAATTGTTGGATAAAGAAAGATATTTTTTCTTCAATTTCACAAAATAGCCCACCATACTTATAGTGAAACACAAACTGCAAAGTGACAATTGCCAACATAACATGTAAAATGTTTGCTTTACTTTCTTAAACCTTCATCATTTAAATTTTCCAATTCAAAAAAGGTTAGAATAGTCAAATGTTTAAAAAGTAAAACGATCTATAGCCGTTTGTCAAGATAAGAAATATCATCTCAAAGCATTCAGCCATTCACAATATCTTGTTTTTTTTTTTTTGAACGGCTGAACAATATCTTATTTGTATTATACCTTGTTCTGTTTTTTAATTTAAAAAAATTAAGAAATATTTATGGGAAAAAGACGAGAATAGCCGGTTTGACCACGGTTGGACGAGAATGTCCACACCTTTTTAAAAAAAGACCAAACTAGCCGGTTTCACGGTCGTCTAGCACCGTCCATCGACGGTCGTTCGACTGTACCCCTAAACCAGTTAAAAAACGCCACCTCAGCATTCCACGGTCGGACAACCCTTGGTCAATGGTCGTCCGACTGTTCTCCGGGGCCCAGCGACCGTTCCGACATTCCAACTGCCACGGTCGGTCCGACCGTCTGACACGTTTGTCGGAGGCGTCCCGACCGTGGAAAATCTTTTTTTTTTAATTTAAAAATCCTTTTTTTCCTACGGTCGCGTTATATATGGTCGTTGACGACTGTGTCTACAGTCGTCCGACCGTTGTGTATTTTTATATATTTTTTAAATAAAAAATTTATTTATTTATTTTTTACTCACTTTATTTCAACTCTATAAATAGGAGGAGTTATGGATTCAACTCTATCAAATTGGAAAAATGTCATCTAGACGAAAAAAAAGAAACACTCGTGAAACCGATTCTGCTTCTAACTCATTTGAAACCATTGACGAAATTCCACCACCTGTTGAGAAACAAGTTTGGAACTTTCAGAGTAAAGAAAATTGGGCTCCAAATGTTTTAAGCTTCTTTTATAGTGGTATGGATTCATCGTTTTGTACAATTTCTTACATGGGATCCTATACACTTACGAAAGAATTTTGGGGCTCACTTCTTGCGTTGCATGGAAATCCTCGCATAGGAGCAAGTGTATGTCATTCTTTATTTTATATTTAAAACGTATATTTAAATATAAATGTTGTTCCTAAATATAATTTTTTATATTATAGCACGTATCTGCCTGGACATATCGACTAATGACTTGGCGTTTAGAACAAATAATAACAACGAATGAATTGCCGAAAGGTCCGAACCATTGGACGATTCTGCCCACCCATTTTGTTAAACTAATATCTGAAACATCAAATGATGCTAATAAATATTGTGATGGCACAGATGACCTATATCCTTCTTTATGGGAGGTTGATACGGTAATGTTTTATTTGTAAAGTTTGTTTGTTTAGATAAATACTAATATTAATGGTCCCACATTTTAATATCATATTTTGTCATTCAGGTTTATTTACCCGTATCTATTGATGATGAAAATTGGTTTTTGCTGAAGATCTGTATGAATACATTCAAAATCTTTGCATTTCACCCGTATGATTGCTCCCAGAGTACCTGCCATTCAAAGTGCATTCATAAGATTATTTTCGGAATTGTCTGTGAATTTGAAAGTTTTTATCTAAATTTTCTTGATCGTATATCATACTGGCACCACTCAGGGCTTGCGAAGATCGAAGAAATACCATTTGCTGGGGACACTGTGTGGCCTTACAACGCAGGCCATATAGGATCCGATTCTGGAGTGTTAATCTGTATGTTATTACGAAGGATAGTTAAAAATAAGTCCATAGTGTGGGAAGAAGTTAATCTACAAGAAGCCTGTTTAAGATTCAGACGTTTTATGGCTGATGAACTCTATGCAATGCGTACAATGTAATTTCATTTATAAAAAATTTAAATTTAATGTCTGTTGTATTTATAACACTCTAATTTAATTTTATTTATAAAAAAAAAACCCAGACGGTCGCCACGACCTCATCAACAGTCGCCACGACCGTCGTTCTGTCATAAAGTAAAAATTAATACATCGTTAATCGTGCAAGGTCGCCGCGACCGTGATTGTGGGCGCCACGACTGTCCACCGTACAAAGAACCTCAATCACGATGACATCCGTAAAATAAACATTGAATCACGTTTTTTTTTATTTCTACCGTATTAATCTTCCCTATATAAACAACTTCAGTCTCATTTATATTCCCCTTATACCGTTTACAAAAAATGTCGACTTCAGTCTTTTGGTTTTTAATATCAGTCTCATTTAAAGAAGTTTTATCTTATTATCCTTGGTGGTGGTCAATTCTAAGTGCAAAATTTCAAAGTCAAGCGAATTAATGCGTTTAAGTCGGGAGAAGCTGGGGTTAGCCACTCATATTTTGATCTCTTGTACATTAGGATTGATAATTTCGTGTAATCCAGGTGATCAAACAGGAGCAGCAGCAGTTGTTAAGGATTCTGTTGATTCCTTTGGCGTTTCTTATCTCTGGCCCGACATAGGTTTCAAACACTTTGCTTATCTTAAGCACTGTGTTTTATTTTAAAAAATAAATTATTTATTTACATGTATGTATTTTTAAAATATTTAATTACAAAGTCAGCGAAATAAGGCATTTGAATATTTTTTTAAAAAAAACAAGGTGACATTACGGCTCGATGGGTATTAAAATCAAGTTATGTGATCTCGCTATTTTAAAAAAAAACTTGGCGACATCGCACAATTTGTTTTGAATACGTATCGAGTCGTATTGTTAGCTTGTTTTTTTTAAAAAAATGTTTAAATGCATTATTTCGCTTGACTTTGTAATTTTAATATTTTAAAAAATATAAATGTTAATTTATAAATTGATTTTAAATTTCGTTATTTTATCATTTGTATGATTAACTATTGTATTGTATTAAAAAAAATCTATATAATTGAATTTGTATTACGGTGTTTGAATGATATTTATTGTTACTTGTTAAGTTTTACCTATAATTTTGATAATACAATAAAATATTTAGGGAATTAAAACGTAAATTAAACATAACATTACACGGAAGGATTACATAGATAATAAAAACGAAAGCAAATACATAGTTAATTAAACATAACAATACACGTCTAAAGGGTACGGTTGTCTTTCAAAACACCCCAAACTTCAACGTAATTAAACGTACTGTTATGACGTTTGGAGTACTCTTTTAGTGCCCATTCCAACCGTTTATCACCATTTTCGCCTACCCATCTAGGCATGCATTCGTAAACCTCTCTAAAATCTATAACCTTACGCTTGATATCACGCCATTTTGACGTGATCGAGTCGGTCGTACGATAGTGTTCTTGACTCTCCACCAACAAATGAAAAAGTGTTGTAACACGTTTCCAAAACTCACCGTCTTGACGTGGCATGGTTTCAACGCGAACGTTAACCCACGCCGTAGCTAACGCAATTTCTTCAGACTTTGTCCAAACATTCCCACGTTTCCTACCAGATGACGGTGAACCGGGTAAAGAACTTGAAGCCATTTTGAAAACAAAGTTGGTAGTGAGATTGGTGGTGGAATGTTTTCAACACCACTACCTAATATTTATAGTGGTGTTGTAATATTATAAAAGTAAATTTAGGGTCCCATTCTCTTTATTAATTATCATTTTAAATAATTTTTTTTCAAATATTAAATAATAAACATTTATAAATCTTAATAACCGTTATAATAAAGATGACATAATAAAGATGAGATAAATTTTACATGATAAAAACGTTACAACAAAGGTTACATAATAAACATGAGAAAAAATAAAGGGAACGTTCTAATAAATACGACATGAGGCTCATTTCCAGTGGCAGTCATCATTTGACCATTCTGAATCCGATTCGTGCTCGTCCGCATACGGGTTGTGATACGTTGGTTCGTCATCATAGTAACTCTCGTAATTATAAGCATCCTTTAAAACATCCGGGTCCTCGTTTTCTTCGGGATCATTGTAGTCATTATCTGGTGACGGTACATGTGGTGGCGTTTTTGGCAATATGGGTGGTGGGTTTTCAGTAATGGAACTTTCCTCATGTGGCTTTGTAGGAGTGGTGAAGTTATCTTGAAAAACCTCTCGTGGTGGTGATTTCTCAACAGGTAGACAAGGTGGTGGAGATTTCTCAACAGGTAGACAAGGAGGTGGTGATTTCTCGTGCTTGTTAGCTTTTGACATGGTCAGAATAGTGAGATATGGTTTGGGTCTCTATGGTCCTATTTATAACTGATAATAATAATT
>JBCNJP010000017.1:44823891-44846912 GCA_039602395.1 Deinandra increscens subsp. villosa | reverse complement strand
TATAGTAACCAAAATAAAGAAACTAACCTTCGCAAAGACCCTTCAACATGCACACGAAACCAGCAGTAAAATCTTCGTGGAACTGCATACATAAGTCATAAGAGTCCAATTATAAAAGCAATGAAAAATTGTAAAAAAATATGGACCAGAAACTTAAACTATGATGAGAACAATTTACTCTTTAAAATTAAAAATCAAAGGTTACTCATAAATTAACACAATTATAATGAGAACAATTTACTCTTTAAAATTAAAAATCAACTCAGTTTAAGTTTTTTCAAGAAGAAAAAAAAAAACAAAAACATGTATGTCCATACTCCATAACTATTCTCTCTGTAGCAATCGAAAACAAAACCAACTATACAGGTGGTGTTTTGGAAACGTCGGATGTAGTTTTGGGACATTATTGAAAACAAAACTAACTATAACAGGAGGTGTTTTGGAAACATCAGATGATTTTTTAGGGGTTCAAAAGACTGATTTTAATTAGAAAATCAATTGCCTGTCAATTTCGAAGCCAGTTATAGTACCAGAATGTCCACATTTATGTAAAAGATCTTTATAAGTAGGAGTTTTTAATTTACAAACAGACAGTAACTATATTAGATGCTAAATAGATATGAAGATTGGTGTATCACTCTTAACCCATCTGAAAACTAAAAAATAGACAGAAGAGACTCCCTAATACTTTTCCTTTCGCTCATTTGTTTAATATCAGTCCTTCAAACTCTTCTTTGTTTAGAAGAACTACAATACTATTGGTAGACGGTGTCTTGAAATATTAGCTGTTTGAAAAGTAAAAATACATATAATAGTGGTGACTTGTAGGCTTGTAGCTAAACAGTATTGCAGTTCTTTTGAAACAAACGAAATAGTATTGTGGAACAACTAAATATGCCTGCACAACCAATAGCATAGTGGTTCTTCTCAAGCAAACGTAAGGCTGTTAAAGATATAAAAAGCATAGTAATAGTTCTTGCAAGTAACATTAAGGCAGTGGATAAACACATCAAAAGTGAAAATCTGACATGGACCTTATCAAGTGATTAAGTTACTTCAAAAATACATATTATAATAGCAAATTAAAAAGCCTACCAGATAATTGAATAAGTCCAAGGCAGTTTTGTCAAACGCAATACGTAAGTAATTAGGTGAATACATTTTTAACATGATTAAAGCAGAGAAGGGGATGTTCAAGGCATCCGACGAACTTGCTTATAAAGGAAAGCAGAAAACATTACCTAAGACATTGTTTAAGACATTAGAAGTCAAAATTTGACGGCTTCTTGGTTGCAATCAGAAAGCCACTAATAGTAGTACATAACAGCTAATAGTACTACCTAACCTCATAGAACCGGATCCCGATCCACTCCTGCTGTCATCCTCCGGCGATTCCACAGCAGCAGCGGCGGCCCCTCCGGCCGAGCAATAGCGCTCTTCCGGGGACCCCGATTTAGGTACATGTACATGACAACTCTAAACTTACACACAGTAAGTGAATAACTGAAAGAATATTGCTCAAAAATAAAGAATGACAAAGAACACGACAACATGTAAACCTACAAACGGTAACTAAATAAGTGAAGGCGTATGACTCAAAACCAAAGAAAGACAACGAAGACCAAAGTAACAATTGCACAAAAATATAAACGAATGGCAATTAAAACAGCGATGCAAATTTATTTATGTAAAAGTGTATAAGGCATGGGTATAACAATATGTAAAAGTGTAAAAGGTATGAGTAAAGCAACAAATAACACCTACCAACAGTAAAACGATGAGGAACAGACCGATCACCTGCATAAAAAGAACAAAATTATAACAAAGAATCAAAAAATCAGTGGCAAGTAAAGATAGGAATAATTCTAACATCTTCTACATTAATGATTAAATATGTTATGACAAAGAATCAAAAAATCAGTAGCAAGGGAAGATAGGAATAATTCTAACTTTTTCTACCTTGAATGATTAAGTATGTTGGTGACAGATAAAATCAAACTATCGATGCAGCCTCTAGCAAGTGCTTATAAACTCGTAAAGCACAGAGATGGTGGGAATGGGAAGTTGCTCGCTGGATTTCACCACTTACGTATGTGTTCCTCATGTAGCAGGAGGTGCTTGTCTTTGATCTAGTTGAAACCAGAATTGAACCTCCCAGCCACCGATTGCGGAGGAGTTGAGGCCGCGGGTGACGGATAGGCGGTTGGAGGAGATAACGAAGCAGGAGGAGGCGGCGGCGCCCTTCCGGTGACCCCTCTCCTCCCCCTTTTCTGGCCCGCGGCGACTCCGACCTCTCATCTACTGATTGCGTAAGACTTGAGGCCGCAGGTGACGGAGAGGCGGTTGGAGGAGGTGACGGAGCAGGAGGAGGCGGCGGTGGCGGAGAGGTACAAATGCACGACGTTGTAGAGGTCACTGGTGTTGACGCCTTCGATCTCGATGATGTCGTAGTAGCAGTTGATGAAAGGGTGGAAGAGTTTGGTGAGAGCAGAAAGGAGCTCCGGTTGGATTAGGGCTTGGTAATTGTGGTGAAGAGAGAGAATGTGAGAGTGAACGTGGCAGGGATAAGAGCTTCACCGCCCATCTTATCCAATAGGTAAAGTTAATGAAAGAACTGGATGGATACGTGTACTTGTAGCAGTACTAACGTGGCAAGCTGGCAGAAAAACGTGTAGACACCAGAGATGATATATACCAGTGGGACTACCCACAGTAAAGAGCAAAACAGTGGTTTAAAAAAATAATGGTTTAAGGCAAAAAAAAAATCGGACGGCCTCAGGATTAGAACCTGAGACCTCCGGTTGAAAACCATGTGTAACTACCACCAAACTAACGATCCATATTGAAACATCACCGAAAAACTAAACACAAAAGGTAACGCAACAACTGAGAAGTTAAAAAAAAAATAAAACAAAAGCCCATCCACGTGGCCTCCACAGGAAGCTGCCACGTGGAGGGAACAGTCCCTCTTTAGTGTACACATCAGCTAAAGCTTTTGATATATAAGGTAATATATATATAAAAGTTGAGCAATGTTAACAATTTTGCATCTAAAATTTATGACAATCATAAAAGCATTTATGATTTTAAACATACTAATTCATATATAAAATATGATTTCCTCCGTATAATAATAATGATATGATTTTATAATGTATTTGTATATGTATTAGTATTAGTTATGGTGAAATTGAATTAAATTCATTAAGCATGATTACTCAAGTTCTTAACTATCATTTAAATGAATACTTAAACAGATGACTACTCGCATTTTCGTCCCCCTATAGTCTTTCAACATTGCTTCCGGCGTGAAAAAAAATGTAATGTAGGGGGCTAATGTAGGATGATCATGACCTTGCTTCCGACGTGAAAAAAAAATGTAACGTCGGTGGGTAATGTATGATCCATTAGACTTTTATGGCCTACTCCAACGTGAATAAAATGTAACGTCGGCAGCTAATGTCTGATCCCTTACAATTTTTGTATTTGAACTTATTTCTTATTTGATTGTTTTAATTTTTTTTCTCTTTTAATTCGTAGGTTATTAGCTTCTATCAAAAAAAATCAAAAGAATTATTAAAGTAATGCTCATGGATTAAAGGTTGGAAATATACACAAATTAAAAAATGGGTATAAACTACAAAGATCGGTAAAAATTTGCTTACATTAATCTCACATTGTGTCTTTGACATTAAAGTAAACACCTAATAGAGCTAACTCTACCGGAGAGCAGTGGCGGATCCAGGAAAGAATATCAGGGGTAGCGGGGACTAACGGGGGTTCGGGGGCAGCGCCCCCGAAATTTTTTTTTAGGTAGTTAACGGGCTTTTAATCATATTTTTAAGAGACTTTTGATCATAATTTTAAGTAAAAGCCATAAAATTTCTTCCAGGGGTCGCGAAAAATTCGTTTCAGGGGTCGCGAAAAACCGAAAACCTATAAAAAAAAAAATTTGCACGTCGGGGTAAAAGTTCAGGGGTAGCGGACGCTACCCCTGGGCTCTATGTGGGTCCGCCCCTGCCGGAGAGTATGGCGTTCTCATTTGTTAGGGACAACACACTAGACAAAATTCTGGCAATTACCTTCACAAAGATAGCTAAATATCAAGGTATGTTACAAAATAATCACTCAATTAAGAAATAATAAAATGGAGTAATGGATTGAATTAATTGGGCTTTACTAACCTCAATAGCAGTTATGTGCCTTTCATTAGATATTTAGCTATGTTGAGTAACTATCTGCCAAATATAACGTGGTAATCTTATTAAAACTTAACACCATCTTCAATAGTGGTGTAGCAAATCAGAAAAGAAACAATTCATATTAGGCGAGAAGCAAAATTCATATACTTTTTTGTATATTAATGTGGTTTGGCATAATTTCTGAGACTATGTCACTTTTCAAATTATAAAAAGCAAAATCTTATTGTAAGCACAGGTTTACACTCAAATGTAAGAAAAATGTATATGTGGTAAAAATTAGATACTCCAAAATATAAAATGATTAAACCAAATTATACAACTACTTACTATTTGTTTATGTGATGTTTGCTTTAGTTATTTGAGGATTATGATCATTTTGATATGGAATATTTGATTTTTAGGGTCAAATTTGAACGGGCTTTTCAAAGGCAATCTGGTACTACTACAAGGTATTTTTATTGTTGATCTCGGGATAGTATATACTCTATGACAACTTGCTTAACTCTAAGAAGGTACTAATAAATCTTTAATGGCTATAACTAGTCTTTCCATTTAAAAAGAAAAACCCTAGCCGGCGACCATGCGTCCTCCCTCCGGCCATGCTTCCGGCTGCGTTTTCCTCTGCCTTCTCTAATCTCCTTCATATTTTTCCTTATCCTAATCGTTTGCTATTGGCACCTACCAATCCTGTTATCGTCACCAATCACAGATCAATACGAGTGTGTTAGCATCGGTGCATGATTTAGGTTCTCTCGATCATCCATGGTGTATAGCATCCTGTAATTGCGTCTGTTTGATTATAGGTGTGATACGAGTATTGTTAGCGGCTAAATAAATCTCGGTTAGGGTTCTGTTTTTCATTCTTTCTTTCGTAATTCCCTCTGATTCCTTTAGTGTTTAACGTTCTGTCATCCATTACTCGTTCATTCCAGGTTTTGTATCTGTATAAGATCCTTGGTCTGTTCTTTGTGGTTGTAACGAATACGTTAGCATCGAAAGTGGATTGGACCCAAATTATTGATTTTCACTTCTGTTATCGCTTGGCTTTCCTTCATGGCACATTATCATCGTCATAACTTCACCAATGGGTTTCGTCATCAGCAGGCACGCCGCCCTTCGTTTCATGACTCGAACATGGATTAGTGGATGTTCCCGAATTTCAGGAATCGCAAATTTCCCCATAAGTCGAAGCCCACTGTTATGCAATCCAATTACAAGGACCTTCAGAACATTTCCAAATCGATTTTTATTACCAACTTTCCATCGGGTACCACTGTTCGGGATCTATGGAGTCACTGTGCAAAATGGGGAACTGTCTCGGATCTTTACATTGCTTCTAGACTATCTAAATCAGGTAAAAGGTTTGGTTTTGCCCGTTTTATTGGAGTCAAGGATGTTGACGCTTTAATTGGTAACTTGAGGACCATTTGGATTGGCTCTTTTCACCTGTTTGCGGATTATGTTAGGGAGGGGAACAAGCATGATTCCCATTCGTTTCCTCCTCTTGCTACTAAGGCCAATGTTTCGGCTAATCAAAGGTACTGTTCTAATAATAAAAGTTTTGCTGACATGTTTAAACAAGAGGCTCCCTCCAAGGCCCATAATTCTGTTCCAATAAAACGAATTGTAATCCCTATTGAGGACTGTTTGGAAGCTGGCAAATCAGAAATTTTGATGGGCAAAGTTGTAGATCCTCTGTGCATCCCTAACATACCATCTTTTTTCGTCAAGGAAGGTTTTATGGACGTTCGCTTCCGGTACATTGGTGGTAGATGGATTGGGATCTCCTTTCCTAATGCCACCTCGGCATTGAAATTCGAAGGGTGCTTGGAACTTAAAAAATATTTTTCCTCCATTCAACCTCTTGATAATTCTTTTATCCCGGATGAAAGAGTGGTTTGGATTGACTTGAGGGGTCTGCCGGTGGTCGCATCTACACCGATTGTCATTAAAAAATTAGGTGAATTGTGGGGCGAATTCATGTTTTTCGGCAATAATCATGATGAACCTTTAGCATATGGTAAGGTTTGTATCATCACAAAAAACATGATCTACATTGATGAGGTAATTGAGGTTTCGATAGACAATCATTCTTTTATGGTTAAGGCTTTGGAGTTTGAAAATTGGGCTCCATCTTTACACTTTCATGAGGATTCTATGTCCTCGGATGAATCGGATAGTGGACAATCTAGTGGAGGATGGGGAGGTTAAAAGTGTTGATGAAGTCGTGGCTGTTGAACCGGTAGTTCCTGTTGAACCGGTTACTACATGTGAGGCTACTAATAAATGTGTTGAATCGAATGATCACGGACCGGAAATAAATCAGCTTCATACGGACCTTGGCAAATCTCCTAAAGACAATTTATATTCAGGTGAAGCGAAAGGTGAAAATATTCCTGCGAACAACCTTGTGGAAGCAAATGCTTCATCTTCTTCGAACCCCTCTAAACCACCGGGTTTTGAAGAATTTCTATCATGTAATCAAAATCCGAAAGACAAGGAAGCTAGCGTGGAATCGGGTATTGGTAATTTTAGCAACTCATGTCCCAAAAGTAATAATAAAATGCAGTGGTGGGTCTTTGATGCAAGAGTTTTCTAAGTTGATTCATTTTGGAAAATTAGTTGGTCTTGACATGCAAGGAACGACAAAAGATTTCGAAAGTTTTGTTAGCAAGATGAGTGACGTTATTGTTGATCAATGAATGTGATTTCTCTTAATATTTGCGGGAGCGGGTCCTCTGAAAAACTTTTGAAGATAAAAAAGGTCTTGATATCAAATACTGTTTCTTTTGGTGGTTTTCAGGAAGTGAGAATGGAAACTCTGGATTTAAATCGAATAAAAAGTATTTGGGGTAATTTTCAGTTCGATGTTGCGTTCTCTCCGTCTTTGGGTGCTTCGGGTGGTCTTGTTTCTATTTGGGGATCCTTCGGTTTTTTCTAGATCGGAGGTGTTCTTGCTTGATCATCTTCTTATCGTTAAAGGTCTTTGGCTCACTTTTTCCTTTGAATGCTTCATGGTTAATGTTTATGCTCCTCAGATTGAATCTCAAAAACAGACTCTTTGGCACTCAATCATTAGTTTCATGACTTGTAACCCGGGAATTTACATTATTTTTGGTGATTTTAACTCTGTCAGGTCAGATTCGGAGAGAATGGGTCTTTCGTTTTCACGGTTAAACGCAGATCACTTTAATTCGTTCATTTGTGATGGTGGTTTATTTGATGTCCCGTTGGGAGGATACAATTTTACTCGGGTGGATACGAGAGATAGAAATGCTAGTAAGCTAGATCGTTTTCTCGTTTCTCCGGGTTTGTTTGACCTTGTTCCTAATCTTGAGGCTATTATTCTTGACAAGACGATTGCAGATCATCGCCCTATCTTGTTGCATCAAATGGTTAGGGACTTTGGTCCTATTCCTTTTAAATTCTACAATTCTTGGCTTGATGACAATTCGATTGGTGACATTATTACTTCAGTTTGGAAAGAATCTCTTTCCCATGCGTCTAAGTGTATTACTTTCAAGAAAAAACTTAAAAGATTGAAAGATGCCTTGAAAAGGTGGCGTCAAACGAAACCTAATCCCTCCAAGCAGATTCACGATATACAGAATGAAATTGTTAAGGTAGATAAATTGGTGGATTTGGGGATGGCCGATGAGAACGACAATCGGCTATGTTACGATTTATTAAAGTCGAAAATGGAGATTGAAAAACCTCTTCTTGTGGATCTTGCACAAAAGGCAAAAGTTAAATGGGGAGCGGAGGGAGATGAAAACTCAAAACTCTTTCATAGTGTGATTAATCAACAAAGAAGAATTAGGAACATCCGGGGCATAAAACACGAAGGGGTCTGGATAGATGATCCGGGGGCTATTAAAAATGCCTTTTTGGAATTCCTTTCTTCTAAATTCCGTAAACATGAACAGTCTTAAAGTCATTAATCACAGCAATCGGTTTCGCACTCTTGACTCCCTCTCGGCCTTGACTATTGAAACGCCACCTTCTGTTGTTGAAATCAAGACTGCAATCTGGGATTGTGGATCTGATAAAGCTCCGGGACCTAACGGCTTCTCTTTTGGATTCATTAAACGGTATTGGGAGCTTTTGAAAGATGATATTTTGGGCTTTGTTAACGAGTTTTTTGAATCCTCTATGATTCCACTTGGGTGTAATTCTTCTTTTATCACCCGTATTCCTAAGAAACAAAGTCCGGCAACTTTTGACGATTAACGGCCTATCAGTTTGGTTGGCATCCAGTACAAAATCATTTCAAAAGTCTTGGCAAATAGAATGGCGAGTATCATTGATCAAATTGTGAGCCAGGAACAGTTTGCCTTCATTAAAAGAAGACAAATATTGGATGGTCCTCTATCTCTTAATGAAATCGTTGACTGGTTTAATCATAAAAAGAAGAAACTTATGATTTTCAAGATCGATTTTGCTAAGGCCTACGACTCGGTTTCTTGGGAGTATCTTGACACGTTGGTTGCACTTCTTGGGTTTTGGTGTCAGATGGCGAAAATGGATTCGTAATTGTCTTTCCTCATCCCGGTCCTCTATTCTCATAAATGGTAGCCCCACTGCCGAATTTAATATTGGTAGAGGTCTCCGTCAGGGCGATTAAAAAACCGTATAAGGATCGATTCTATGGATGAGACGGAAGTTTTGTCATTGATTCGTGTCAAATGATTACATGACCGAAGGAGTATACAAACGTTTAAGCTCTGGGGGAGGTTGGACAGAACCTCCCCTCTCAACACAAAGACACTGGACAAAAACTTACACAGAAATACAAAGATAACACTATTTATACTAAACTTTCTGTCCGAACTGGGGTACCTCCGAACCTGGAGTTCGGACCACCTTAGGACACCCCCGAACTTGGAGTTCGGCTAAGGTTCGGACCCCAGATCTTGTCCACTCTCAAATCTGTCTGTTCGTCAATTCGAACAGTAACGACCACACAAGGTTCATGCACTAACAAATTCCCCCTTGGACGTTACTGTCGAATCCAGACATTGATCTTCTAGCAATCTTCATCAGTCAGTCTGCTACATCTTGAATCTTGATTATCAGCAAACTCCCCTTGGACTGAAACTTCAGGTATGTAGGAAACGGTTCGAATCTTGTACAATCTACACAACCAATAAAATTCCCCCTAGCTTCAAGCACAACCATCCAATTGGAACCGGCATGTATGATAATGGTTCACTTTATAAGTTGTATCCGGAAATTGTAAAGACACACGAACATCACTGCATCTTGATAATAATCTTCAATCTTCACCGAATTGTAACACATTCTGATCTTTATGAAAACAGACACGATCAGCATCTTCAATCACAGAAATTCCCCCTTAGCATGAAATCCATCCCAATATATTACTCCGGTAAACGTATATCTCGTTGCAGACTGGAATCTGACCAAGTTTTTTCACAACTCAAGAAAGTATCGGGCATATGACAGAGAGTTCCAAACCATAATTGAAAACTTTGACATATCGGTTCGCACGAACATCAGAATATACCACCTTTCCATGAAGATCAAAAACCACCATCATCCTTGAACTGATTGCTTTTGAATATTCACTTTTTCAATTATGAAACTTTGAAAGTTTTTAGGGTCCCCAATTTCCCCCTAAACAAGTGATATATTCAAATCTTCAATTTTCTATGATTCCAAACCCCGCAGGAACAAATCCTTTCTTTTTAGTGGAATGATAAACTCAAGTGGCCCGCAACGGAATCTTTAATCTCATTTAATCTTCAGTTTGTGTAGAAAGATAATCTCTGACAAACGTTTCCAAGTAATCATAACCATGTCTCCGAATCTTTGTCCATCATCAGAAGCACGTATTCTTGAATCTCTGTCCATCATCAAGAACAATGACTACCCACAAACTAATTTCTTGAAATTCGATCACTAACTCGTAACAAATATCGTGATCTGGATTTTCTTCAAACATAACATCCCAAGGGTAAACACGAAAAAAACGATTCTTGAACAAAATTGCTTCATTAACAAATGCATCCGAGCTTGTCCAGAACATGGTCCGAAGCCTGACCTTCTGGAACCTCCTCCGAACCTGACCTTCGGACCTCCTCCGAACCTGACCATCGGAACCTCCTCCGAACCTGACCTTCGGACGTCCGAACCTGGAGTTCGGAGCGGTTATTTTTCAGATCTGTTCTTCGGCCAAACTTTGTCCGAACTCGAACTGGAAATTTTTGAAATTGAACCAGACTCAGAATTTGATCGAATTTCGACATCCAGATGCTTTTGTTAGGTAAAAACATGACTTAGAAAGACTCGATTGATTAAAAATCAATCAGAAACACTTTCAATCACCCATAACCGAAGTTTTAACATCTCAAAATGAAGAAAATGAAGAAAAACGATAGATTTCGACCATAGAAAGAGCCAACAGCTCTGATACCAACTGAAAAACCGTATACGGATCGATTCTATGGATGAGACGGAAGTTTTGTCATTGATTCGTGTCAAATGATTACATGACCGAAGGAGTATACAAACGTTTAAGCTCCGGGGGAGGTTGGACAGAACCTCCCCTCTCAACACAAAGACACTGGACAAAAACTTACACAGAAATACAAAGATAACACTATTTATACTAAACTTTCTATCCGAACTGGGGTACCTCCGAACCTGGAGTTCGGACCACCTTATGACACCCCCGAACTTGGAGTTCGGCTAAGGTTCGGACCCCAGATCTTGTCCACTCTCAAATCTGTATGTTCGTCAATTCGAACAGTAACGACCACACAAGGTTCATGCACTAACAGCGATCCACTGGCGCCTTTTCTTTTCATTATTATTATGGAGGGATTGCACGTTCTCATCGAAGATTCTATTGCTGCGGGTTTCTTCTCAAGTATTCATTTGAATGATATTTGTCTATCCCATTTTTTTATGCGGATGATGCGATATTTTTGAGCCAATGGTCCGATTCAAATATTTCAAATATTGTGGCGATGTTGAGAATTTTTCATAAGGTTTCTGGCTTAAAGATAAACCTCAATAAATCATCTGTTTATGGGATTAATGTCCCCTTTGAGGAAACATCTAGAATTGCTAAGTTGGCGGGATGCAAACCTGATAAAATGCATTTTACATATCTTGGTCTCCCTGTTGGAGCCAATATGTCGAGAATTTCTAACTGGCAAAAGATAATTAATAAGTTTCAGAAAAAGCTGGCTAGATGGAAACGGAGTTTATTATCTATTGGGGGTAGGTCCACGTTGGTTTCTTCAGTTCTTGGTTCGTTGTGCTCCTATTTCCTCTCGATTTTTAATGTTCCGGTTTCGATTATCAACAAGCTTGAATCTCTGAGATCTAGTTTTTTTTTGGGCTATTCGGATGAGGATAGAAAAATCTCTTGGGTGAGTTGGAAACAAACTATAGATTCCAAAGAAAATGGGGGTCTTGGGATTGGAAGTTTATTTGTCATGAACAAGGCTCTTCTTTATAAGTGGAGATGGAGATTTGTGTCTAACCAAGAGGCACTTTGGTCGAAGATTATCAAAGATATTCATGGTTCAGATTCTTTTATGGTTGTCAGAGGCAATGTTGCAAGTACCTGGAACCGGATTAGAAAGTCTTGGGAGTTTTGTCATGATTCTCATTACATCGACTCGGGAGTTATTTAAAAATAGGTGGGTTGTGGTAACAACACTCGTTTCTGGAAAGACATTTGGTTAGATGGTTGTCGCTTACAAGATCAATATCTGCGTCTTTATTATCTATCAAACGATAAAGATTGTTTTGTCAATGAGTTGAGATCTGATAATGGTTGGCAATGGCGGTGGCGTCGCCCGTTGAGGTGGCTTTATCAGATGATCCGGATACTTAGGTGTGGCGATTTGTTGAAGAGACGGAGTTTAGTGTCAAATTGGTACGTAAACATATTGACCTCATTCATTTACCAAGTGTTAATTTGGAAACTAGATGGGTGAAATTTGTTTTGAAAAAAATAAACATCATGGTTTGGAGGCTGTTTTTGGATCGTCTTCCCACTCGTTTGAATTTATCGAGAAGAGGTATCGAGATTGATAACATCCTTTGCCCGATATGTATTTCGAGAGTGGAGTCGACTACTCATCTCTTCTCGGACTGCATTTTCTATAGAAGAGCTTTTGATCGTATAAAAGCTTGGCTCGATTTGGCATATCTCCAACCGATGGATCCTAAATCTTTTTACGGTGTTATTGAGGATTTGAAGATTTCAACGATCAAAAAGGATGTCATTCACTCTATTTATTTTACTCTTTGGTGGGCAATATGGAAAACCAGGAATCTGGCCATATTCCAACCGGATAAATTTAGGAACGGCAGCATTGTTGATTTGGTGATGTGTAACTCTTTCCTTTGGGTTTAGTTCAAGGAATAGGAAGGTAGCGATTAAATGGAATAGTTGGATGTTTAATCCCCTTCTTTCTTTGTAATTTCACTCCTTTGTGAGCTTCCGTTCAAAAAATAAAAAATAAAAAATAAAAAAATAAGTTTCATTTCTTTTCTTTCTGGATCTAATTATCAGTACTTTGAAGTGGGTTGTACTTTTTTTTTTGAATGATGTGGTTCGTTTTTTACATTAAAAATATGTCCAAATAAGGTGAAAAACAAATAAAAAAAACCCATAAATACATTGTTTACCGGAAACAACCAACCTCGGTATGGGTTTTTTACTTATAGTTCACTGCTGATACTAATGTTAATAGAATAATCTGTCTTAGTTATTTGCAACTTTCAATTGTGGGAATTTCATGCAATATGATACTTATGAGTGGATATCCACCTACCTATCTTTAAGAGTTTAATCATGTTGTTACTTGATTGCCACAGAAGATGCAAAGGAACAATTATTGCGTATGGTGCCTTATACTCACCATTAGGGTTTCCAATATCAAACGCCTTATAGAATTTGAGGGTCTTCCAGCTGCAGAAAGGACACAAAGACTACATTGGTGCACTGAAATTTTTTAGTTAACCGAGTTTTCGACGCCACCATAGGCATATCATCACCGCCTCTCAGTCAACATGAGATTCAAACGCACCCGCAACAACTAACAATGAAAGGACCACCGTTTTGAATCTGGTGTTGGTTTGATAGATTCATCTTCAATCTTGATCACATAAAGAGTGTTTATGTATATGGTTCTCCCTCATATTCTTTGACTTCAATAACAGTGAAATGACTTATTTTTTCCACCATATATTTAAAACTTTTGTGTAGGGTGATCGTAAGCTAAAGAATTTCAAGAAAATTGAAACTGGTGAGAGGGAAGACTCAAATGAGGATAATTGAAAATGCTACAAGTAGACGAGTGACGTTCTCTAAAAGATGAAATGGTTTGCTAAAAAAAGCTTTTGAGCTTTCTGTGATTTTTGATGCTCAAGTTGCTTTCATCATCTACTCTCCAAGAGGAAAACTTTATGAATTTGCAAGGTGTAAGGTTCCATCTTTCTCACACAATTTGATCTTTTCTTGATTTTGATTTTGAGTCTCAATAAACATTCTTTGCAGATAACTTATCTAATGTATACACACACAACACACATGATGCTTTGACCCCAATATTTTATTTGTTGACTGTTGTTAATCTATAAATCTTAAGAACAATTCAATCCTCATCCTACTGACAAAATGCTTACGTGTATTTTTGTTTGTTTCTTTATATATTATTTTATATTTGTCTATTATTTATAGTATTATTATATTATTGTTACTTCTTTTTTACCCAGGAATGAGTCAATGAAAAAGAATAATTTTAGTTGGCTCCTCTGAAGAATCGGGTTGCAATGGCTTTTGAAGAAAAATCAACAACATATACATAAGATGGAATCTCAAAATGTATCCAATTTGAAGAAAACTCAAGCGAGCTAAGGAGAAAACTTTTTTTTTTCCAAGATATAGGTTGTAGACCCTTGGAATCTATAAAATTACCACTTTCAAGGAACTTCCTAATATATGTGTAGTTGTGTGAAAATATGCATTTTATAGACCTCTCAATATAGTCATGCAACATGTAGAATGCCGTGTTTCGTGTGTAATGCGCTTGAGTTCATGAGTCAGAGCATCATAATAAGAGCTCAAGAAATTGATTTGTTCATCTCCATCCTCTTCAATATCACTATCTTCTGGATCATTTGCCAAAACATATCACGAAAAAGAAACTCAGATCTGATAAAATCTTCATAGCAAACTGAGAGACACAGATCCAACAACATGTCGTGTAGATCATCTGCTGAAAAAGCATATACGAATCGATTCTATGGTAGATAATATCGAGACAGAAGTTTTGTCATACATTGTGTTGAATAATTACATAAACTGAAGGAGTATACAAATGATTAAGCTCCAGGGGAGGTTGGACAGAACCTTCCCTCTCAACACATTGATCTGGATATACTCTGGACAAAAACTTACAAAGAAATACAAAGATGAAACTATTTATACTATTAATTTTGTCCGAACTGGGCACCTCCGAACCCTCCAGAACTCCATCCGAACTTGGAGTTCGTCCAAGGTTCGGACGACTCTGAACCTTGAGTTCGGCTGGAGTTCAGACCTCAGTTCATGTCTCAGTCAACTCTGTCTGTTTGACAATTCAAACAGTAACGGCCACACAAGGTTCATGTATCAACATCTGCCAAAACATATCCACAAAAAAGAAACTCAGATCTGATAAAATCTTCATAGCAAACTGAGAGACACGAATCCAACAATATATCGTCGCTTCAACGCAAATATAGGAGACGACAAACGTAGCCAAACTGGGAGACACACATCCAACACGTTTGTTGTGTATGGCGCCTCCTATGTTTGCGTTTCGCAATAAATATCATTTTGTTATGTGTTTTAATAAATATCATCCGACTGTGCAAAACATCGTCGCTTCAACGCAACACACATCCAACACGTTTGTTGTGTATGTCGCCTCCTATGTTTGCGTTTCGCAATAAATATCATTTTGTTATGTGTTTTAATAAATATCATTCGACTGTGCAAAACGGGTCATTCACGGTTATTAAATAAAAATACTAACTTTACTAAATAGTGCTAATCGTTTTAATACTTTTAAGGGAAATTGGATTTTAATAATCTAAGTTTCACCTATTGGCCGGGATTAATCCCATCTTTCGATATTTTCTCACCGAGCCCAAGTTTCAAACTATTTTCTCTCATTGATCCCAAACCTAATGGAACCCTAATGGTGTTAGTTTTTTGTTGACATGGCGGTCCAGCTGGTTTTTTTCTTTGGGAAATTAGATTTTAATAATCCCAAGTTTCACCTATTGACCGGGATTAATCCCACATTTCGAAATGTTTCTCACCGAGCCCAAGTTTCAAACTATTTTCTCTCGTATAAATTTTTTACTCTCAATTTCTTTTACCTCATGACATTTATTATTATTTTTTTAACGGCAGATTTGGATCACTAACGGTGACATTACACCACTCACGTCCCACCCGATCATCTCTAATCCCCATCATGATGAAACTCATCACTGATGAGAAAACTCCCTGCCCAACTTATAACCCCCGTTTTTTATTATATTTGTTACAAGTGAGACTTGAACCCAATACCCCATGATTAGAGACATGTAATTAGTATTATAAATGTTATATTTTCAATACCGAAAATTTAAGAATATAATTTTCATTCACCTTCTATATTTATTATTCCTTCGTTGAGTAATTAATATTCATTTAATAATAAAAATATAAAAAAAAATTATTTGGGTATTTATTGTAATCAAATACGTAATCACAGTAATATCAGTAATATATAAAGTATAATTATTATATATAATCTTAACGTTCAGGCCATGTACTACACAAAATCTATCATCTATCATAGTATTATATAATAAACACGACTTAAAAATGATTAAATTTTGATAAGTGTCATCATCAAATTTCACCTAACAAATTTTTTCTCGCCCAATTTCTCTTAGCTACAAAACATCTAATTATTATTTTAAAATGTTACTATTTTTAGAACCAAAATCTAAGGATTTAATTTTCATCCGATATTCATTGAGTAATTAATATTCATTCAATAGTAAATACATTAAATATTATAACTTATTTGGTTATTTATAGTAATCTAATATGTATTGTAGTAATATTAGTAATATAAAGAGTATAAGTGAATTATTAGATATATTTTTTAACGTTCAACATGTGTAATATACGAGATCTATCATACTATTAAATAATACATATCTTCCTACTCTAATAAACAATTACAACTATTGACACATGTCAAAACTAGATTAATTTTCACATAAGTTTTCCCTCCCAAATCTACTTCATAAATAAATTCTTTTTTATTGGAAATTATATCCTATTCTATAATCATATTATATTTTTATTTATTTATATTTATGGAATCATGATACTCACACATAAATTTGCATCTTATTTCTATTTAAAATTATTTTTTTAAACTATTATTGTTTTTATTTTAATAAATATTTAAACAACTTTTAAATACCAATAAACACTTATTTACCAATAAACATTTATGTTGCATTTTTCAAATATACAACTATACAAGCAGAGACATGATCTAAATATTGTTTTTTTATAAAGAGGGTAAAGTCATAAATACCATATTATTAATTATAATTTTAGCTTTTTATTGTAATACGTTATTTCGGTAATAAGAAGAGTATGCATGAATTTATCATTTATATAAATTTTTCAATGATTAGACCCGTATAACATACGGGTTCTATTCTAGTTACTTAATAAATTATTAAAGAAATGGACAAGTGTCGCCACCATGTTTCACCTCACACATTTTTTTCCGTCTGTTTTCTCTTACCTCAAAACATTTAATTATTATTTTAAATTGTTCTTTTTTTAAAAGGATTTAATTTTCATTCCTCATCTATATTTTTTATTCATTCGTTGAATAATTAATATTCATTCTATAAAAAAACATAAAAAGTAATAACTTATTTGGTTATTTGAAGTAATTTATATGTAATCATAGTAATACTAGTAATATGAAGAATATAAGGGAATTATTATATATATTTTTTAATGTCCCACCCTGTAATATACAAGATATATCCTAATATTATATAATACATACTATTTAATAAATGATTAAAAAAATAGAAAGCGTCACCGTCAAATTTTAGCTCACAGATTTTTGTTGCGCACAATTTCTATTACCTCGAAACATTTAATTATTATTTTGAAACGTTCTATTTTTAGAACCAAAAATTTAAAGATTTAATTTTGAACCCTCATCTATATTTATTATACATTAAGTTGATAATTAATATTTATTGATTAATAAAAATATAAAAAATAATAACTTATTTGGTTATTTATTGTAATATCATAGAAACATCAGTAATATGAAAAGTATAAGTGAATTATTAAATATTTTTTTTGAAGTTCAGCCAGTGTAATACACAAGATCTATCATAGTATTATATAATACATACAACTTAATAAATGATTAAAAACATGGACATGTATCACCAACAAATTCCACCTCACAAAATTTTTCCCGCCTAATTTCTCTTACCTCAAAACACTTAATTATTATTTTAAAATTATTCTATTTTTCATACAAAAAAAAATTAAGGATTTAATTTGTATCCCTCCTCTATATTTGTTATTCATTCATTAAAGGGAGTGTCTAACATGTGCCCTAAGGGCACACATAAGATGCAATAAATGTATTTTGAAAATTAAAAAAGATGCAATAAATACATCTCGAAAATTAAAAGATACATTTTTCAAGAAAATATTTGTACCTTTCTCATTTTTCAAGATGAATCTTGGTATCTTTTTCAATTTTCAAAAAAAATCTTGACAACTTTTTCAGTTTTCGATGTGCATTTATTGCACCTTATGTGTGCCCTTAGGGCACATGTTAGACAAACCCTTCATTAAATGATTAATATTCATTCAATAAAAAATAAAAAATTGTAACTTATTTAGTTATTTATTGAAATCTAATACGTAATTATTAGATATGTTTTTATTCCCCCCATAATTTAGTAGAGTAGATATCCCTTTACCTTCCAATGTAAAGGCCAAATATTTAAATATTACATGACACGAAAATGTAAAATATTATAGAGATGAGTCAGATGTTTTATCACAGTGAACCTTTAGCGGTGGGTTTCCTTGTGATGGATGTGTAACACAAAGGTGCAATTTGTTTTTTATGAGATAAAATGTTAGCAGTCTATGAGCCACATATGAAGAAAAAGATGTGGATCATGCCTCTGTAGTCTATAAGAAAAAAGTTGTTTGTTTTTTAACTTCTCCAGATTGTTAAAATAAACTGAAATTTAAGTAAACCGAATTTTTAAACTAAAAATAGTTTTTCAACATTAAAATTAAGAGTGCTACTATTGTACCCACCGTATTCTTGAGTTTTACTTGTTACACCCCCCCCCCCCCCCTTCTTTAAATTCATATAGAATTATCATTCAAACCTTTTCATTTTCTTTCGGTATATTTAATCCATTTTTTTTAAAACAGTTTTCTTTTAAATAAAATTAGAAAAATATTTTATGAAAACTGTTAAAAAACTTAAAAAAACATTTTAAAAAACTATTCTACACAAAAATTGTATAAAAACGTTTAAAAAAACTTGGTAAAAAGCGTTTTTGTATAATTGTTTAAATTTTTTTTATAAAATAACTATTTAATTTTTAAACTTAAAAAAACGCTTTTATTTATTAAATGTTTACAAAAGTTTTTTTTTTCAAAAAAGCGTTTTTAAAAAAATGTTTAAAAAGTTTTTTAAAAGCCGTTTATAATATATTTTTTTTTAAAATAACTATTTAAAAGATGTTTTTTTTTACTTTTTGAAAAACGTTTTTTTTTTTACTTTTTAAAGAGATGGTTAAAAAACATTTAAAACAAATGTTTAAACATGTTTTTTTTTAATTGTTTAAAAAAAAGGTTAAAAGATATTACAAGTGGTTGGGCCACATATAAATGAAGAAGAGTCCACACATACAATTTTCAATGAAACATCTTTGAAAAAACAATCTGTATACACACCTAAATGTATGTGCGACGCATACATAAGAGGACAATAGAACTTTTTGAGAAAAAACAAACACCACCAGAGAGTCCTGGTTACTCGCATGGATTGTGGTCGCAGCGTGTCGTGGGTAACATAGTTTGCCATGATAAGAAACCCGAGTAACAGGATGTTTGCAATTAAAAAAATATATTTTTTTTAATGTTCAGCCCGTGTAATACACTGAATCTATCCTAATATTATATATTATATACATATACAAATACAAAATACAATACATACAAATACAAATACAAAATACTTATTAAGTGATTAAAAATGGACAAGTGTCACCATCAAATTTCACGTTATAATTTTTTTCCACCCAATTTCTCTTACCTCAAAACATTTAATTATTATTTTAAATGTTTTTTTTTAAACATGAGATTTATCTTAGTATTATACAATGCATACTTACATATTACTTAATAAATTGTTAAAAAATAGACAAGTGTCACAACCAAATTTCACCTCACGATTTTGTTTCCTGCCCAATTCTCTTACCTCAAAACATTTCATTATAAATGTTCTACATCCACTAGCTTAGCCTACTGGCAAATGTGTATAACTTTTTTTTAAGAGGTCTTGGGTTCAAGTCCCACTTGTAACAAAAAGAATAAAAAATGTGGGTTACAAGTTGGGCCAGGGTTTTTTTTATCACTAGTGGTGAGTTTGCTCCTTATGGGGATTGAAGATGATTGGGTGGGTAATGTAATGTCCCCGTCAGTGATCCAGATTTCCCTTTTAAAAAAACAAAGTATTTTAAAATGTTCCATTTATAAAACCAAAAATTTAAGCATTTAATTTTCATCTGTCATCTATATTTATTACTCAGTCATTAAATAATCAAAATTCATTTAATAATGAAAACATAAAAATCATAACTTATTAGGTTATTTATTATAATCTAATATGTAATCATAATAATGTCACTAATATGAAGAGTATAAGTAAATTATTAAATATTTTTATTTAACGTTCAGTCCGTGTAATATACGTGATCTATCCTGGTATTATATAATATACATGTACATATACAAACATACTACATAATAAATGATTAAAAAATGACAAATGTCACCACTAAATTTCACCTTGCAAATGTTTTTCCGCCTAATTTCTCTTACCTCAAAATATTTGATTATTATTTTAAAATGTTTTATTTTTAAACCAAAAATTTAATAATTTAATTTTTATCTCTTATCTATATTTATTATTTGTTTATTGAATAATTATTATACATCCAATAATAAAAACATAAAAAGTAATAACTTGTTTGGTTATTTATTCTAATATAATACATAGTCATAGTAATATCAGTAATATGAAGACTATGAGTGAATTATTAGATATATATTTTTAACGTTTAGCCCGTGTAATACACGGTCTATCATTGTATTATACAATACATATACATACTACTTAATAAATTAGTAAAAAAACAAACAAGTGTCACCATCAAATGTCTATATTTATTATTCATTCATTGAATAATCGATATTTGTTCAATAATAAATAATAAAAAATAATAACTTATTTGGTTCTTTGTTGTAATTTAATGCGTAATCATAGTAACATTAGTAATATGAAGAGTATATGTGAATTATTATATATATATCTTAATGTTTAGCCCGTGTAATACACGAGATTTATCATAGAATTATATAGTACATACTATTTACTAAATGATTACAAAAAATGAACAAGTGTGACCACTAAATTTCACTTCATACAATTTTCTCTGCCCAATTTTTTTTACCTCAAAACATTCAATTATTACTTTAAAATGTTCTATTTTTAAAACAGAAAATTTAAGCATTTTATTTTCATTCATCGTGTATATTTATTATTCATTCATCGAATAATTAATATTCATTCAGTTATAAAAACATATAAATAGTAACTTATTTGGCTATTTATCGTAATCTAATACGAGATGTTTACCACCCCGCGCGTTGCTGCGGGGTTGAATTTGTATGCTGAACGAAAATTAAAAAGTTAAGGGTATAAAGCGTAAAATTCTAAAAGTCTCGTGGTGAAAGTATAAAACTATAGAAGTATACTAAAAACAAAAGTAGAAAAGTTAAAAGTTTCGTATATATCATATCATATCATATCATATCATATCATATCATATCATAATCATATCATATCATATCATATCATATCATATCATATCATATCATATCATATCATATCATATCATATCATATCATATCATATCATATCATATCATATCATATCATATCATAATCATAATCTAATCTATCATATCATATCATATCAATATCATATCATATCATATCATATCATATCATATCATATCATATCATATCATATCATATCATATCATATCATATCATATCATATCATATCATATCATATCATATCATATCATATCATATCATATCATATCATATCATATCATATCCCATAAGAATATTAAAACAATTTTTTATTTAATTGTCAATTGTAATATAATACACAATCACAATAATATCAGTAATATAAAGAGTATAAGTGAATTATTAAATATATTTTTAACATTTAGCCCCGTATAATACACATGATCTATCTTAGTATTATATATTATATAATACATATAGAAATGGACAAAAAGTCTTTTAGCTAAAATTTTAAGAGTTTTCAGAGGATATATATGTAAGGGTATGTTTGGGAGTGCTTATTTGAGTGTAAAAGTGCTTTTGAGTAAAATTGCTTATTAACATATGCCTTTTTGAAATTGAGTTTCTTAAAAAATGTTTGGATTAGCTTTTATGGTGAGATTGCTTATTTTTATATGTAAAATGACTAAAAGAAGGTTATGTGGGTATAAAGTTAAATGGGGGTATTATGATAATAAGCCATCAAAAAGGTAAAAACACTTCAAAAAGCCAGGTTTTTGTGGCTTTTTGAAACTCTTTTTTAACCCTTAACAAAAAGCTAAAATGAAAAGTGCTTTTAAGTTTGCCAAACATTATTTTTAATTTATTGGATTTTTGAAAAACCAATAACTCAATAAGTCATTTTTAAATTGTTAGCAAGTAAATATGTCCTAAATTATCATCACACATTAATTACTCATAAATGAAAGTATAAACATTAATTATTCATAAATGAAAGTTTTCTAAATATTATTGTTCAATTTATAAAAAAAAGTTATAAGGGCATAATGTATACTCAATGTTACGTGGTGTGATTGCTAGGGGTGTTCAAAACCGGATACTCGGAATTTTGGATATCCGAAAATTTCGGATATCAGTTTTCGCTGTCTAAGTCCAAGTCTGAAATTTCGGACTGAACCCGGATAGTTATAACGGATATCCGAAAACATGTTTTATTTAAAAAACCATAACTTAACAAACAAAAAAAAACCGACAAAACGACAAAATAAATAAACATAGTCCAAGTCTTCAAATACAAATAAACATAAATTCGACCTAAAAAAACGACAAAACAAATAAACATAGTCCAAGTCTTTAAATACAAATCAAATTAACCAAAAATATATTTTAATTTATTTAAATTTTTCGGATACTGGATATCCGAAACTTCCGAAAATTTTGTAAATTGTTGTCCAAGTCCAAGTCCAAATTTTCTGATATCCGAGTTTCGGATATCCGAAATTCTGGATATCCGAAATTTTCAGATAATTCGGATACGAAATTTCGGATAATTCGGATACGGATTCGGACTCGGATATTTTTGAACATCCATAGTGATTGCCACATAG
>JBCNJP010000017.1:44760166-44823391 GCA_039602395.1 Deinandra increscens subsp. villosa | reverse complement strand
CTGTTCTCGCTGGTTGTTGCTTCAAGAACCAGGGCTCTCTCGCTGGCGGGAATCCGGTAAATTGCTTCGAGCTTCTTGAAATCAGGTTGCTTCTTGATAAGGTTTTCAAATTTGGGTGCTGCAAAAAAAAAACAACAGAAAAGTCAGAAACATGTTGGAAATTCAACAACAACAAGAAACATCAGTATCCTACCCTTCTCAACCCACTTCAACGGTAACTCCGTCCCCCCAGGAATCGAGTCTCGTTTGACGAAGAAAAAACGCTTCTTCCAGTCGTGGTCATTGTGGGAAGCTCGGGGAATCAACTGGGAGGTGGAGGTGCGAGCCTTCAGAACAAACCGGCTACAACCATGGGTTCTTAACTGATATGCTTCACAGATTTCAGGAATCCTAATGTTGAGATTCCTGGTTTGGTTCAACTGATCCAGAGAATACAAGATTCTCCCGACCATCGGCATGGTTTGGGAGTACGAAAGCCGGGTGGTTTTGAAAAACTGAGTGATAAGCTCCGGAAAGGGGAACGTCATCCCAAGCAGAAAAGGATAGTACATAAAGCAAACCCAAGTTGTGGAGATGAAATCGGACTTGGTAAGAGAATCGAAGGGTCGAAAAACAGTTTCCGGCGGAAAAATGCCGGAATTCTTCAATTCAAGGATGTCGCGATCGTTGAAAGTGCAGGTTTCTTCCTCACAGGGGATAATGTACCCCTGGTCATGGAAATCCTCGACGACCGGAGAGCTTAACGAAGAAGATGACCGGGTGTTTTTCTTGGCCATGGCCGAAAAACAAGAAGAAAACAAGAAGACGAAGAAGAGACTGACCTGGAATATTGAAGAAGCTCGAGAGGTTATGTGAGGAAGACAGTCAAAATCTTTATTTCGGATCTCCTATTTAAAGAAAAGATCATGATTAGTACTTGGACGCCGAGAAATCTGTCCCATCATAACCACTTTTATAGTCTAAACGCCGTGAAAAAGGGAGTCTTTTTGAATTTTAACAGCTGTCGAGCTTATCCACACCTGTTGAAATTCAAGGGGCAATTGTTGAGGGTTTATTTTCAGGATGCTCGCAGGAAGCTCAGATAGTTCAAGAATCATATTGTCATTTGGGAATCTCGTTTGCTCAGGTATCCTGATTAATTTTATTTCGCTAACCCTCATATTTGCCACGTGTTTTATTTGACCAGGTACAAGTGAAGTTGATAACCACTTCCGAAACTTAAGCTCCAGCTACGGTAGATCGTGAACCAAGTGAACGAGGAAGACCCATAACGGTCAAGTTAGTTGGACGTTAAGATCCCGGGAATCCCGGAAAGTTTGTTATTATTGTATTTGTTATATAAATCGAGGATTCGATCAGTAGGAACACACAATCAACACCGAATGAACACACTTTAGAACGCACAACATTGTATCACATAGTTCTGATCGATCAAACCTCCAACCCCTTGTAATATTTCATTCGATTATCAATAAAATTGTGTGGTAGCGGGCTCTTTAGGGCGGCTCCCGAGGTTTTTTTGCTAGGATTCCTAGAGGCAACTCGAAGGATCCTGGATTTTTCCCTCGTTACATCCTTGTGTTTAACTTTATATATTTCGAGCATATTGACAAGCACACTACCTCACATTCTAAGTTTGGAATACGAGATTCCTTTGTGAATTTTTGACCAAAACAGTTACTAGTTACTAAAACTCATGGGACACCGACTTTTGATCACCGCCACGTAAGACTTCCGCTGAATTAAAAATTTTGGGGTGTGACAGAAGTTGGTATCAGAGCCTATGGTTATAGTGAACTAGAGATTTTTATAAAAATTCTTGACTATAACCTAAAAAAATGATGAGTTTTATAAAAAGAAGCAAGACGACAAGATACGCTAATCCACGAGCCGAGAGAATTATGGTAATGTTGTGATTATATAGAAATGTGTGAATTGTTAAATATTTTTAACTTAATTTGAATACATATTAGTGTCACAGATGTCTATCCCAGAAGTTGTGTACTTATCTGACTCCGATAGTGAGGCCGGTGATGCAGTGGTGGCCAAAGCTATCAAAGGTCCTCAGACATGGCATGTGCTTGATACGAGCTCTTTTGCTGAAACGGCAGAATCCCAGTGGCTCAATTCAAGCAATGGATGGCTTCCGAGTGATGAACCATCCGAACCAATTCAGGCAATGTCTAACAAAGCAGGAAAGTTGGTTCTATCTTCATTAGTGGTGTCTTTGCCAACCTGGCGCAACAAGGAGACCCCTCTTAAGGTCTACTCGCGCCGGAATAGGAAGAAGGTGGTGGATAAAGGCAAAGCTCCCATTGATGCGAATGAACTTTCAACGGGGCCCGATGGAGATCAGGTTGTACCGGGCATGTGGCTTAATAACCCATCCGTCACACTTCACGAGGCATTGGCTGACCTTACGGCCAAGACCCATCGTGCAGTGAGACAGATGGATCATCTTGACAGTCTCACATTCCTGAACGCCGATTCTATGAATCAAATGCGTCATTGCGTTCATGATCTTGAGGTGTCGAGCCGCGCCGTGAAGGAGCAGTTTGATTACTTTTATTTTCTTTATTGGTGATGTCTATTGTTGGTAGGAAAACTTTGAAACTTTGAACTTATTTTGAGTATGACGTAGGTTCACACTAATTTTGGCGAACTAGATATTTATGGGTGTGACATAGATTCACACAACTTTTGATGAATTAGAAGCGAATGTTTGAATGAATGGATATGATGGTGTTTATATTGCATGCTTAGATAGTTAATATTTAAAACTATTGTCTTATTATTATATATATAAATAATAGATAAATAATGGCAACCGAAGCTCGTGAAGAAGCCAGTGGTCCCGGAGCCGGATTACCCGCAACCAACGAGGAATTGGATATCCTGATTTCGCAACATGTAAATGCCGCCCTTGAGCAACATGATGCTAGAACGGGACAAGGTACCACTAGGCAGGGCTCAGGGAGTCAAACGCAAGGATGTTCTTATAAAACATTCCAAAGGTGTAAACCTCGATCCTTTACTGGATTGGAAGGCCCTCTCGACATTATTCGTTGGATAGAAAAAATGGAATATGTCATGGCTATAAGTGGATGTAGCGCGACACAAAAAGTTATGTACTTAACTTGTTCGTTCCAAGATGAAGCCCTCTCATGGTGGAATGCTCAAATTAAAAGTCTTGGAGAAGAAGCCGCATATCGACTCACGTGGGATGAGTTGAAGGAAATGCTACTAAGAGAATACTGTCCACGACAGGAAGTTCAGAAACTAGAAACTGAATTTTGGAACCTAAAGATGGACGGTGCTGGAATCAGAGAATACACTTCTCGATTCATAGAATTAGCTAGACTTGTACCGCGTATGGTTACTCCGGAGTATGCTCGGATAGAGCGATATATTTGGGGCTTAGCACCACAAATACGAGGCATGGTTACGTCAGCCAAGCCGGCTACTATCCAGGACGCTATATCTCTTGCTAGATCATTAAAGGATGATGTTGTACGTGAAGGTACCCTGAGGAAGAAAAACGAAAACAAGAAGTCGTCTGACGCAGGAGCTGAGCAGAAATCCCTGAACAACAAACGGCGGAGATTTGGGAACTCTGACCGACGAGGAGGAAATAAGAAAGGCAGGGAAGCAGCCCAGGTGTTCGCAGTCAACACCAGTGAGACTAGAGGAAACATGAATCAGAGACCACCATGCAAGTCATGTGGTAAGAATCATGCTGGAGTCTGTAAGAAATGCACTAAGTGCAACCGTTTTGGGCATTGGGCACAGGAATGTTATGCCAAATAGCCTATAGAAGCGGAGAAATGAAACCCCAAATGCTATAATTGTGGAGAAGAAGGCCACTTTAGCAGGAACTGTCCAAAACCTCGGGAGCAGAACAACCGGGGAAGGGCATTTGAGATAAGTGCAGGAGCAGCTCGTGAAGACCATGCGGTCGTTACTGGTACGTTTTCTGTCAATAACCACTTTGCTTACGTACTTTTCGACACCGGAGCCGACTTTAGTTTCGTTTCCAAGAAATTTAGACCTTCTCTTGGAATAAAGGCTTGTAAACTAAACAAAAAGGTATTCGATAGAACTAGCCAACGGAGAACTAATAGAAACCGAGGAAGTAGTTCGAAATTGTAGTCTGATATTAGAGGGACATAGTTTCGATATCGATTTATTACCTGTAGAATTGGGTAGCTTTGACATAGTAGTTGGAATGGACTGGTAATCCAAAAATCGCGCAGAAATTATATGTTCCGAAAAGTTAGTGCGGTTACCACTCCCAAGTGGTGATACATTAACAATTCGTGGCGATAGGAGTGGTACTCAAGTAAGGATGGTGAACGTTATGAAAATGCAGAAGATGTTAGGAAAACACTACCCTGCATTTTTAGTCAACGTCATGGATACGAAGGCCAAGGTGCGTAAGCTGGAAGAGATCCCTGTAGTTAGAGAATATCCGGACGTCTTTCCTGAGGATTTGCCAGGATTACCTCCAACAAGGCAGGTAGAATTCAAAATAGATCTTATCCCTGGAGCAGCGCCAGTAGCAAAATCACCTTATCGTTTAGCACCGTCAGAAATGCAGGAATTGTCTAAGCAACTCCAAGAATTGCTAGACAAGGGATTTATAAGGCCAAGTTATTCACCCTGGGGAGCTCCAATATTGTTCGTAAAGAAGAAAGACGGATCCTTTAGGATGTGCATCGATTATAAAGAGTTAAACAAACTGACCATCAAGAATCGGTACCCATTACCAAGGATTGATGATCTGTTTGATCAATTGCAAGGATCTACCTACTATTCGAAGATCGACCTAAGGTCCGGTTATCATCAACTAAGAATAACAGATGAAGACGTTCCGAAAACCGCCTTTCGGACACGTTACGGTCATTATGAATTCTTAGTAATGCCATTCGGATTGACGAATGCACCAGCCATATTCATGGATCTCATGAATAGGGTATGCAAACCCTACTTGGACAAATTCGTGATAGTTTTTATAGATGATATCCTCGTTTATTCACGAACCAAGGAAGATCATGAGACACATTTAAGATTGGTCCTTGAGTTGTTAAGAAAGGAGAAGTTGTATGCCAAATTCTCAAAATGTGACTTTTGGATGCGAGAAGTTCATTTTCTTGGTCACGTCATTAATGAAAAAGGCGTACACGTAGACCCCGCAAAGATTGAGGCAATTAAGAATTGGGAAGCACCGAAATCCCCAACAGAGGTACGGCAATTTTTAGGATTAGCCAGATATTATAGGAGATTTATTGAGAATTTCTCCCGGATTGCTCAACCGTTGACTTTGCTAACTCAAAAAGATAAGAAGTTCGACTGGACTCAGAAACAGGAAGAAGCTTTTCAAATGCTGAAACAAAAGTTGTGTAGTGCACCCATCTTATCCTTACCCGAAGGAACGGATGGATTTGTAGTATATTGTGACGCCTTAAGACTAGGTCTTGGATGCGTGCTTATGCAGAAAGATAAGGTCATAGCATATGCGTCACGACAACATAAAGTGCACGAGAAGAATTACACAACCCATGATCTTGAACTGGGAGCCGTAGTGTTTGCTCTAAAAATTTGGAGACACTATTTATACGGTACCAAATGTGTAATTTTCACTGATCATAAAAGTCTTCAGCACATTTTTAATCAAAAAGACCTTAACATGAGGCAAAGACGTTGGATGGAATTACTCAATGACTACGATTGTGAAATTAAACACCATCCAGGTAAAGCCAACGTAGTTGCTGATGCTTTAAGTAGGAAGGAGAGAGTTAAACCTCTGCATGTTCGTGCATTAGGATTAACCATTCAGACAAGCCTGTCTGAGAAGATTCGCAACGCTCAACAAGAAGCCCTTCGGAAGCATAATTTGAGAAATGAAGGACTTATGAGTTTGGAATGCGAATTGGAGTCCAAAACGGATGGCACCAAGTATTTTATGAATAGAATATGGATCCCAAAATATGGTAATCTACGTAGCTTAGTCATGGGTGAAGCGCATAGGTCGAAGTACTCAATTCATCCTGGTGCTACAAAGATGTACAAGGATCTCAGGGAGTTTTATTGGTGGCCTAATATGAAGAGAGACATCGCATTGTATGTCAGTAAATGCTTAACTTGTGCGAAAGTAAAAGCAGAACATAAAAAGCCACCTGGATTACTACAACAACCTGAAACTCCTGAATGGAAATGGGAACATATTGCTATGGACTTTATAACAAAATTACCCCGCACGAACGGTGGTAACGATACCATTTGGGTAGTTGTTGATCGTTTGACAAAGTCTGCTCATTTTATACCTATGAAAGAAAAGACTGATGTTGAAACACTAGCCAAAATGTACCTAAAGGAGATAATGGCACGACACAGTGTGCCAGTATCCATTATATCCGATAGGGATGGCAGGTTCACCGCCCGATTTTGGCAATCATTACAAGAGAGAATGGGTACTCGATTGGACATGAGTACAGCATATCACCCTCAAACAGATGGTCAAAGCGAAAGGACCATACAAACTTTAGAAGATATGCGAAGAGCTTGTGCAATAGACTTTGGAGGTAGCTGGGATACTCATCCACCGTTAGCTGAGTTTTCCTATAATAATAGTTACCACTCAAGTATTAAGGCTGCACCATTTGAAGCTCTGTATGGAAGGAAATATCGGTCGCCGCTGTGTTGGGCCGAAGTTGGTGAAAAGCAACTAACTGGACCTGAAGTTGTTCAAGAAACAACTGATGGGATTATGATTATTAAAGAAAGGCTTAAGGCATCAGCCGATAGACAAAAGAGTTATGCCGACAACAGAAGGAGACCTCTAGAATTTAGTAAAGGAGACCATGTTATGTTAAAGGTTTTTCCCTGGAAAGGCATAATTAGATTTGGAAAAAGAGGCAAATTAAGTCCTCGATATATTGGACCATTCGAGATAATAGCTCGAATCGGTCAAGTAGCCTATAAATTACGATTTCCACCCGAGATGGATGGAGTACACGATGTATTCCATGTGTCAAATCTAAAGAAATGTTTGACGGATGAATCACTGATCTTACCCCCAGGTGAGATCCAGATAGATGACAAACTTAGATTTAGTGAGGAACCTGTAGAAGTCTTAGATTGGAAGACTCAAAAGCTAAGACGAAGCCGTATAAAGTTAGTAAAAGTACGATGGAATTCAAAGTATGGTCCCGAATTCACTTGGGAACGACTCGACCAGATGGAAAAGAAATATCCCAACTGTTCCGTCAGAAGCGAAAAGGTACGCTTTACAATAAATTTCGGGACAAAATTTTCTAAACCGGGGGAGACTGTGACATCTCACTTTAATTTTTTTGAATTAAGAATAATAAATTAGGATTAATTGTGACTTTGTGAATTACTTGAATATTATATTTAAAGACTCGTCACTATGAACCGACCAACGAAACGGATGAAATATTTCCTTTTGTTTAAATATTGAGTTTGATATAAGTTAGAACCTTAAAAGAAGGTTTTACGTTCGGTTAGTGATAAAATAGAGAAAATTACGCGATTATGAAAACGAACCAAGTAAATAAAAACGTCACTACATTTGGTCACGGACCAAGTGTGACGAAACTGAAAAATAATTATACGGTTCCGAGCGTAATTTAATTCTATGAATTTTGATATAAAATTCGTAGCAAAATGAGTCTGAAAAATATACCGCGAATTGCGTAACAACCAGACTTTTACCTGTAAATGACCTACACTAGTGAAAGTTTATAAAAAAAATGGTATGTATGCATGTATATGTCGTGTATATATATACGTGTATGTGTGTGGAAATGTAATGATGAGATTGCATAGGAAATTGACACCTAGCCCACCTAGGTCATCATTGCTCCCTTTAAAACCCTACACACACAAACATACACCACCACACTCCACCTCTCCCTCTCCCTCCCTCTTGATTTCGGCCGAAACCCCACACACACACACACATCAAAAAATTTCTTTGTATCTTCATCGTCTCAAGAACGTAGGAGATTCAAGAGAAGATTAGAGGCTTTTTGTTCAAACAATCAAGGTACGAACCATTACCTTGTTTTCTTCATCTAAACCCTCTAACATCTCAAAAACCCACTTTCTTAACATTTGATTTTCTAAAAAAACACTTTCACAATCAAAGTTTAAACTTGAGATGGTGAAAGAAGTTATAAACAAGCAAGAAACACAAGAAAACATGGGAAAACACACACCCACACTCACGGCCGTGAGTGTGTGTATGTGTTTGTGTGTGTATGTTGTTTAAAATTAGGGTTTGATCATCAAGAAACCCACATGCATGTTAAATCCAAGCTTAAAACATGAGTCTTGTGAAAGATTTAATGGATAATCTAATATAAAACCTTATATATAGGGGAGAGATATAATGAAAACCTCTCCGAGTTTGGAAAACCGTGAAAACCAAGCTAAAAAATTCGATTTTTGTTCTGATTTTTTTATGGTGATTCTCTAAGTTAAAAAGACCCCTTTTATGCAAAAAAAAATAAAAAAAACGCCTAGTAATTTTTTTTTAAAAAAATATTTTATAACCGAGGTTACATATGTAACAGGGTACTATTACATATGTAACCTCGGTTATAAAATATTTTTTTTTTAATTTGACTAGGCGTTATTTTTAATTTTTTTGCATAAAGGGGGGTTTTTTTAACTTAGAGAATCACCATAAAAAAAATCGGAACAAAAATCGAATTTTTTAGCTTGGTTTTCACGGTTTTCCAAACTCGGAGAGGTTTTCATTTTATCCTTCCTCTCTCTCTCTCTCTCTCTGTCTCTCTCTCTCTCTCTCTCTCTCTCTCTCATATATATATATATATATATATATATATATATATATATATATATATAATGGAAATTGAGAAAGGCATAGTGAACTTTTCTTTTTTCATGGTTTGGTCATGAAAGTTTGGCATATTGACATTTTCTACCTTAAACTTTAATATTTTGTTTTTCTTTCTTTAATAGAGTTTGGCATATTGATATTTTATACCCTAAACTTTAACACTTTTTTTTTATATTAAACTTTTCATTTTTCATGGTTTAGCCACGAGAGTTTGGCATAATGACATTTCTACCCTAAACTTTAACACTTTTTTTTTTTAACGGAATAGTAAATCTTAGTTTTTATAGTTTAGCTACATATGTTTCACACTTTTACATTTTCTACCTTCTAACTTTTGAAGTTTTTTTGTTTTAAGTTTTGTGATCTTCTACTTTAGCCACGAAACTTTTAACTTTTCTATTTTCGTTTTTTAGTATTCTTTTATAGCTATATACTTTATCCACGAGTCTATAGACTTTTACGTTTTATACCCTTAACTTTTTAACTTTTGTTTTTTAAACGTTTTTTACTTGAACTGACGGGTAAATGGGTGGTCTGTTGCGAAACGCATGGGGGTCACGAGATCAAATAAAACTGAAGGACACTGTTATTGCATGCCCCCGCAACGCGCGAGTGGGTTCTACTTTGGCCACGAACTTTTAACTTTTCTACTTTTGTTTTTAGTATACTTCTATAGTTTTATACTTTCACAACGAGACTTTTAGAATTTTACGCTTTATACCCTTAACTTTTTTAACTTTCGTTCAGCATACAAATTCAACCCCGCAACAACGCACGAGGTGGTAAATATCTCGTATTAGATTACGATGAATAACCAAATAAGTTACTATTTATATGTTTTTATAACTGAATGAATATTAATTATTCAATGAATGAATAATAAATATAGATGATGAATGAAAATTAAATGCTTAAATTTTATGTTTTAAAAATAGAACATTTTAAAATAATAATTGAATGTTTTGTGGTAAAAAAAAATTGGGCAGATAAAATTTTATGAGGTGAAATTTAGTGGTGACACTTGTTCATTTTTTGTAATCATTTAGTAAATAGTATGTACTATAAAATTCTATGATAAATCTCGTGTATTACACGGACTAAACATTAAAAATACATATATAATAATTCACATATACTCTTCATATTACTAATGTTACTATGATTACGCATTAAATTACAACAAAGAACCAAATAAGGTATTATTTTTTATTATTTATTATTGAATAAATATTGATTATTCAATGAATGAATAATAAATATAGATGAGGGATGAAAGTGAAATCTTTAAATTATCGGTTTTAAAAATCTTCCTACTTTAATAAATAATTACAATTTTTGACACATGTCAACACTAGATTCACTCTAATAAAAGTTTTCCCTCCCAAATCTACCCCCTAACTAATTATTTTTTTATTAGAAATTATATCCTATTTTATAATTAATTATTATATATTTGTATTTATTTATATTATGAAATTATGAAAACCATATATTAGTTTTCATCTTATTTTTATTTAAAATTATTTTTTATAAACTATTATTATTTTTATTTTAATAAACATATAAAAAACTTATAAAATACCAACAAAAACTTATGAATATTATATTTAAGGACTCGTCACTATGAACCGACCAACGAAACGGATGAAATATTTCGTTTTGTTTAAATATTGAGTTTGATATAAGTTAGAACCTTAAAAGAAGGTTTTACGTTCGGTTAGTGATAAAATAGAGAAAATTACGCGATTATGAAAACGGACCGAGTAAATAAAAACGTCACTACATTTGGTCACGGACCAAGTGTGACGAAACTGAAAAATAATTATACGGTTCCGAGCGTAATTTAATTCTATGAATTTTGATATAAAATTCGTAGCAAAATGAGTCTGAAAAATATACCGCGAATTGCGTAACAACCAGACTTTTACCTGTAAATGACCTACACTATTGAAAGTTTATAAAAAAAATGGTATGTATGCATGTATATGTCGTGTATATATATACGTGTATGTGTGTGGAAATGTAATGATGAGATTGCATAGGAAATTGACACCTAGCCCACCTAGGTCATCATTGCTCCCTTTAAAACCCTACACACACAAACATACACCACCACACTCCACCTCTCCCTCTCCCTCCCTCTTGATTTCGGCCGAAACCCCACACACACACACACATCAAAAAATTTCTTTGTATCTTCATCGTCTCAAGAACGTAGGAGATTCAAGAGAAGATTAGAGGCTTTTTGTTCAAACAATCAAGGTACGAACCATTACCTTGTTTTCTTCATCTAAACCCTCTAACATCTCAAAAACCCACTTTCTTAACATTTGATTTTCTAAGAAAAACACTTTCACAATCAAAGTTTAAACTTGAGATGGTGAAAGAAGTTATAAACAAGCAAGAAACACAAGAAAACATGGGAAAACACACACCCACACTCACGGCCGTGAGTGTGTGTATGTGTTTGTGTGTGTATGTTGTTTAAAATTAGGGTTTGATCATCAAGAAACCCACATGCATGTTAAATCCAAGCTTAAAACATGAGTCTTGTGAAAGATTTAATGGATAATCTAATATAAAACCTTAAGATCTTGAAAGAAAACTAGTAACTTTGATGACACATGCATGGATAATAATCATAATTTTATGTGATTTTATGTGAAATCATATGTGTTTGATTTACTAGTATTTGATGTTAGTATTATGTTAATCATATGTATATACATAATATTAGGGTATGAAACCCTTGGATTTTAAATAAAAATCCAAAATTTGTAAATAAATATATATATACTTGAACTTGGAATAAAAAGATTAAATAAAATCAAGATTTGGTACTACAATTGTAGTAAATCCACCTCACGGTCGTCAATGACGTCTACACGGTCGGTAACGATTGTCACCAAGATAAAACCCCGTGACTATTTCTCATAGTAATTCCGCCTATAATGGTCGGTCATGAGAAAACACGAGTGGTACACGCTACTTATGTAATATTATAAATTATTAACTAAAATATAAAAGCATTATATAATATAAATACAAATTATATAAAAATAAATTAAGGTCAGAATATTTATGTCAAAAGTATAAAATCTTGCATTAAAAACTTGGAGTAATTAAACCCCCATTAGTGGGTATGTTGTAAATTGAACTTTTAGTGTATTTAATGCATTAAATAGGTAGAAAATATAAAAATATGACAAAAATCCGAAAAATCAAGTTTGGTCAGTAGTAAAAGGTTAGTGATCAGTAGATATGAGTTAGAAAATTATTTTATAATTTTTGGAATTTATTTATTAATTAAAATGATATTATGTGCTTAAAAATGGCTAAAAATGCTTAAAAATAGAATAAATTAGAGAAATAATATAAAATAAATTAAGGACCTATTTTTGACAGTAGACAACTAATATAAGTGAGAATAATTAAAAACTTAGGTGAAAATGGCACCCGAACCCTAAAAACGATAAAATTATGCATTAAAATATGTAAAATTAGTAAAAATAAGGTATAAAATAGGAAAATGATGGAGATCAGTGACTAAATAAATTAGGATGTATTGATAACACTTATAAAATATATAAAATATTGTGGAGGTGAAAACTAAAGTATAGGAGAAAACTAAGTTAAAAACCGATGCCGAAAAGTCGTAAAAATTCGTATTTTAAAGAAAATAAGAAAATAAATTCCATAATGACTTTAGTTAAGTCTAATAATACTTAGTGGGCCATAAGATAAAAGGCTCGTCACTAACCTTTTGCTATTGACCAAACTTGATTTTTCGGATTTTTTGCATATTTTTACATTTTCTACCTATTTAATGCATTAAATACACTAAAAGTTCAATTTACAACCTACCCACTCATGGGGGTTTAATTACTCCAAGTTTTTAATGCAAGATTTTATAATTTTGACATAAATATTCTGACCTTAATTTATTTTTATATAATTTGTATTTATATTATATAATGCTTTTATATTTTAGTTAATAATTTACAATATTACATGAGTAGCGTGTACCGCTCGTGTTTTCTCATGACCAATCATTATAGGCGGAATTACTATGAGAAATAGTCACGGGGTTTTATCTTGGTGACAATCATTACCGATCGTGTAGGCGTCATTGACGACCGTGAGGCGGATTTACTACAATTGTAGCACTAAATCTTGATTTTATTTAATCTTTTTATTCCAAATTCAAGTATATATATATATATATATATATATATTTATTTACAATTTTTTTATTTTTATTTAAAATCCAAGGGTTTCATACCCTAATATTTTGTATATACATATGATTAACATATTACTAACATCAAATACTAGCAAATCATAACCACAAACACATATGATTTCACATAAAATCATGATTTTTATCCATGCATGTGTCATCAAAGTTACTAGTTTTATTTTTCTTTCAAGAACTTTGTTTTTCACCTTAGAACATCCTTCAATCTTTCACAAAACTCATGGTTTTAAGCTTGGATTTTCACATGCATGTGGTTTCTTGTTGATCAAACCCTAATTGTAAACAACATACACACACAAACACATACACACACTCACGGTCGTGAGTGTGGGTGTGTGTTTTCCCATGTTTTCTTGTGTTTCTTGCTTGTTTATAACTTCTTTCACCATCTCAAGTTTAAACTTTGATTTTGAAAGTGTTTTTCTTAAAAAATCAAATGTTAAGAAAGTGGGTTTTTGAGATGTTAGAGGGTTTAGATGAAGAAAACAAGGTAATGGTTCATACCTTGATTGTTTGAAAAAAAAAAGCCTCTAATCTTCTCTTGAATCTCCTACTTGATTGTGTTCTTGAGATGATGAAGATACAAAGAAAAATTTTTGATGTGTGTGGGTGTGGGGGGGGGGGGGGGTTCGGCCGAAAGCAAGAGGGAGGGAGAGGGAGAGGGAGAGGTGGAGTGTGGTGGTGTATGTGTGTTAAATTTTAGGGTAGAAATGTCATTATGCCAAACTCTCGTGGCTAAACCATGAAAAATGAAAAGTTTAATATTAAAAAAAAAGTGTTAAAGTTTAGGGTATAAAATATCAATATGCCAAACTCTATTAAAGAAAGAAAAACAAAATATTAAAGTTTAAGGTAGAAAATGTCAATATGCCAAACTTTCATGACCAAACCATGAAAAAAGAAAAGTTCACTATGCCTTTCTCAATTTCCATTATATATATATATATATATATATATATATATATATATATATAGAGAGAGAGAGAGAGAGAGAGAGGAAGGATAAAATGAAAACCTCTCCGAGTTTGGAAAACCGTGAAAACCAAGCTAAAAAATTCGATTTTTGTTCCGATTTTTTTTATGGTGATTCTCTAAGTTAAAAAAACCCCCCTTTATGCAAAAAAAATTTAAAAAAACGCCTAGTCAAATTTAAAAAAAAAATTTATAACCGAGGTTACATATGTAATAGTACCCTGTTACATATGTAACCTCGGTTATAAAAGATTTTTTTTTTAAAAAAATTACTAGGTGTTTTTTTTATTTTTTTTTTGCATAAAAAGGGGTCTTTTTAACTTAGAGAATCACCATAAAAAAATCGGAACAAAAATCGAATTTTTTAGCTTGGTTTTCACGGTTTTCCAAACTCGGAGAGGTTTTCATTATATCTCTCCCCTATATATATATATATATATATATATATATATATATATATATATAATGTGATCATAATAATATCAGTGATATGAAGAGTATGAGTAAATTATTAGATATATTTTTTTAACGTTCAACCCGTGTAATACCCGGAATCTATCGTAGTATTATATAAGGGTTAGATTCACTAAAAATCGTATTTTGATTAAAAATAATAAGAAAAAATCTCATTCCTTGATTTTAGAAATCAAGTTAAGATTTAAGTTCAATAGAATAGGAGAAATATTAAGAGGTAGGGGGTATTTTTGGTATATCATTTTTTGTTGTTTTTTCAAGTTTTCCCCCATACTTTTTTAATGTTTATAATTTTTTTCATACGGCATTAACTTTTTGTAAGTATTAAACTATAAAAACGAGCATTTTTTCTTTTTAATGTGAGTATAGTATGATATATAAAAACATAAAAACATTAACTTATTTGGTTATTTATTGTAATCTAAGACATAATCATAGTAATATCAGTAACATGAAGAGTATAAGGGAATTATTAAAATTTATTAATATTCAGCCCGTGTAATACACGGGATCTATCATATTATTATATAATAAATACATACTTACAAACTACTTAATAAATAATTAAAATCTGGACAAGTGTCACCATCAAATTTCACCTCACATATTTTTTCCCGCATAATTTCTCTTACCTTAAAACATTTAATTATTATTTTAAAATATTTTATTTTTAAAACCGAAAATTAATGGTTTAATTTTCATCCCTCATCTATATTTATTATTCATTCATTGAATAACTCGTATTCATTCAATAATAAGAAAATAATAACGTGTCTAGTTATTTATTGTAATCAAATACGTAATCATGGTAGTATCAATAATATGGAAAGTATAAGTGAATTATTGAATAATTTTTTAAAGTTCAGCACGTGTAATACACGAGATCCATCCTAGTATTATATAATACATACTTACATACTAAATAAATAATTAAAAATAACAAGTATCATCATCAAATTCCGCCTCACAAAATTTTCATGTCCAATTTCTCTTACCTCAAAACACTTAATTATTATTTTAAAACATTCCTTTTTTAAACCGAAAATTTAAGTATTTAATTTTCATCTCTCATCTATATTTATTATTCATTCATTTGATAATTAATATTCATAGAATAATAAAAACATAAAAAAATGTTCCTTTTTAAACCAAAAATTTAAGTATTTAATTTTCATCTCCATCTATATTTATTATTCATTCACTTAATAATTAATATTCATTCAATAATAAAAAGATAAAAATAATAACTTATTTGGCTATTTATTGTAATCATATCATATCATATCATATCATATCATATCATATCATATCATATCATATCATATCATATCATATCATATCATATCATATCATATCATATCATATCATATCATATCATATCATATCATATCATATCATATCATATCATATCATATCATATCATATCATATCATATCATATCATATCATATCATATCATATCATATCATATCATATCATATCATATCATATCATATCATATCATATCATATCATATCATATCATATCATATCATATCATATCATATCATATCATATCATATCATATCATATCATATCATATCATATCATATCATATCATATCATATCATATCATATCATATCATATCATATCATATCATATCATATCATATCATATCATATCATATCATATCATATCATATCATATCATATCATATCATATCATATCATATCATATCATATCATATCATATCATATCATATCATATCATATCATATCATATCATATCATATCATATCATATCATATCATATCATATCATATCATATCATATCATATCATATCATATCATATCATATCATATCATATCATATCATATCATATCATATCATATCATATCATATCATATCATATCATATCATATCATATCATATCATATCATATCATATCATATCATATCATATCATATCATATCATATCATATCATATCATATCATATCATATCATATCATATCATATCATATCATATCATATCATATCATATCATATCATATCATATCATATCATATCATATCATATCATATCATATCATATCATATCATATCATATCATATCATATCATATCATATCATATCATATCATATCATATCATATCATATCATATCATATCATATCATATCATATCATATCATATCATATCATATCATATCATATCATATCATATCATATCATATCATATCATATCATATCATATCATATCATATCATATCATATCATATCATATCATATCATATCATATCATATCATATCATATCATATCATATCATATCATATCATATCATATCATATCATATCATATCATATCATATCATATCATATCATATCATATCATATCATATCATATCATATCATATCATATAAGAACATAAAAATAATATTTTATTTAATTGTCAATTGTAATATAATACGCAATCACAATAATATCAGTAATATAATGAGTATAAGTGAAATATGAAATATATATTTAACGTTTAGCCCCGTGTGATACACATGATCTATCTTAGTATTATATATTATATAATATATATAGAAATGGACAAAAAGTATTTTAGCTAAAATTTTAAGAGTTTTCAGAGGATATATATGTAAGGGTATGTTTGGGAGTGCTTATTTGAGTGTAAAAGTGCTTTTGAGTAAAAATGCTTACTAACATATGACTTATTGAAATTGATGTTTTTTAAAAAATGTTTAAATTAGATTTTATGATGAGATTGCTTATTTTTATATGTAAAATGACTAAAAGAGGGTTATGTGGGTATAAGGTTAAATGGGGGTATTATGATAATAAGCCATCAAAAAGGTAAAAACACTTCAAAAAGTCAGGTTTTTATGGCTTTTTGAAACATCTTTTTTAACCCTTAACAAAAAGCTAAAATGAAAAGTGCTTTTAAGTTTGCCAAACATTATTTTTAACTTATTGGCTTTTTGAAAAACCAATAAGTTAATAAGTCATTTTTAAATTATTAGCCAAATAAATATGTCCTAAATTATCATCACACATTGATTACTAATAAATGAAAGTATAACCATTAATTACTCATAAATGAAAGTTTTCTAAATATTATTGTTCAATTTTAAAAAAAAGTTATAAGGAGATAATTTATACTCAATGTTACGTGGTGTGATTGCCACGTAGTCTGAACCACGTTCATTTATCACGTACATGGGGTATACTTTATATGGTGTGGTGTGGTCGTGGTACAATATTTTTTTTTCTTGACTTTTTAAAAAGTTGATATTGCAAATAGAAAAAATTACATTAATATTAAAATTTTAAATTACAAATATTTTGAAGTAGAAAATAAAAAGAATAAAAACTACAAATACTTGAAATAAACTAAATAAACGATTTTTTTCTTCAATCTTTTCATAAATAACAAATATTTGAAGCAGAAAAGTTTTTTTTTCTTTTAAAAAGTAATCATTTAATGGCCCCAAACAGATGAAATTTGTACCGTTTAACAACTACTCTAACCCTTCACGCCCGTTAAACTCTTCGTGTGGAAACATCGCGCCACCCCATCAAGCGGATAGGGGCGGTGTTTCGCGCCACCGAACCCTCTGTGCGTCATTATCACGTAGGTATACCAGATGCATTAAATATTTTGTAAATAAGAGCCTACGTCTAAAATAAGCTCTCACTTACTTGTTCAACCACTTATGTGCATACAAGCAAAATGCTAAGCGTCGTATAATGTACTCATAATATATTGTTCAATCATTTACAAATGTCCGTGTTGTGTTCACCGATGCATCTCGCGAACACCCCACTATTAGGTTTAATTACTCTAAATATTCTATATTTTTTTACATAAAATAATACGAGGCAAGATGATGCTTGTTGATCAAACACGATGAAATAAACGTAAAGAAGTGTTATTTATAAATACACAAGATATGGATAGTTAGACAAGATTCGACTACGAAATAGATTCGATAATAAATGTTTGTATACACGCGTATATAAATTTATTAACAAATAATAGCATTGATGAAAATAACGGCAACTTTACCTGCATAACTGAAACGATTTTGATTTACCACCATGGCTATCTATTGCCAACATCGGTATCTATCATCAAAAAATATGTTTACTTGTTAGCTTACTAAATATGTCACGACCATATTTAGTGTGATTAACGTCCAAACTTGACGCATCATTGATAAATAATGGCGGCAACTTTACATGCATAACTGAAACGGTTTTGATTTTACCACCATGGCTATCTATTGCCAACATCGATATCATTCATCAAAAAGTATCTTTACATGTTAGCTTACTAAATTTGTCTCGGCCATATTTACTGCGATTAACGTCCAAACTTAATGCGTTGTTGATAAAAATGGCGGCAACTTTACTTGCATAACTGCAACGGTTTTGATATTCGCACCATGGCTATCTATTACCAACATCGATATCTATCATCGAAAATATGTTTACTTGTTAGCTTACTAAATTTGTGACGATCATATATAGTGTGATTAACGTCCAAACTTGATGCGTCATTGATAAAAATATCGGCAACTTTACATGCATAACTGAAACTGTTTTGATATTATCACCATGGCTATCTATTACCAACATCGATATCTATCATCGAAAATATGTTTACTTGTTAGCTTACTAAATTTGCCACGACCATATTTACTGCGATTAACGTCCAAACTTAATGCGTTGTTGATAAAAATGGCGGCAACTTTACCTACATAACTGAAACGGTTTTGATTTTACCACCATGGCTATCTATTGCCAACATCGATATCTATCATAAAAAATATCTTTAATTGTTAGCTTACTAAATTTGTCACGACCATATTTAGTGTGATTAACGTCCAAACAACTTGATGCGTCATTGATAAAAATGGCGGCAACTTTACCTGCGTAACTGAGACGGTTTTGGTTTTACCACCATGACTATCTATTGCCAACATCGTATTATCATCGAAAATATCTTTACTTATTAGCTTACTAAATTTATCACAGACGTATTTAGTGTGATTAACGTTCAAACTTGATACGTCAGTAATACAGATCTATTGACCGAGTAACGAACAACACTAGCAAACAATTAAACAATTTAACTCGATTCATGTTGGTTTAACACTTTATAAAGTAATATTTGAGCTAACGAAAATAAAATTAAGTCGAGTTGTGTTGGTTTAACACTTTATAAAATTGTGTTTTCGTATACATAAATTGTTTTTTATTTTTTAATTTTTTTTATTGATATACATGGGAAATATTTCCTATAAATTGAACCGAACGAGACAGTCCCAAATACAGAAGTGACTACTCTTCATTCTCTACATCCCTATCAAACATCTCATCTCAGGTAATGTTTCGTTCTTCCAATTTTGATCATCCTCTATTCGTCGGAGGTTTGATCGTAACTGATTAAGACGCAAGGGGCGTTAAGTTGAAAATTGAAACTTGTACAATTATATATAGGCGGTGTTGAATCGATACAGTTATAACTTCAATCATACATACATTTGAAGAGGGGGAAATTTAGGGTTTGAAAAGGCGTTCGTATTTGTTTATTCGTTTGATATACTCCATATGTGTTTATTTCATTTTTTTTTCTCACTCGATTATGTATTTGTTGATTTGGTTTGTAACTGTATGAATTCTATTTGATTAGAAATGTCTATCAGTTATGAGGATTGATTAGAGTAGTAATGTGGATATTAGTAGTTATATCTCTGAAATTCTTGAGATGCTTATTTGGGTGGGGTTATGGTTGATTTTGAAAGCCTAGCATGATGAGAGAGAGGGGGAGAGAGAATTTGAAGCTTTTAGGCTTCAAAATTGGTGGTATGGTTAGTTTTTGAAGGTTTTAGGCTTGAGGGTTTATAAAAGAAGTATTTTTTTTTTTTTGATACGCACTCACAAAGCCCTGGGCTTGTTTAGGATTCAATTTTGAAACCGATCCAAGGTAGCCGAGGAGCATGGTGTACAAACCCCCCAACCTTACAAATCTCTTTGAGCTTGAGATGAATGAACTGTAAATTCCTTTCCAAAGTGGCCAAAATCTGGTGCTTTTGAAACTGGTTGAAATGTGCACTCTTCATTTGTTGGAATCATAATAATGTTTGCTACAACTCATATTTACAATAAGTTTTTAAAGAGGGGAGGGTCTTGGACTTGTAGTCAAAATATACATCTTTGTTCTGAGAACTTTTGATTGTTGAATTTTGAGTTTTGATTTTTCTGCCATAGTGAAATCCTCAATATTCACCATCGATATTGAGACTATTGTATCCTAAATTATATCCTTAGGAGGATAAAAAAAGCTTTTAAAGTTTAATTGACTTCTGTAAGTTGATACCAAACCCTCTTATAATCTTGTTGAGTTGATTTTTGATATTTCAGAATCGGTGGACGTGTGAAAGTGACATAAAACTTTATATAAATTGTCAGCTAGGTGACGCTGAACCAAAATACAGAGTTGATCGCTGAAGTCATCAAACCTTTTGACCTCGCTGGAAATACACTCTCTGGATTTCTGTTAAAGCTATTAAAATCTCACATAGCAGGTAATAAACTTTCTTTGGTTTAATTTTATATACCAGGGGACCGGGCTTTATAATTTGAAAAGCTATTTTCATTTTGTTGTAACAGATTAACTCCTGAACCTTTTTTGAATTGTTTGTTAGCAATCTTATTGGTCTTGATCAATCACTTTCTAGCACCTAATTTTACTTTGTGATCTTAGAGGATGTAATGATTTTCCTGGTTCTTTTTTTTTAATTGGCAAAGCAAGAAGATATTCACAACTTCAAGGTTGATTACTAGGTGGGCCAGAGACTATCTAATTGTGGTGAGCACCTGTTCAAACATACATTCACTTGTTTAAATTTTCATTGAAATTTGAAGGAAGTACAACTCTGTTCATCAACCGAATATTGAGATACATAAGAGATAACGACTGCGAAAAAGATAACCGAGAAAACAACAACAGCGTAGGATCCAAACACAACCAGACAATAAATAAGAACATGCTAAAATTCTACTGAACTCCAAAAACCAAATTTAAAGCATGTATATATATATGTCAATTGCAAAACAAGAGTTAAACGAAGCTAACGAACCCATGATAGAATGACAATCCACAATTGAAGATGACTCATCTACCATAAACCTCACTAGTAGCACCACCCCCCACCCCCACCCCCCACCCCCCACCCCCCCACCACCATCACACCACCACCACACTCACACACACAATCAACAAATTTTATCTTCATGATTAATTTCTCTAAAGTTGAATAACATCTCTAAAATAATTATTGACCGGTTTACTATAAGATTACATACTATGAGAGTCAATGTCATTAAAAAAGTCTCCGAAAAATTGCTTCAACATTAAAGATTTAACGGTCTGCTTTTGATTGGCCCTGCTAACGTCTTAAATGGTATTCTTCAATCACAACTGATAGTACATCATCCCCTTCAGTTGGTAATTCTGCTTTGAGAAGTGGTTAAATGACACTCTTTGTAAATTGATTGGTTTCAAATTGGAAAATTTAGGACACCATTTGTATGATCCTATTACAGTTATGAGAGGTTGAGGGGCCTTTTCTATCATAATTTTGTGTATTATGTTTAGAGTGACGGTATATGAACTATCAGGTCCTTGATGAATACATGTTTGTTTGAGATATATCTTGTTTTGCATGGTATTTTAGCGTTTACTGTCTTGTAGGGTATTAAATTTTTATTATGGTGTCTTTGGGGGTTGTAGTTGCATTATTTATTAGTTTGAGGCTTGATTGCAACTAATTAGGATGTAGGGGGTTAAGTTGAAACTTGTACGCTTATATATATGGTCTATGGTGTTGGATCGAGAGCACAAAAACCTAAACCATACTTTGAAGAGGGGAAAATTTAGGGTTTGAAGTAAAATCAATCATGAAGAGTTCGAAACGGGCATTTCTAGCTAAAAAATCAGGGTACAAATTCCTTTATCCAATATGCGTTATTTGATTTGATCTTCTCCCGTTATGTTTATTTCATTTCTTTCTCACCCGATTAGGTATTTGTTGATTTGGGTTATACGTGATGAGGATGGCATTAGTTATGTCTTGATTAGATCTATCAATCAGTGATGGGGATCAAAGTAGTAATGAGGACCGCATTAGTTATGTCTTGATTAGATCTATCAATCAGTGATGGGGATCACAGTAGTAATGAGGATCGCATTAGTTGTGTCTGAATCCTTGAGACTTTTATTACGAATCTCTTTGAGATGGTTGAACCAGAAATTTACTTCTAAAGCTGTCAAAATCTTGTGCTTTTGTAACCTTTCTAAATGTAAACAAGACAAGGAAATGATTTAAAAAAAACCCGTATAAAATCGATCTTAACTCTGATCCGTTACACTTATTCGTTGCAATTTACAAATTTTGTTAGAAATTTTTGCAATCACAATGCTGAAGTATTTATCCTAAGATGGAGGCAGTGAGGATCTATGTTACAATACACCTTTTACACTTCCAAATCTTTATAAGCTGATCAGTTCAATATATTTAAAACGCAGGTTTGCAGGGGCCCAAAGTGACCCTGGGGAGGTGCAACTCGTGCGAAGTGCAGGAGACGGTGGGTTTGTGTTTTGGCATCGATCAGGAAGAATGCCAGTAGGACCTTCAATTTCTCGTGAGACACAGTATGTTTATCTTACATTTTATGGTGTCCACTGCGTGTATATTTTTATTCATTTGTGTTTCTTCTTATATTATATTATTATTGCCGTTGTTATTGTTGTTGTTATTCTTATTGTTTTTGTTGTTATCATTGTGAGTTGCCAATCAAAATTTTGTGTTTGATGGCCGAATTAATATTATTGCAGTTACTCCGGTGATTCGGAAAACATCATTCCTGAGTTGTCTGAGGAAGAACAAAACGCAGCCCAGGAAAGCTTCTCTGTTTTTTTCAAACCGACACAATTGTATATAATTCTTGATAAAATGGCTTCTAGAAAGGTAATTTACTCATTTAGTATTCTTTTTCATTTTTATAATTTAATTTAGCTTTTAGGGAATAATTGATGTATTTGCATTGTATATGAACTTAATCTTTGCTAGTTCTCAATTTATTGCCCTTACCACTCTGCCCCATTTCTCGAAGTAACAAATTTATTAAAAAAGATGATTATAGTGACACACATGGAGAGTCGGTTAACTGTTGGAATGATTTTCATGCAGCCAAGGTTTCTAACAAGGTGTTTGGACTACAAATTAAAAGAGAAGCTCAAAAGCAGGTAAGGGATACTACATAATCTCATGCCTGCTTTCTACTCCACTATTTATTTTTTTCACTGTTATATTTCCATGTTTCTCTTTCATAATATTTGACATCCTAATACATTTGATACCTTTATACGCTATGTTTGTTACATAACAATTATGTTATAGATCCTTTGGTTCCTGTTGTAACATTTATCTATTTTTTGTAGATATTTTAGTAAAAAGGCGAATTGATCACTATTTGTTGATTCGCTTGTTATTTTTGTCTAGGGTGCAATTATCAGTATCTATAAGCAGCAGACATCCTGATGACGGAGAGCAAACACCATCCATTTCTCCTTTGTATATACTATTGGCCAGACCAGTGCCTACTCCAAATGGGGAGGTAGTTCTATTAATATATGTGTGTGTGTGTGTGTGTGCTCACACACATTTTGGGTTACCGCTTTATTTGCTATCTCTTTTTTAATATGTTATGCTCCATTAATTTCTCTAATCCCATATGTATGATTTCCTTGTCTGGTATCTAGACGCTGCGCTCCAGCTGTTATAGGTTCAAACGAGCCTGCAAGTTGACTGCTTCTAATGGAGCACAGACAGTCGATTCACCACAAGCCAGATTTATTCTTCCTGATATTGATAAATTATCAACAGAGTTCAAATCTGGTTCTCTTGCTATATTATTGGTACATTTTGGTATGAAATGTTTCCTAGTTTGATTGTTTGCAGAAGAATACTGTGCTTTTGTTTTATTTTAGTTCTTAAGGTGTATGTATTTTGCAGCTGAAATGACGAATCAACCGGAGATTGACCTGACAAAGGATCATATGGTTTCTCCCTGTAAGATATACTTTATATAATTGATATCATGTGCCTATTTTGCATGTAATGTTCAATATCGTCCATCCATTTTCTCATCTATAATATATTCATGCTTTGCAGCGTACGAGGGTTACTGTTCTATGGCAGAGACTCCAGTTGATTTTGTTCATTTTTTAAGGGAGAATTCACCGAAAATCAATCTTGGAGAGAGAGCTCAGATCATGCCAACTGTTAGCTTAAGGGCATGTTATATGAAGGTAAAACTTTTAAGTTTATTTGGTGAAGAGTGCTTAACTCTACAAACCCAAAAGGCACCACCCGAGTCATTAATAAAGCAACACTAGAGTGCAACACAGGATCACCTTAATGTTTTGTTATGTTTATGTTCCTCAATCTCATTGATGGGAGTTGGGCTGATTTTGCAGCTGAGCTCTTCAGGTGGGGTGAAATGCGTATCTTTTGACTTCCCACAAGATGTTGAAGTTGCGGTATGTATCATCTTGACTCAATACTTTGTGGTATATATAATGGTCGTGTTCTTAATTACTGGCCATGGTGGCATATTATGGTATCATTTACCAAAGAGTATATTGCAGCAAGTACCAATTACTATAACAGCAGAAGAGCTTGGGGCAAAAGATATATCGCCTTTGGACTTGCATTCACTGAACATTTCTACTGATAAGCTGCCTGAAGTTCTAAGGTGGTTAATGTTTGAAGGGTAACACGCATCTTTTCTCATTGCATTCTGGAAGTAAAATTAAAGTTTCTTATGCTTTTGTTGTCAGGCAAAGAACAGGAGAGGTCACATTCAAATACAAATACTACGATAATATGTTGCACATGGAAGAAGGTACCTCTTGTTTACCGTGTATAATTTCTTGTTTGGTGGTGGTTGAATCTTGTTATAAACTAATCGTTTTCTCCGCAGCTAAACCTTATAAGGGTTTCTACTTTTCTTGATTGGTTTCCTTTTTGCGATCTGATAACATTATTTACATTTTGCAGTTACGGAAGGTTACAGCTGTCCATTTTGCTCGCAAAAATGTGCAAGTTACAAGGTAAATATGGTTTGGTTTGTACTTATTTGTATGTAATATATTTCAGTATTCTTATGCCTGTTTCACTTGGGGTGTGACGTCTTCTTTCAGGGACTTCAATGTCACTTACCGGCATCTCATGATCACTTCAACTATGAGTTCTGGGTTGGTTATTGCATAAATCTACCATGTTTTTTTCAGCTTCGCATTAAAATACACTAACCCTAGCTTATAATGATGTTTAGGGTGATGCGGGTTACCGAATTGTGATTGTGACTGCAAAGATCACTACAGCCTCTTCTGAGGTCATAGTTTTCTTTCCCTATTCTGTAGTATAGCTTATGGAGATTTTAAGATGCGATTTCGTAAATTGGATGCGTTTTTTTATAACCAGCTATTTTTTTCCTTGAATCCAGATAGTTGGCAAGCTGCTTACTAGTAGAGAAAAGGCGTTTTCCTTTTGGTAAGTCATGAGCTGTTTTTTAATAGGTTTTTGCTTTTAATTACAAGCAAATGCATTTTTTTATGTAACTTAGAAGACCTGACCTCGATTTTCACAGCCATAGGCCCATGAGAAGAAAGAAATCAGAGAGACAAAATACAAATCCTGCTGGGCCACTTGTGTCATCAGATTCAAATATTCCTGGTAAGATAGTTCATATGAATTCATTTGTGGCTGACAACTGTTTGTTAATTCTTTTGAAAGGTTGGAGTACTGACATTGTTTCTTCATAAATTCAGATGTTTCGGAGCCCATTGATGGTGAATTATACAGTCCTACTACTGCATTGGCATTGGACTAACCACCCTGCGGAAATGAAGGATACAAAGCTTGGATTAGCATTGACAAATATTTTTCATCTCTTAGAGAGTTGGGTGGGCATTAAGCTAGGATTATTAGGATCATAGAGTGAACAATTATCATGGAACGTTTATGTGTACAGTGAGTGTTAATTACATAGCCAAAATAGGGTGATTTTTGACTCACAACGATAAATGTAATTTGGGGCTTATCAATGGAAATTATTTTATGTATGGACTCCCTTATTGCTTTGTCAATGGACCCGCAACTCGCTTCAAGGGCGTTTTACCACTCTAACTCTACTGGTTTTGCCATTGGACCCAACTTGCTTCACCACTCTAACTTCTAAAGCACCAACTCTCTATCCTCCAATTTCACAGCTATGTATCTGCAAGCTCTTGGTCTCTCACCCTTACTTACCAGAGACACCTCTCTGACAATCATGAAAATCTAAATTTTTTTTTTGAACAGCAAAGAGAGATATATTAGAAAACCACATCTAGCAAGAAACTAGAGTAGAAAAAGATACATAGAGAGTAAACTAAAAATTACAATTAATACAAAGGGTCATATTTCCAATGATTCCAATCAAGATCTAAAAACTTTGAACGGGAGGATAGCCATATAGGTAGGTTTCTGATTTGATTTCGTCCAACAGTCTTCTTTGGTGAGTATTACGACCCTCGAATTCTTTTTCGTTTCTAGCTTTCCAAAGTTCCCAAACCAAAGCCGCGATGATTGCTTTGAGAATTTTACTGTGACGGGTATCGGGACCAAAGTTCGAGGTTTGACAATAAGCTTGTTCAAAGAAAAGTAAAGGGGGGATGAGGTTTTTAGTCCAGGAGGCTACAAGATCCCAAGTTTGAGTGGCGAAGGCACATTCGAAGAGGAGATGGTTCGTTGATTCAATGTAGGCAGAGCACCAGGAACAAGACTGGATCGGTAATGAGATGCCACATTTGAGGAGTTCTGCTTTCACCGGGATTCTGTTAAGAGCTGCTTTCCAGACGAAAATGTCTACTTTTTTAGGAATCCAGTTTAACCATTGGTGCTTGAAAGAGAAATTGGCCCATGATTGCTCCAGCCTTTTGCGAATACTGCTAGAAGAGAAAAGGAGGCTGTTGCATCCTAGCCAGACCCAACTATCAGGTCCGGGGAAAAGAGTGAAGGAGTGAAAGATAGAGGATAGTTGTGACAGTGAATTCCGTTCAGACGTGGAGGGCTGAGATTTCCAGTTCCGTGTTACAGATGTTGTCCCGGAGGTGGAGGTAGAGACTCTTTCATCAACTAGGCAGGATTTGGATTTTTCAATACAATAGAGATTGGGAAACAAGGATTTCAAGTTTGTTTGCGAGATCCAAGTGTCATGCCAGAAAAGAATAGTTGAGTTGACTCCCGGGGGTCCTCCCAAAAGTTGATGCCTTCGTCAATGAGGTCCTTGAATACGTTGGTGATTGGTTTCCAGTACCCAGAGATGGTTTTGCGGAGTGGTAGGGAGTCATGAATCCTACGAGATGAGTGAATGGCTTTGATTACAGAGACCCAGAGGGCCGATTTATCGGTTTTGAAACGCCAGCCCCATTTGGACATTAGTGAGAGATTGGCAGCCCTCAGGCTGCCGATTCCAAGACCGCCGTTGGTTTTTGGAGCAATGATTCTTTTCCATGTAACCCACGGGATTTTTTTGTGTGACGACGTGTTACCCCAGAAGAAGTTTTTGCGCAGTCGCTTAAGTTCAATGATTATGGATGAAGGGGCCCGGAAGAGTGATAGGAAATACGTTCGAAGAGAGCCTAGGACCGATTTGATTAGAACTGCTTTTCCACCTTGGGAGTGAATTGAGGATTTCCAGCCATTTAGGCAATTCTTGAATTTCTGCACTATCGGTTCCCAGTGTTTCTTGAGTCTCATGTTTGCACCAATAGGAATACCCAAATACGTGAATGGCAGTTTGTCCACTTTACATTGGAGGATGGTGGCCATGAGTTCCATCTGTTGCGGTTCCACACCAATGCCAAAGAGTCCGCATTTGTCGAAGTTGATTTTGAGACCCGATGACGCGTGGAAGCATCTTAGGAACCTAGCGAGGTACCTGCAGTTTGACTCACGCCATTCCCCAAGGAAGATCACGTCATCAGCGTATAGGAGATGGGACAGTGATGGGCCGTCGTTAGGCAATTGGATGCCTTTGAACATGCCTGATTGGATGGCTTTTTCAGTGGCGATGTGTAGTGCTTCCATAGCGACGATGAAGAGAAATGGACAGAGAGGGTCACCCTGCTTTACCCCTCTTTGAATTTGGAATTCACGTGTAGGTGACCCGTTGACCAGGATTGAGGTTTTGGATGAGTAAAGACAACCTTGAATCCATGATCTCCATTTCAATGGGAAGCCCATCTGAGAGAGGATTGAGTCAAGGAAGTTCCAGTTCAGACTATCAAAGGCCTTTTCGAAGTCGACTTTGAAAAGTATAGCCTTATGTTTTTTTGTTTTTTTAGCCAAGCGATGGTTTCGTTCAACATAAGAGGGCCATCAAGAATTGATCTGTCACCGACGTATGCTGATTGAGTGTTGCTAATGACGGATGAGATTACTCCTTTGAGTCGAATGGCGAGGACTTTTGATATGACTTTGTATATGCAACCGATGAGGCAGATTGGACGAAAATGTGTGAGTAGGAGCGGGTCTTTTTTCTTAGGGATGAGGGCAATGAACGAGGAGTTGCAACGAGGACTGATTTTTCCAGAGGAGTGAAAGTGTTCGAGGATTTCCAGGAGGTGAGGTCCAATTAGGTCCCAGTGAGTTTTGATGAATTTGAAATTGAAACCGTCTCGGCCCGGAGCCTTGTCGGCACCGCATGACCAGACTGCCCCTTTGATTTCTTGCAGCGTGAAATGGGAGGTAAGGGATGTGGATTCGGTGGGGGTCAGTTTTTTGAAGTTGTCAAAAAGGAACAGTGGTCTGTCACCAAACGGTTCGGTGAACTTTGTTGAGAAGAATTGGAATGTTTGTTCTTTGAGGGCGTCAGGGGCTGTGATCCAGTTTCCATTGTGGAGAATGCCGTTGATTTTGTTTTTTTTGCTGTGCGATTACGAATGAGAGAAAGTATGTTGTGTTCTCGTCACCGTCGATCAACCATTTGATTCTTGATTTTTGCTTCATGTCTTGAGAATTTTTCGCATTTATTTCCTTTGCTTTCTTGATGGAATCTTGACTGAGGGATATTTCTGAAGGAGTTAGTCTGAGCACCTCTGCTTTTAATTCGAGGCCATCAATTGTGTCTCTAATGACCTTTAGCTCATAGTCTTCACTGTTTCGGAAGTCGACATTCCAAGCTTTTAGGGCCACCTTGACAGATTTTAGTTTGAGATGCAAATTCCTGTCCGGCTTGGTGTTTTGGGGCATCTCAGTTTGAGAGAATGCGGAAGTGACAGTGTCCAAGTAACCCGAGCGACTAAACCACAAATTGTAAAATCTAAATGCTGAAGGACCAAAGTCTAAGACGTTAGTAACTAAAATCAGCGGACAATGGTCCGAATGTATCCTCGGCAAAGCCGAGAGGGACGCATTTGGCCATAACCGCATGAATGAGTTCGACACAATGACCCTGTCAATTTTGCTAAGTTTGTCTCCTTGATCAGAAATGTAGGTGAGTTTTCTCCCGCCCATATTGTATTCCCTCAGGCCCGAATTTGCAATGAAAGTGTTAAAGTGTGAGGCATTAACAGGACAGAATTCAGAGTTTAAACGCTCATGAGGAAATCTTACCTCATTGAAGTCACCAAGGAGAATCGCCGGGATGGTTGGATGTTTAGCCAGTTTGAGACTCAGTTCTGACCAACAAGCAAGCTTTGAGGGTGTATCATGAGGGCCGTAGATGTTGAAAATTATGATTTCTTATGAAGTGCCTGTGAGAAATCCTTTGGTAAGGAGGTAGAATTTAGATTTGTATGAAGCTGTTTTTGGAAAGTTACGGGGTCCCAAATGGATATGAGTCCACTAGATCTTCCCGAGGCATTGCACCAATCAATTTCAAAGAATGATCTGCCCCAAAAGGAAGACAGGTTAATAGTGGTGGAATTTTGGAATTGAGTTTCTTGGATTGCAACAAATGAGATGTTATGAGTGATCTTCATTGATTTGATCCAGTCGTGTTTGTCCATGTTCCCGATTCCTCTGATGTTTATGGAGAGGAATTTCATTGGGAACGAGGGCGTGTCACGATTGTTGGAATGAGATTGTGGAGTATGTTTTCATGCCCTTCCATAATAAAACCGACTTCATTTCCCACATTGATTGTTTTTGAAATTTCCTCATTATGTGCCGATCTGATTGGTCTGAGGTTCACTGGTGCACTGGATGAAACATGAAATTTTTTGTTGATTGTCGATTCTTCTGATGAGTTTTCTTGTTTCAGCTTTTGTCTAGGAAGGCCCCCGAGATGGAAGTGACAGAGGTTGTTGCTGAGCCTGAGGGGTGGGATAGGCAATTTGTGGTTAATGGAGGGTTTGCGATTTCTGTTACGAGAGAATGTTTTCAGTGGTTGAGGGTTCAAGGATTTGGGTGGGGGGTTTGGCACGTGGAGGAGGGGTCTGTGTAGAAGAGAAATCGGTGATGTTGGCTGGATGTTGTTAAGCAAAGACGGGTCCATGTGGGGAGGATGGGTGATGTCTGTGTGTTTGTGGGAATTATTTTTTGAGGTGATGATTTTGGGCCTGGGTGAGAGGTTGTTGGAATTATTCGGAGTTATGGGTTTAAGGGAATTATCTTTAGTGGTGATGATTATAGGCCTGGGTGAAAGATTGATATTATTTGGAGATTGGGCCAGATGGGAAAAGATGCGAATTGGGCTTATATGAGGGGGATTAGGGTTAGGAGGAGTGTCTATGGCGATGGTATATCCAGAGCTGCTTTCCTCAGTCTCAGGTACAATTAATGGAGAAAAGGGTAAGTTTGCAGGGTTTGGTAAGGGATCATAGTAGGGAGGCTGTCGGGAGAAAGGGGAGACATAGGGAGGAAAGTTTGACTTCTGAAGGTGACGGTGCCAGGTTGGTAGGTTGTCTGCGGCAGGTTGCAGGTGGGTCAGGTGTCAGAAGGTCAGCGCCGGAGAGTGTTTCCGCCGGTGACCCGTTGGCAGAAGCTACCGCCGGAAATCTTGCCGGAGATCTCGCCGGAGATGCAAAATCGTTGGCAGGGAGGTCATCTTCGTCCCCGAAATCATCTCATCATCAAATAGGGATGAAAACATATTAAAATCATATTTATCATCTTCGGAGTGAGATGATGATAAGGCTAGCACCGGTGGGGACCAGTTTACACTATTTTCACAGACCCATATCCGAAATTTTCTTTGATTCCAGCGAAGGATGATTTCAGATTCAATTCTTTCTACTTTCTCAGTTAAGACATAAGCAATACCGGTGGTTACATCATAGTCTTGCCAGCTAAAGTCGGTAGATTCAATTACCTTACCGAATTTTCCACCGATTGCATCAAATGTGTCAACATCGCGAATATGAAAGGGAACACCTCTGATAGTGAGCTGGGCAATCCTTTCATTGCTTAGATCCTGACCCTCCCAAGGTTGAAGCTCACTGAAAGTTTTTGACCAGGTGTGTTTATGATTGATTAGAAAATCTTTTGTCTCATCAGAGGATTTGAAGGTCAGAATTAGAGATAATCCTCCAATATAATGAGTGGTCAGATTAGTGTGGCCTTCTTCAACCATGAATGTGTCGGCGTTATACAGATGGTGGATGTCAAAAGCAACCCCTATCAGTGCTTCTTTTTTCCATATTGAAGGGACGAGAGGAGGGGTGTCGGATATGGTGACCTCCAACTTTGGTTTGGTGGTGGTGGGAATGGTTGATGTTCCGGCTATGGCATCTCGGTATGAAATGGGAATGGTATGGCGATTCATAAAGTTGATGTGATTCAGGAGAAGAGGAGGTGGGGGGAGGATGTTGGAATATTTATAATTATATAAGATTTCTTATACTTATATAAATATTCTATGGCCATCATAATCATTTATCTTAATCACTTATTGATCTTATTACCCTATTTAGGTATTTATTCGATGGACGCAATTGCCCTTACTAAAATATTAGGGTTTCCCCTTGGGTGTATATATAAGGAGACTAAATGAGAGGAGGAGGCTAATGAGTGAAAAACACCATAAAAACACACACTTAAGAAACCATGCGCTCTCTCTCTCTCTCTCCCTCTTATAGAATTCGTAACCTTCTATGGTTACCTAATCAACCATCCTAAGCATACACCCTAAACGGGAACTCGTCAAGAGATAAAGATGGATACCTCAAGCTATTATCATCAACGATCCACAATGGGTAAGTATCTAACCCTTATCCGTCTAATTTTCTTATGCGACTTTTAGATCCGTTTAACATGTGGCATCAGAGCTTTGTGTTGCTTAAATGAATCCATAAAGTCGCAAGCTTTATGTTAAATATCACGAAATCAAACCGGTTTCTTCACCTCACAAACCCTAAGTGCGTTTCTAACCACAAAAACGCAAAAAGGTTAAGTCTTTCACTAAAAATCATGCTTTTCCACAAAAGTTCATGATTTTCGAAGAAAAACTTGAAACCCTAACTGATTTCGTGCTTGAAACGTTGTTTACGTAAAAAATTATTCACGTTCCTTGCGCCTCAAGTTAAAAACGTATGCGTCTCAGTCCCAGGGCAGATCGTTAAGGCCAAAACGATGCCCGGATCGTAAGGCATAATGAGCCTGATCGTTACATGGGCAAGTCGTTAAGACTTCCGTTAGCCTGGTCATTACATGGCCAGATCATTAAGGCCAGATCGTTAAGGTCAGATCGTTAAGGCCATATCATTAAGGCTAAATGAGCCAGATCGTTACACCAGATCGTTAAGATCATTAGTAACAGATCGTTAACGATCCTTAAAACGTATAAACGGCCTTGGAGCGTACACGCTTATCTTGGACGTACATAGACTCTTAAGCGTACACTAATATTCAAAGCATACACTAGTCTCAAAACGTACACTAACGCTCGAATGTACGCTAACTTCGACCGTACACTAATTCTCGAGCACATGCTAACGTGAACCTTATGTGATTAAACGTAAACCTTATTTACCCTTTGAAATTTTTCGGGGCTTATTATTAAATTTGTTTTGTTTAAACCTTACAAACTTATGTTTTACAAAACCCTAACACCAATTAAAATCAGATAACTAATTAACTTGTCTTATTTAAAAGTTAATGACAAACATCTAATAAAGGTTTCAATTCTGGCCAAAGCTGATTTGTTACCTACATAATGTCCTTTAACTTTATCTTACAAGTTAACTTATTGACACTGATTGACTATCAAAATTAGATTAATTTATTAACTAGTCTCAATCAAGTTGATGACATCTTCAAAAGTAGTAATTCTGGCCATAGCTTATTTGCTACCTTAACTAATGTCATTCAATTTTACTCACTAGTTACTATATAAATTAAACTAATTCATTTTGCTTAAATTGATAACATCTTTAAGACTTCGATTCTGACCAAAGCTGATTCTTTGTTTTTACTATGATTATCAACTAAAATTGAGCATTCGCCTTATACATACATGTGTTTCCTTTCTAGCCAAAGCTGATGGGTCACACCTGTATAAAGCGAAACTAATTTATCCATAAAAATTAAATGTATCATTTCTGGCCAAAGCTGACGTGTTACATTATTTTTTTTGCACATACCCTTATTTTGTTCATAATGCTTAGGTGATAGGCAAGTAACCAAAGCGAAGACGATTCACTTAAGTAGAACCTAATTAGTCTGTTATTTTGGTGTTGTAACAGACTATATCACATCCTCTTCTGTTTCATAATTGCACATTATTATCGTAATGCAATATTACTATGCCTTAGTTTATGATAATACGTCATTATTTTGCCTTATTTTATGATTATGCATTTTATTTATGCCTTAATTAATCATAATGTATTCTTATTATGACTTAGTTTATGATAGTGCATTTCTATTATGCCTTAGTATATGAATATCATAGTGCCTTAGTTTTTTAAGTACCCCATAGAATCACTCTTAGATCTTCTTTTCAAACTAATTTAACCTCTAATCTCCATAACTAATCCACTCTAAACTGATAATCACTAAATGTTTCCATAAATGTTTTCCTCTCATCATAATGATCTTGATTATCTCTTAAGACAAAAGACTCTTAATTACTCTCTCTAATAAAAGGTTGTACAAAAATGAGTAAAGTCTATTCATATTGTCTATCATGATAATCAAAATCCTTTCAAATAATGCTATCAGGGGAGATGTTTCAGATTTCCTAATCTAAAACATCGTGTAAGTAATAAAATTCAAAAGAACTTCTTAAATGCATGCAAACACTTTACATCTAATGATGCTTAGTACAAAGTGTGAATTAGGTTAATGATTTAGTGAACACATCATATTTATTAAAACATGACCCTAAAGGGCTCAGACATGTTTCAAATTAAGGTTATTCTAGTGCATTACTTAATGAATCCTTCTTAGCACACTTAAAACATATTTTAAAATCATCACTCACAAGTACCAAAGGAAAGCGAGTGTATGATAACTTTGTGCATAAAGATGGATAAATGCCTTAAACTAGAAAACCAGATTTGTTCACCTAACTATCACTAACCCTTATAAAATAAAATGGCTTAGATAAAGAGGATAATTCTAATTTCTAAAATAAGACACAAGAAAATTTCCAGTTCTAAGTTCCTAATGGAACAACTGGCTAACAAAGAATAATCAATAATGATAATTGTGCCCATAAAATTTTCAAACTAACACAGTGAATTTATCTAGTCTTATAAAGATCTCTTATAATCCATACACTAGAAATAAACCAAACAACAACTATAATGAGAGTAAGTGACAAAATCGATGTCATATTGCACAAACCATGAAATCTATCATTGTATTACACCTTATGATACCTTATTATGTTCCAACATTACTTGGACCTTAGTATCATTACTAAAGTAAGACATTGATAGTTATAAGGTTTCACATGACTATGACAATATCACTATTAATCAATCATCTGATGGAATAAAGCTATACTGAGCTTAACTCCCTAAATCAGAATAACGTTAGAAGTTTATTCTTCCATAGCTAAACTAAAATCCGAAAGGAGAAGTTGAACGTTATAAACTATGTTTGGTTTCTAAAGGCTATTATCAGTTAAGAACTCCTTTCCCAAAGGGTTCTTCGAAGAAATCATTATTGTCCCTATTACTCACTCATGATTACGAGTGACATTTAAAGGACTTATAAAATATCTTTCCCTAATACTCACTCAACATAAAGACATGTTCATAAGCAAAACTCAAGGTTTCAAGCTGAAAGTTAAAGAACACTTAGTCTTTAAGATGAGTAAATTTAAACAAAGGGTTAATGTAAGCAAACTTACAAGTGAAGCTTAAAGTTTGATGAAGTTACAGATGTAACCATTCTTCATCAAGAATATGTGGATAAATGGACCTACCTTAAGATGAGTGGGAGCAACTAATACAACACTTGCCCTTACATATACACTATTTTAGGCAAGTAATATGTTAGTTTGTTGCATGAGTCAAAGCGACTTATTCTCGCATAATTTTTTACATTAAAATCTTGGAAATGCTTCCTACGCAACAAGCATCAAAATACACCAAGACTTAACTATGTGTTCAACATGCAACGTTGTTCTCAGTCTATGACTCTGGAAATTAATGGAGACTGATAATAAAGGTTCAAGTAATTAAATCTTATGCTTCATTAGTTAGAAGCCTTACTTATGTTCAAGTCAATACTCGTTTAGATATTGCCTACATATTGCTAAATATTAGAAATGATGAATATCATTTCCTGAAGCATCTAAAATGGCATTACAATATCTATAAGAAACGAATGACTATAAATTTGAACTATAGAAGAAGTGAGAAACTTAAACTTAGTTGACTTTCTTTAAGTTTTGACTTATTGCATTCAAGAGAAATAAAAATGTCAACTCAGGGGTATATCCTTATGTCTACGGACAGATTTATCTCATGGAGGAGTCATAAGAAATTGATAACGGCAACCTAAGTTATTATGACAAAATGTGTTTTGTCACTAAATGTTGTTGGTAAACTTATCAATTGACTCATAATTCCATAACTCCAAAGTCAGCTGCCCTAATTTCTTAAAACAGTAACAGTTTTGAGTGGAGCTGCATTAAAATTTTCGATACAAGATTATTGTTCATTTAAGAACAATTAGAGGAAACTAAGTCCTTGTATTGAAAACATTCATGATATGCTTAAAGGATCCTATAACTCATGGTCTATCCTCATAAGTCTTTTCTAAGAGCTCATAATTAAGACGAGGTTTACTAATGACCAAGCATATCACAATATGAATGACTAATTATTATTTTTTCCTCATCCCTTTTGATTTGTTTATCTCTAAATATGTTACGCATGCCTAAAGGGACATATAGACAATTCATACACAAATCAACGTTAAGGGCTTATTTTGTCAATAATTCTAATTTTAAGTTGAATTTCAAATTCGAGGTTGTAGTATGATTAATGGGGGTCTTGAATTGGATAATCAATTCTATAACTGTATTTTTCTGCTGCAATTCTGATTTAAAATTGAAACGAGTATTAAACCCTGATGAGGCTTATCTAATATCTCATTATAAATGATTACTCGGCCAAGTGGGAGAATGTTAGAATATTTATAATTATATAAGATTTCTTATACTTATATAAATATTCTATGGCCATCATAATCATTTATCTTAATTAATTATTGACCTTTACCCTATTTAGGCATTTATTCGATGGACGTAGTTGCCCTTACTAAAATATTAGGGTTTCTCCTTGGGTGTATATATAAGGAGACTAAATGAGAGGATGAGGCTAATGAATGAAAAACACCATAAAAACACACACTTAAGAAATCATGCCTCTCTCTCTCTCCCTCTATAGAATTCGTAACCTTCTATGGTTACCTAATCAACCATCCTAATCATACACCCTAAACGGGAACTCGTCAAGAGATAAATATGGATACCTCAAGCTACTCTCATCAACGATCCACAACGGGTAAGTATCTAACCCTTATCCGTTTAATTTTCTTATGCGACTTTTAGATCCATTTAACAGAGGAACGTTCTATTACGATTGTAGAGTGAAGTATGAGATTGTGGGTGGTGGTTAACGGTAGCGGGGGGGGGGGGGGGGTGGAGGAGGTTGATGAGGGTGGTTGGGATTGAATCGGTAAGGGGGTGGAGGGATTCTGGAATGTGGAGGGTGGTTTGGAGGGTTTTTTGAAAGCAAGGTGATGTGTTTGGAGGTTCCATCGAGGCTGATTCTGTTAAGCTTGTCGATCATGGCCTCTTTGTTCTTAACACCGGTGAACCTTACAAAACCAAAAGTATTCCCTCTGCAATCCTTCTTGTTTGCAACATATGCATCTTTCATTCCACCGATAAAACTCAACTTTCTCCATAGGGTTTCAGTTGTGCAATTGCAGGGAAGGCTTGTAAGGAGAAAAAAGGTTGTGGTGGTGGATGGGTGGTGGGGTTGGTATGGTTGGGGACGCTGCTATTGCTGCTTACCTGTAGTCCTGAGTCTTTTTTCGGCCATAGTCTAACCTTCTTCATCGTTCCCTTGGCTGCTTCCTTCTCCTAGATCTCTCACACACTCAGTTTCTCTCACACACTCTTTCTCTCTCACGCACTCTTTCTCTCTCAACATTTTTGATTTTTTTTGGGGAGGGTTATCTTTATGAAAATCTAATGGCAACCTAAATCCATAAAGTTTCTTATAAACCCTGCATTTGAACGAAAAGATGAAAAGCATGTAGTTCTCACTTGCTCTTATGGTATAATACGATGAAACGTTGTTTTCAATTTGCTATCAACACACAAAATCACAACAGCTTGGATTTGAGAATTTTGAACTCGGTTAACAAATTTACTAATGTAATTTCTGTTACTTAATTTGATAATTGTTATTGTAGTGCATGTCTAGTGATTCCCTCAGAACAACATGATGAGTGGAGATCCAGAAGATCCCATTTGATGTGACAAATGAGTAAGCCATTTTGTCAGGAACAATTAAAAACTGCATCTTGAAGCTGGAAACTTGAGAGTCAAACTGTGACCTAAACCCATTGCCACCATGACTTAAACATGAAGTTGAATCATTTTTACACGATGACACAATAGCACATGCAAATTTTTTCTTCACAACGGACACGCGATTCAATGTCTCAACCCACACCTAAATCAATTTTGAGCCGTAACAAAAAAATCTAATAGAAATTGACCGAACCATCGTTACAGTTATTGTTAAGTGTATATTCATAACCTTGGTTATAAAATTAATCAAAACCGAACCGAACTCTTTGTTTTTCATTTATTTTGCTAATATTTCTATGTATTTCCTGTTGGACTGATATCGTAATTGGTTAATAGTTAGGTATTAATTAGTAAATGTTTATTAATTATTTATAGAGTTATTGTTAGACTCGAATAGGGTTTAATTCTTTAATTAGTTTTTGGTTAGGATATTAAGCAATTAGTTATTATTGTAAACAAGTTACTTGTTCTCCGAGTTTGATTAGTATAAATATGAGTTGATAAGATCTTTGTAAATTGTCCTGGTTATTTAAATTAAATTAATTTAACGTTCCTGATTTTATTACCTGTGATATCCATTATTTCTATGTTTTTCCAACATATTTTCATGCATTTTCTTTTTGCATAACCAAGCTTATAACTTGCATATGTTTGGTTGAAACATTCACACCCAAGCTAAAAACCTATATATTTCAACTTGAAAATACATTGTACAATTAACCGGTAGTTAGCCAAAAACCGACCATGATTGTTAACCGAAGCGATAATAACCAAACTAGCGGTTATGGTTATAGTAGAGACCATAACTAACTTTGCACACCCCTCTTCGAGACTAACAAAGGTAATTGGTACTTGTATTCACTTTCCATCTTTTCTCCGGAAGAAGCCAAAGACGAATCAATGGTTTTCCTTCGCTTACCTTTTCACTCCGTGTTTGGCGATCTATCAAGAGGTACACGCATGGTTCCTGTTTTATTGTTTGAATATTCACTCCATGATTGGTAATGTAATTAAACTGAAGGTTCATGTCTAAGAAGTGCCCACTGATTTGTGCTTATGGAGCTATCCGTTTTGATGCGTTGGCTGAATGGATATATCATCTGAATGGGAAGCTTTTGGGTCATTCTTCTTCATGATTCCACAGGTAATTAGATACATCAGTTTGGTTACTATTATATAGGGCTATCGTTTTTATGCATTGGCTAATATATCATCTGAATGTGTGTATTAAATAAAGTACAGGTTGAGTTTAATGAGTTTGAAGGAATTGAAGTTCGACAGGTTACTTTCAACTCAAAATTAGGGTCAAATAGATGAATAGATTATGAATAGTTTACTTACTTGATTAAAGCTTATTTGGTTGCTCTATCACATAGTTAGGGTCGAGGTATAAATTAGTATTTGATTTGGTTGTTATAACAGAATTATTGTGATTGGTGATTGTGATTGTGATTTTCTTATATAATATTGTTAAATGTCATGTTAATTGTTTTTATCTCTATTGTAGCAACCACTTTTGAAGACATAAAAACCATTTATAATTTTGTTTTTGCATTGTCTAACTATATATGTATATGTATTGTTTTTTTCCTTTTTGGTATAAGTTTAGTATTGTTTTATCTATTGATCCCAATCAACTATAGGGGTGTTCAGAAACCGTAGAAACCGAATCAAACCGGTTAAACCGGACCAAAAAAATCGGTTTGGGTTCATAATATGTATAATGGTCCGGTTCACGGTTCCAAAAAATAAAAACCGGCACTTGCGGTCCGGGTTACGGTTTTGGTTTTATTTATGCGGGTTCAACCCGGACCGGTCCGTAATTTTTATATATTATGTATATATTTATATATTATATTTTAATCTTTTAAATTTTTGTAAAAACCTACTGGTGGCGACCTTTTAGTTATTTTAATCTAGATATACTCAATCTGTGCAAAAAAAGATATACGCAATCAAGGCAATCACGCATTCAATTTTCTTGTAATACTCCTCTTGGCGTGACCGTCCCTTTAGTTTCTCACCTTTTCTCGATCATTTAGCCGATCCTTTCTCCCTGTGCAGCAAACCAGCAATCATCGAATCATTGTCATCCCCATTCTCTTAAAGTGGCAGAATGTTTGTTATTTTCTAAGATTGTTTTATTATAGAAAGGATGTTTGATTGTTTGTTACTTTGTAGTTTGTAACTTGTAAGTTGGTTTTATTCATCAGGGACCAAACTGGCATATAATCAGCCCAGAACCGGCCCAAAACAGGTCCAAAAATCAGCCAAAAAAAAAGAGTTTGCAACTTGGACGGTTTAAACCGGTAAAACCGTAAACCAAACCGGTTAACCCGGTTTGGCCGATCCAGTTAACCCGGACCAAACCGTTCGGTTTGGTTTGAAAAAATTCTAACCCGTTTGTTACGGTTTGGGTTCAAAAAATCCTAAAACCCGGACCAACCGGACCATGAACACCCCTAATCAACTATAATGGGTAGGGGTGTTCAAAATCGGATATCCGAAAATTTCAGATAACTGATATTACTATCCGAATCCAAATCCGTATCCGAAATTTTGGATATCCGAATAGTGAAGTGGATATCCGAAATTCCAAGTTTGTATAAAAGATATAGATTATTAAGAAAATGATGCTGATAGGCAGTGGCGCAGCTTAGTGGAGACCGGGGGGCGACCACCCCCTCGGTTTTTTTTGGCCGTAGTGCTAATTTCTATGATTTTTGAATTTTTTTTATATATATATATATTAAGGACCGCCCCTTCGGGATTAGGATTCGTGACTTTTCGCCCCCGCAAAATCTTCGCCCAAGCTTCGCCAATGCTGATAGGATGCAAGAAACCTAAATTAAAAGAAGAAAATTATCGATCATTGATCCATAGATAAACAGTTTAACTCACATTTCACAAACACAAAATCCATAGATTTGAAAAGGCATAGATAGTATCGACAAAATCTATCTATTGATTAACACAAAATCTTAAAACCAACTCACAAAAAACACATCTGTTCATGGCAACAAATCAATACAATTTCACTCAAACAAAGACGACACCATAGATGGACTGATCATTTAATTATAAATTGCATCTGAATCACGGATCTCACAAATCTGAACCTCAAAATGGTGGCGATGAACTCACCTGCAGCAAATCAATCACTAACTTGAGCTTCCGTTACAATGATCTGACCCCACTCGAGCTTCCAGATGCCGACGATGATGAGGATGGCAGCGAACTAATCACCGACTCAGATGCCGGGGAAGATGAACACGACATGAATGATTAAATAGATGGGACGAAGGGCTGCGAGGGTTGTCGGCTGCGCCCTATGGGTTGGGTGTACTTTGGAGTTAGGCTAATTAAATTATTTTTAGTTTGACGAGATGGGTAATGGATTTAAGTATAAGCTAAATCTGTTAATATTTATAATTGATAATTAAAGAAAATATTTTGGATTTTGGATATCCGAAATGCCTCAAGTTTCTCAAAAACACTATCTGAATCCGAATCCAAGAAATCGGATATCCGAAATTTCAAATATCCGAATATTCGGATATTTTGGGATACCAAATTTCGGATATTTCGGGATTCCGAATTTCGGATATTTCGGGTTCGGTTTCGGATTCAGATATTTTTTAACACCCCTAATTTCAAATAATACATTGTTAAGTGTTATCATACTAATTTGTTGCTTGCTGGTTTTTTGTCCTATGGTGTTTGTATTTGATTTTATGATTTCAAGATTTCCACTTTTTAGATTTGGCTTGAACATTCTGACCATTGGTTAGGTTTATTTCTAGCCAATAAGAAACCCTAAAAGAGATTTAATATGGTTAGGCATTGTAATTTTGATAGTAATTTTTATTGTGTTTAAAATTTATAATATTCGAGACTTGGCTCAAACATTCTGAACATTTTTAAAAATAAGATTTTTTATTTGAAATTCGGGTCAACATATTAAGATTTACACTTTTGAAAATTGGCACCTTCAACTAAGTCATAAAGAAATGAACATTCTGTAAAAGTGTCATGGTTGTTGTTCTTAACAGACAAACTATTCACAACCATACAATTACAGCCTGAATCTGAATCAGATTTGCGCTTAAAACTTCTTTCTTTATATCACATAATAGGTGATCCAACAGAACACAACATGTTTAATTACATATGAGCATGTTACATGCCCTTTTAATTTGATGATGGTCTTTATAATGTGTTTCCAAGTTTAATTATGTATGTATGTGTTACAAATTACAAATATAAACGTTACCAAAAAATGGTAAAACATGTTTAATGGCATATGAACATGTTACAAATACAAATGTCAGAAAACAAACCTGGTAATGTGACGCGTTTTTTATATATGTAATAGTGTTAGTATGTTTGGTGTGTTTCATGTACTTTGATCTAAACATTGAATAGTTAATGTAACCAACTTTTCTAAATGTAAGTATGTTTATCTAGCGAAAATGAAAATAAGTATATTTGGTTTAGCCAAAATAAAAATAAGTATATTTGAATATGCAATAGATTCTGTTCTCCAATTTATGAGTTATAATTTAAAACATGTTTACTTACATATGAGCATGCTACAAATACAAATGTTACAAAACAAGCCTGGTAATGTAACACGTAACTCCACCGTAAGGTTACGAGGCCAAATCAAGTTAAAAGGGCATGTAATTGGTGATGGTCTTAGAGTTCATAAATATTAGATTTTGGTTAATTAAAAAATTTAATTACGGTTACATTTGAGTTTGCATATTATATTTACAATTGTAGGCATCGTGAAGTGATCAGGTTGTTTGTTCCATTAAATTTATATGGCTATAAAAAATGAAAGCCACTAAAGTGTAATGCTCCAGTGATTTATTTGTTTTTAACAAAATTACTAAGTTTTACGTAAATGAAGATGATATAACCCATGTTGACGCATTTTCACTGCATGGTCCCATTTAGGGTGAACATTTTTTAGCTAAACGATTTCCTGATTTGCCTATTCTTTTTTTCCCCCTGTGATAAACTATACCCGATGGTATATGTCCACTTCATACGCGGTCTTATGAGGTAAGGTACTAATGTTGATGGGACTGTACCCATGGTTTTTGTAGCGCCCATTAAATCTGTTTTAATTATCGATGACACCCAAAATTAGCTTACCGACCCACTCTGTGCCTCTTTAATTGTTTGAGACATCATTAGCGATGGGAGGTTATTTTAAGGTTTGTTACCCTTGCTCTTACGCCCGGCTGATACCTCATTTTGGAGGAGTCGGTAGGTGTGTTGGGCAAATTAATGAGTTTAAAGCCTCAACATTTGTTTAGCCTCCTCAATTTCCCTCATTGCATTGACTATCTTCATGTTATTACTCATGTACTTAATGACCGGCCGTTTCTTCAGCCCGGAGGTCTCCCTGGTACCTATTAAAGGGTGTCGATCTCACTTAAACCTACATCTTACTTTCATCCAGTCGTACAACAAGGAAGATAAATGAATATTGGAATGTCGAAGCGACCCATTGGAGAAGTGTTACAGGCCCTTGAACCATCAGTTTCCTATTTTGAGGACTTGGATTTAGGGTACTCCGGCCCTCTGGTTGTCATGGTGTGTAGAGGGTGGGATTGCACCAATGTTAATGGACGGTATATGAGCACATATTACATCTTCTCTGACAACGATGTTAGTGATCTCTTCCATTTTAAATTTTACTATCTGATATTTACTTTTATTGTAATGGTGATCAGTAAAGTCATGTCGTCTGTAGGGCCATTGTATTCATGCGACAGCCAGAAGCAACATTGCTTACTACTTTGTGGATAAACTGAATGGGGGGGGGGGGTATGTGTTGAAGGATTTTTCAGTTCAGAATAACCGGAGTGAATACCGGATATTGAAGGACAGTCGGTTTATGATTGAACTTAAGGGTTCAACGGTGGTTAGGAAGGTGCCTGGGGTCCACGAAGGTTTTGTACGCCATCCTTTTACAATAGTCGAACTTGAAGATTTACAAGTCACTGGTAACAAGTACTTTGTTGGTATGTTCCATTTGTATGTCAACCGTTGATATGCAAATTGTTGTGTCATTTTTTGCATTTGTTTGCACTATTGTGACGTTTCCTATTTGTGGTTAATCTTCTTTAAAAACATATTTCCTTTATTGGTTTCCTTATGAGATGTTTCTTTAGGTTGAGGTTGTTCTGTTTTACTGTTGTTGATTGTGAATTCTCTTTTTGGATATGTCTTACATTTTACACAGATGTGGTGGGGGTATGTTTTAAATGTTGGGTCTGTAATAAAGCACGCTAGCGGGAAGGAGACTTTAGAATTTCATATGCATAACGAACGGTAACATTATGTATCCTTGACAGTTGTATGTAAAATAAACCATGTTTAATTTTGATACATCCTTAACAGTGGTCGCTATGTCCCGATAACACTGTGGGGGAAGCTTGGAGAGGCCTTCTTTCAGCAGAAAGAAAAGAAAACAAGTGCCTATGGAGTCATATTGACTTCAATGAGCATCAAGTATTACCTTGGTATGTGTACTGACCTTTACAACCTCATGTGAATTACACGGGTTACACTGTTAATAGTGTTTCCTTGCAGGTGGCCTTACACTATCCAGCTCATCTCCTACGCTAGTCCTCGACTCCAATAGTATACCGTTGTTGGGAAAATTGAATGCGTCATTAAGGTACTGCGAAGTAAAACTATCCGTGTCAACTTTTGCTTTGTATTTTTTCTGCTGCTCTCACCGTGTACATGTATTCGTAGACATGTTGACTTGCGTCAGGAGCCACAGCCAGTTGGTGAGCAGTCGCACAAAGCCGGTACACTAGGTGAACTATTGCAAATGGCACGGCAGAACAAATACCAGGTTCCTCATATCGCAGCCCGTGTAGCCCGTTTCTACCTTAGGTTTATCACACTGTAAGCTGTTTACGTGTTTCTCTGTACTTGGAACATGTAGCATTTTTTAGGGGTGCCCTGAAGGTGACGGATGTGCGCGTGAAAAACAGATGGTTCAACTTCACATGCAATGGTGGGCATTGCAGGAAAGGTGTGGTTCGAAAGAATGGGACATTCTGGTGTGAGGCATGTGACATGCCTGTCATGTTTCCACGGGCATGGTACCAATGATTTGTTTCCTTTCCTGTTGTAGCATACATAGTTACATAATTCGCCCAGGAAGCCACGTATTTTGTATTGGTATGTTTTGTACCAAAACGAATTCGATTGCGTACCAATTCGATCGGGTACGGCGTACCAATTCCAGTTCCGTCCGCGTTTGCAATCGTCGAATTCATGATTCGATTTATCAGGTACGGCGAATCGATTTCTAAAATTTGCTGAAGATTCGATTCCGTAGGAGCGAACCAGTAGGGTACGAATTTGCCAAAATACGTATTTGTGCTAGAGTAGACGAATTGGAGGGAATACGTATGTAATAATTGCGTTTTGGGCTGCAGTAGACTAATTGGAGGGAAGGCGTATGTATTAATTGCGTTTTAAGAGGGAATACGTATGTATTAATTGCGTTTTAGGAGGGAATACGCATGTTTTAATGACGTTTTAGGAGGGAATACATATGTATTTCTAGAATTTTAGGAGGGAATACGTATTTATGGAATGTGTATTGGAGGGAAATCATCTTTACTGAACTTGTATAAATAGAGGCTTAATCGTACACAATTCCATCACTACCTCTTCAAAACTTTTTCTTATTCTTAATATCTAAAATGGCTTTTGGCAAAAAAAGCAATACTCAAGGAGATGACAGTGAGGCTGAGACATATATAAGTGAGACACATGATCGATATGTTGACCTTGATGATGAGGTAATTGAGGTTCAACAAACTGCAACATCTAGTCGAGGTCAAGCTGCAGAAAAAAAGAAGCAAGAGAAAGATGCTGCTAAGCCACTACTTGATGAAGTAACCTTCCATGGTGCTGGTAAACATCACTTCTTTTATCCTTAAGTTTTATAGAATAGGACAATCTTTATTCTTGCAATCATTGTAATTCTAATATGAGACTATGAGAGTTTTAATTTATAATAAAACAAAAATTATTAGAGGCAGAAGCTAATATTTATTTGGATATGTTTCTAATTCATACTTCTGGACTCTTAAAATTGTAATAGGAAAAAGCAAGAATGTTGGAGGCTGTAAACAGTGGACTTGCAACCACTGTAAGAATAACTTTACCAGCACTTACACCAGAATTCATGCCCACTTTTTTGGGGCTGATGTGGGGAAGATAGCGGGGATTAAAAGATGCACAACTATTCTTAGAGATCGAGCATTGTTTGAAAAGTTGTCAACGAAGGTAAGAGAAGCGGAAAGTTGTGGTGTTCCCAAGAGTTTGAAGAATTCGGTTTTCTCCAAAAGTGCAGCTTCAAAGAAAGGCATTGTAGAGTCTTTTGAAATATTGGAGAGAAGTGCGGTGGATTTAAAAATCATTCGGGGATTGTGTGCAAACGGCATACCTTTCAATGTATTACGTAACCCGCAATTTCTTGAAATGGTTAGTGCCATAAAGAATGCACCGGATGGATACAAACCCCCATCGAGTGAGAAGGCAAGAACCACACTACTTGATGAGTGTGCGCGGGATGTTGAGAAGGAGCTAACTCCGGTAAAGGACACGTGGTACACACAAGGTGTCTCAATTGTGTCGGATGGGTGGTCTAATGTTAAGCATAACCCACTTATCAACGTTCTTGCGGTGAACTCCCGTGGTGCAATGTTTATGTATGCGGAAGATTTTCTAGGGGTGGAGAAAACGGGAGTGGCGATATCGAAGTTTCTTCTTGGAGCCATAGAGAACATTGGACCAAGTAACATCTTGCAAGTGGTCACTGATAACGCGGCTAATTGCAAAGCGGCCGGAAAGGAGATTGAAAAGGTATATCCACATATTTTTTGGTCCCCTTGTTGTATCCACACTTTAAATTTAATTTTTAAAGACTTGGGGAACCAATTTTTTTGGCTACACAACACATACAAGAGAGGCAAGGTTATTGTAAAATATTTTCTTAACCACACACATGCCTTAGCAGTATTAGAGAAAACTCTAAGTTAGAATTGTTAAAGGTTGCAAAGACGCGTTTCGCGTCACATTATATTCTTTTGAGAAGATTGCTTGATTGTAGAGAGGCACTCGCCACCACTATTGTTCTCAATTATTGGCGAGAATGGGTGAAAAGTGGGGATGAAAGCACTAGAATAGTTGGGGCAAAAGTTGCTCATATGATCAAAGATGATGAGTTTTGGGAAGATGTTGAACATATATTAGCTATTACAAAACCTATATTTCTTCTAATAAAGTTTTGTGACGGTGAAGGTCCCAAAATGGGAGAAATCTATGAGAGAATGGATAACATGCTAGGTGAAATAAAAGATGTTATGAGAGAAAATAAATTCCCTGAAGTTGAAAAGATTATTTTAGCTAGGTGGGAGAAAATGACAATCCCACTTCACTGTTTGGGGTTTGCTTTAAGCCCAAGATTCTATGATAAACATTATTTACAACAATTGGCACCAGGTGGCATGCACAGAAAGGCTCCTAACAGTGACAAAGAAATTATAATTGGTGTCATGGAAGCTTTTCGTAGAATTGCAGAAAATGAAGAAGAAGAAAAGGTGTTACGTGAAAAGTTCGCGATCTTTCATATGAAGAAAGGTATCTATTCTAGAACTGCACCGCAAGCTGATGCCGTGACGATGGATGCAATTAATTGGTGGGGAACATATGGATCAGAAACTCCTGAATTGGCGGAAGTAGCAAAAAAAGTACTTTCCCAACCAATTAGTAGTTCATCTGCGGAAAGAAATTGGAGTACCTATTCATATATCCACAATGTCAAGAGAAATCGTTTGAATTGCAACAGGGCGGATAAGCTTGTCTTTATTCACTCCAATATCAGATTGCAATCTCGTTTTTCGGATTCCTATAAATCTGGCCCTCACAAAAAGTGGGACATGAATTCTGGTGTAAGTGCTGGTAAAGTTATTCTTACAGTGGTTGCAAGTCCACTGTTTACAGCCTCCAGCATTCTTGCTTTTTCCTATTACAATTTTAAGAGTTCAGAAGTATGAATTAGAAACATATCCAAATAAATATTAGCTTCTGCCTCTAATAATTTTTGTTTTATTATAAATTAAAACTCTCATAGTCTCATATTAGAATTACAATGATTGCAAGAATAAAGATTGTCCTATTCTATAAAACTTAAGGATAAAAGAAGTGATGTTTACCAGCACCATGGAAGGTTACTTCATCAAGTAGTGGCTTAGCAGCATCTTTCTCTTGCTTCTTTTTTTCTGCAGCTTGACCTCGACTAGATGTTGCAGTTTGTTGAACCTCAATTACCTCATCATCAAGGTCAACATATTGATCGTGTGTCTCACTTATATATGTCTCAGCCTCACTGTCATCTCCTTGAGTATTGCTTTTTTTGCCAAAAGCCATTTTAGATATTAAGAATAAGAAAAAGTTTTGAAGAGGTAGTGATGGAATTGTGTACGATTAAGCCTCCATTTATACAAGTTCAGTAAAGATGATTTCCCTCCAATACACATTCCATAAATACGTATTCCCTCCTAAAATTCTAGAAATACATATGTATTCCCTCCTAAAACGTCATTAATACATGCGTATTCCCTCCTAAAACGCAATTAATACATACGTATTCCCTCTTAAAACGCAATTAATACATACGCCTTCCCTCCAATTAGTCTACTGCAGCCCAAAACGCAATTATTACATACGTATTCCCTCCAATTCGTCTACTCCAGCATAAATACGTATTTTGGCAAATTCGTACCCTAGTGGTTCGCTCCTACGGAATCGAATCTTCAGCGAATTTTAGAAATCGATTCGCCGTACCTGATAAATCGAATCATGAATTCGACGATTGCAAACCCGGACGGAACTGGAATTGGTACGCCGTACCCGATCGAATTGGTACGCAATCGAATTCGTTTTGGTACAAAACGTACCAATACGAAATACGTGGCTTCCTGGGCGAATTATGTAACTATGGGTTGAACATAAGTCCATTGACAACTAATCTTGCTGGCATGGGCAAAGTTCATGAATTGATTCACACTTGATTGCCTATATTATCCATAATCGTATTTGATTATATTTTTCTTATAAATATTAAAATTTGGCATACTTTGTTCCACCATTAACTATATATCATAGTATTACAAACAGAAGAACATCATAGGAATGATACCCCCAAACTCTATGCATAAACCAATCAACCATTTTCAAGCAACCATACCATTTCCCATAGTGTGGTTCCTGAAGACAAACAAAACGCCACCATAGGACAAGATCGAGTTACAGGTGAGGACCGTTTGAGCGAGCATGATTTGATGAGGCCACAAGTTGGTTCAACGATGAAACAATGTGATGGCGAGGGGGATGATTCGGGTTTCGGGCTTGCGGGTTCGTCACCAACTCAAAGTGGCTAAAGGAAGGATTAATGTTTAATAAGGACCGGCCCAATTAAACCCTCCTAATTGTGACCGGCCCTTTTATCTATATTAGGTTTTTTATTTGTTTTCTTCCTTTGCAAGTTTGTTTATTCCTATAAAACCTTTTGTTATTTGTGTTTTGAAGTTGGTTGATTATTAATAAAAGTTATCTTTTGGAGGTTATTCCAATTGTTCTAGGGCCGGCTTTTGGCTTCTAGGTTTATTCTTGACATAGCTCAAGGTGTTACTATCCGCTACGCTACCAAGTGGTATTCAGAGCCATGTCGGATCGTCGTAGAAACCATCGTAGATTCGCCGTAGGAGGCAACGATGATTACTATCATGATCCGAGGGATGAGGAGATCGAACGATTACGCCAGAGGCTTCGTGAAGTGGATTTGCAGAACGAAGGTCGCTGGAATGATCATGAAGATTCAGAGAGAACCGATTCAGTTGTGTGGGAGGCGGATGACAGAGACAACTATTATAACCCGTTCGGCCGACCGTATAACCCGCAACCAACACCACCAAGGGCGTCCGACCCACTGCGAAATCTGGGATTTCGCTTGGACATTCCTGAATTCGAAGGAGGAGTGGAGCCAGATGAATTTCTTGATTGGGTTCGTACGGTTGAGCGCATGTTTGACCTACGAGACGTTCCCGATCACATGAAAGTAAAGATTGTTGCCGTCAAGTTAAAGAAGCATGCCTCCTTGTGGTGGGACAACCTCAAACGTAAGCGTACTTCTGAAGGTAAACACAAGGTTGAATCTTGGGATAAGATGAAACGTTTATTATATAAAAAGTTTTTGCCAGTTACTCATAAACAGGACGCGTTTCTAGCGTATCATACCTTCAGACAAGGATCTTTGACAGTTAAGGAATTCATATTGGAGTTCGAAAGGTTACGCATGCGATGTGGCATCGATGAAGATGAAGAACAACTAATCGCAAGATTTTTGGGTTCCTTGCGGACTGACATCGCAGATGTCATTTACTTACAACAATATTATACCTTCGATGATGTTTGCAGGTTAGCTTCTAGAGTAGAAAAGCAGATCCGTGCTAGAGCTCGGCCCCCGTACCCACGGCCCAATCAAAGCCGGGGTATCCCAACCCCTCAGGCAAGCTCTTCGACAGCCCCCAAGGACCCCGTTTCCGTAGTACCGACACCTTCATCAAACCCGCTTGCGGGGGCGACACGGTGTTATAAATGCAATGGGATTGGTCACCTTCGTCGGGATTGTCCGAATAAAGATGTCATTGCTTTTGTTAATGATCCCGCACCAACTTATGACGAGGAACCAGAAGCGGGTTCCGACGAAGAAGGAGAAATCCTGTACCCAGATCGCGGGGAAGCTTTGATATCACAACGCGTTCTCAGTGCAGCCATAGCCGCAAGTGACGATGATACAACTTGGCTCCGCAATAATATTTTCAGAACCAAGTGTACTATTAAGGGTAAAGTTTGTGATATTGTCGTGGACGGAGGGAGCTGCGATAACATGGTCGCAACAACCGCCGTTGAGAAGCTTGGATTAACCCTTCATGCACACCCGGAACCGTATCAATTGACGTGGCTAAAAAAAGGTAACCTGATTAAAGTTACTCATCGTTGTTTGGTGGCATTCTCCATTGGAAATAAATACACCGACGAAATATGGTGTGAGGTTATTCCGATGGATGCGTGTCACATTTTGTTGGGTAGACCTTGGCTTTATGATCGCAGGGTTAAACACGATGGTTTCAAGAATACGTATAGCTTTCGCAAAGACGGTCTAAGCATCACGTTGGCGCCATTTAACCCAAAGGAAACTCAAACAGAGGCTTTAATTCTTTCCAAATCCGAATTCCTCAGTTGCGTAATGCATCCAGCCCCACCATGGATTTTCGGTTTAATTGTGTTGGAGGAAAATCCGGCGGCCCCAGCTCCACCGCCGGCTATACAGCCGCTTCTGGCTGAATTTGGAGATCTTTTTCCCGATGATATTCCGTCCGGATTGCCTCAAGAACGTGAAATTCAGCATGCCATTGATTTTCTATCGGGCGCTACCATTCCCAATAAACCGGCCTACCGGATGAATCCTAAGGAATTTCAAGAACTACATCGCCAAGTATCTGAGCTTTTGGAAAAAGGACTAATCCGGGAAAGCAAGAGTCCGTGTGCAGTTCCCGCTATTTTGGTTCCTAAACCGGGGGGTAAATACCGTATGTGCATTGATAGTCGTGCTGTTAACAAGATTACGGTGAAGTATCGTTTTCCAATACCACGCTTTGAAGACCTTCTTGATCAGTTACATGGTTCCAAATTATTTTCGAAAATTGACCTCCGAAGCGGGTATCATCAGATTCGAATGAGACCGGGTGACGAATGGAAGACTGCTTTTAAAACACGTGACGGGTTATATGAATGGATGGTCATGCCATTCGGTCTCTCGAACGCACCCAGCACGTTCATGCGTTTGATGAATCACATTTTCCGAGAGCTCATTGGGTCATGTGTTGTCGTTTATTTCGACGACATACTTGTGTTTAGTAAAAATCTCGACCAACACATGCTACATTTAAAAGATGTTTTCAAGATACTACGCGACCAACGGTTATTCGCTAACTTAAAAAAATGCCATTTTTTAGCCGACGAAGTAGTTTTTCTTGGTTACTTAGTTTCGGGGGAAGGGATCCGAATGGATGAAAGCAAGATCTCGGCTATTACAACTTGGCCAACCCCGAAGACATTACACGACATCCGAAGTTTTCACGGGTTAGCATCATTCTACCGTCGTTTTATTCGGAATTTTAGCTCTATTGTCGCCCCAATGACCGACTTACTTAAGAGTTCTAAGTTTACTTGGACCACGGAAGCACAAAAAGCATTTGAAGAACTTAAAACTCTCGTTACCAAAGCTCCAATCTTGGCCTTACCAAATTTTAATGAAGTCTTTCAAGTCGAATGTGACGCGTCCGGCATCGGGATTGGTGGCGTATTAAGCCAAGGAGGTCGTCCGGTCGCCTACTTTAGCGAAAAGTTGAACGAGGTACGTCGCAAGTATAGTACGTATGACAAAGAATTTTATGCGATTGTCCGGAGTTTGGAATATTGGCGACATTATCTTCTACCTAATGACTTCGTTTTGTTCTCGGACCACCAAGCTTTGAAGTATATCCAGGGGCAAGCAAAATTAAATCCTCGACATGCAAAGTGGGTTGAAGCGTTACAAGCCTTCTCGTTTACCATACGACACAAAGCCGGAGCCGCGAACACGGTGGCTGACGCGTTAAGCCGCCGCCCAGCACTAATGTCGACCACTACTATTACCGTTTCAGGGTTCAAATCATGGCAGCACTTATATGTTAGCGACCCAGATTTTCAGTTGGCATGGAACCGTACAGCTGGGTCGACGTGGGGACTGTTTGCTCGAAGGGAGGGGCTGCTTTACAAAGGGACACGGATCTGCGTCCCCCAGTCCTCCTTCCGGGCTGCGATCATTCTGGAACGACACTTGGGGGGGTTGTCGGGTCATTTTGGTAGAGATAAAACTCTTTCATTGGTCCGTGAACTATATTTTTGGCCACGCATGGAAGCGGATGTTACAAAGTTGATAAAGCGGTGTCGCGTGTGTCATGTGGCGAAAACAACCCACACAAATCAGGGTCCTTATACTCCATTGCCCGTTCCACAAGGTCCTTGGGAAGATGTTAGTTTGGATTTTGTTTTGGGCCTTCCGAGGACGCAACGACAGAAAGACTCTATCATGGTCGTTGTTGACCGATTCTCGAAGATGGCGCATTTTGTCCCTTGTGCAAAGACTTTTGACGCTTCTCAAGTGGCTAGCCTATACTTTTCTGAGATAGTTCGCCTTCACGGTATACCTAAAACTATCACTTCTGATCGGGACGTTAAGTTTGTCGGCCACTTTTGGCGTACACTTTGGAAACGTTTGGGGTCAAAGTTACAATTTTCTAGTTCGCACCACCCGCAGACGGACGGTCAAACAGAAGTTACTAATCGGAGTTTGGGGAATCTACTTCGCAGCTTGATCGAGGATAAACCCAAACAGTGGGATTTAGTTTTACCACAGGCTGAATTTGCTTACAACCGTTCTTGCCACAAGTCGACGGGTAAGAGTCCTTTTTTCATCGTGTATGGCCGCAATCCTTTTACACCCTTGGACTTGGCTGCCCCTGTGGATATCACCGCTTTGAGTACGGATGGCGATGTTCGTGCTGCTCAGATACAGGATTTACATCAACAGGTTCGTGCTCAAATTGCTAAACATAATTTACAGTACCAGGATCGGGCGAATAAAAGTCGACGACAAGTTTTATTTGAGGAAGGTGATTTGGTGTGGGTACATCTTCGGAAGGAGCGTTTTCCCCAGGGCCGCTTTGGGAAGTTACACCCTTGCGCTGACGGGCCATTTCGTGTCTTGAAGAAGCTCGGTGATAATGCGTATAAGATCGATTTACCGGGTCACTATAAGGTGTCTGCTACTTTTAATGTGGCCGATCTTTCCCCATATGAGGGCGATTTGGATGATGATGACTCGGGGACGAGTCCTTTTCAAGCGGGGGAGGATGATGGCGAAGGGGATGATTCGGGTTTCGGGCTTGCGGGTTCGTCACCAACTCAAAGTGGCTAAAGGAAGGATTAATGTTTAATAAGGACCGGCCCAATTAAACCTTCCTAATTGTGACCGGCCCTTTTATCTATATTAGGTTTTTTATTTGTTTTCTTCCTTTGCAAGTTTGTTTATTCCTATAAAGCCTTTTGTTATTTGTGTTTTGAAGTTGGTTGATTATTAATAAAAGTTATCTTTTGGAGGTTATTCCAATTGTTCTAGGGCCGGCTTTTGGCTTCTAGGTTTATTCTTGACATAGCTCAAGGTGTTACTATCCGCTACGCTACCACAATGAAGGGACAAGTCCATTCAAGGAACGGTCAAGTCGTTAAGAAAAAATGATTAAGATCATTATGATAAATGACTTTAAACTTGGCAAACCGCTCTCAGTGATTTGTAAGGATGATTTAAAAAAGCTGTACAACCATCCACGACATGCATTTCAATTCCAAGAACAAACATCTTTAAAACATACCAAAGTTTCCTAACATTGATAAAATCATCAAAACCTACCAATCTGCATAACCGATCATCGAAATGTTAATCATAGTCAGAGCTTCCATAAGATTCATCATAGTCAGAGCTTTCATCAGATTCATCATTAGCAGAAACATGTAACAAAAAAGATCTCTTCCACCCTTTAAGAGAATCATGAGGAAGTTTTAGATCTTTAATCTGTTGTGAACATCTTTTCCCCAAGTCTCCTTTTAGATCAAGGTAGCAACACCCACGCAGGTCAAGTGATTCAAGGTGACAACAACCATCCAGAATGGCCTGTAACCCAACGTTACCCATTTGATTCGCAATGAGTTCAAGGTGAGTTAACCCGGGTAGGTTTTTCCCAATTGCTAAGGCTGTCATATTGTGAATAAAATATGTGACCGCCTCATCAACATCATTAGCGTGTTGATTTATGATCGTTTGGTTCCATTTGAGTGTTTTTAGCAAGGGGCAATAGCGCCCAACAGCTTCAATGTCTTCTTTTGAGATTTCTACAACACTCAGTTCCTCCAGTAATGATAGTTTACTGAAAGCTTCACCCCAGGTTCCAATCATATGACGCCAATCGCATATGATCTCTAGACGTCTAAGTTGACTTGATCTGTTAATGTTAATGAAAAAGTAAATCATAACAAAACGATATAAGATCCAGACACCCTACTATTCATTCATGTAGGATTTTTTTATCTAATCACTTAAATTGATAAAAATGGCAATAGCCACACATACCTATCGGCAACATACTGAAGAAGCTCTTGATCACAAAGAGCGATGATTGTTAGATTAACAGATTGGCCTTGGCTTCTATCCACAGCATGCTTAAACATTTGACAATATGCAAGCCTTTCACATGGAGCTGGAAATGTGTCCATACGAATAACCGTCCACATAGCAGGGTCTTTGCAGATTTTACGCCAAGCAGTACACACTTTTTGGGCATTCTCTTGTATGTCACTCACACCGATTCTTTGGAGTATATTCATCGTTAAATCTGATGGAAGCTCCAACCAGTTCCTTGCTGGTTGTTTCGGTTTAGGAACAGACTTGGATTTGTTGCTTCTCAATCGGTTTGATTTTGATGTTGACGGCATTGTCACTTTAACATTCACATAGAAAAGAAAATTTTAAACAAGTGGATTTCATATGCTTACATAAACTATATGATGATATAATCACTTTCTTGATAAGTTTAACAATCAGAAAGCAAATCATATGTTATAATCACACTGATCGATGAACAAACACCATAAAGAATTTGCAAGCTACACGAGAACATGTGACTTTCAAAAGATATCTATTGATCGCATTACATGAAATAAGTATCATAATTTCATGCAGATTGACAATTTAAAACCCTAGAAGTGCTAAACTTGGAAAATCAAAGAAAGCGTATAGTAAAAGATAGAACTCACATCGCAGAGATTCGTAGTCGTGGATTCTAAATTCTGATAATGGTGAAATTCAAACGGGTTGATCCCGGACCCTTTCGGTGTATTTCAAATGGAAACGAGGGTTTGTTAGGGCGTTTTCATTAATTACATTTTTTTATTTTTTATTAAGTAAATTACTATTTTACATTCTTGAGGTTCGGCTAGTTTTGTTACGTGCATCTGATTTTCAAATTATTAACAAATCTCATCTTAGGTTTGGGTAAGATTTTTCAGTTAAGTGAAAGGGTATTTCAGTCATTTTACAGCTTTAAATTGTAAAGGTGCGTTTTATAACTTGAATAATAGGAGGGACTGTTTTGTAATTTTTAATTAAAATTATTTAAAACTTAAAAATAATCAAAATATAAATAATAATAAAAAGAGAAGCAAATAAGCTGACGGATCCGCTTGAATAAACGTCGTCATTGACCGTTTTAACGCTCGCGACTCCCGCTTCGCCTTCGAGTAAACCTCCCTGGCATTTAGATCCAGGCGTTTCCGGTTTAGAGCCGGGGCCGCTGGCGATTAAGGTGGAAATGGACATAGTAGTAGCAGAATAATCACTTTGCTTCAACAAAACAGGAGGAAATCGGATCGCGATATTGTTGTTGTTGATGATTACCGAAGAACGATTGCTATAGAGCTTTGGTTAGGGAGGATTCGGTTTCTAGGGCGAAAGCGTCAAGGCACCATGTGTCGCCGATGGTAGATCTGAACATCCATGGCTCAATCGTCGCCAAATTATCCGATTAAGCCATTGCTGAATGTGATTCCGATTGTTGTTCTGGAAGTTGTTGATGGAATTAGAGTGTTGGATTTGAATGCATTTGGGGGTGATTGATTGATTAGAGAGAGAGAGAGAGAGAAAGAGAGAGAGAGAGAGAAGAGTTTGAAGAGTAAACGCAGGAGAGAAGGAGATAAATAGGAATGTTACCGTTATTAATAAACTGTAAGGACTGCTCCTCGAAAGAAGTGGTGGTGGGATCGTAACGGGGGAAAGAAAAGTGGTGGTGTGGTTGTTGATGGAGATGGTGGTAGAAAGTGGTGGTGTGATTGCATTTGATTTGGATTTTCTGATGGTGACCCATCGGTTATGGAACAACGTGATTATATCGATGATGGTGTGGTGGTGGTAGCGGTGATGGAAGACGGGTTGATTGATGGCGGTGGACGGGAGGTGAATGGAGTGGTTTGGTGGAGATGGGTTTTAGGGCAGGGAGGGAAGATGAATGGTGGTGGTCTACATCGTGGTTATTTTTATTATTATTATTATTATTATTTTAATTATTTTTAAGTTTTAAATAATTTTAATTAAATTACAAAATAGTCCCTCCTGTTATTCAAGTTATAAAAACACCCCCTTACAAATTAAATTTGTAAAATGACTAAAATACCATTCCACTTAACCGAAAAATCTAACCCAAGTTAGTCCCAAGGACTCAGATAGCAACAAAACACAACCAGGTGAGATTTGTTAATAATTTGAAAATCGGATGCAGGTGGCAAAACTAGTCAAACCTCAGGGATGCAAATAGTACTTTACTCTTTTTTTTCCGATGTAACTTTGTAGAAAATTAACCAAGTTTTAAAAGTGTTTAGTTAAGTCACTCAAGTTTTAAAAGTGTTTTCATTAGGTAACTCAACATTCATTTTTTTTTAATCAAAATTAAGGGTTTTTTCATCCATTTCATAGGTAATCGTGGTGATAGTGATTTTTGTTTCTTTTTTCTCTTTGATTTAAGGCTAACATCGAGTGATAACATGGATTTTAACATTTTTAAAAAAAATTTAATGTAAATAAAGTGTTTTTTTATTTAATAAATATAATTTCATATATTAAAAAGTCCAACCCCAACATCTTGTGCTCCATTTTTTACTTGACACATAAAAAAAATGATATTTCACGATTTAAATGTTAAGTTATCTAATTGGGAAAAAGACTATACGAGTGACATAATTGGAACGTATGATTGAATCGGAAGAAGAAGAAGCGTGTGAAGAGTTTTAGGGATTTTGAGGCGGGAGAAAACAGTCACGTGGCTAGCCCAGTAAAGATGACACGTGGAAAGGAATGCTTAACTAGATTGTATTTTATTAGAAGAGGTACATGAAAGTTATTTGACAAAATATTACTTCAATTGTTCAATTAACTATTAAATTATATTTTGTTTGTTTGTAGTTTTATTGCTTCAAATATGTAGTTAATTTCAGTTTACTAAATATATGCCTAAAGAAAACATAGAACTAAATAACACCACTAAAAATGAATAAATCATTAGTATTTATAATCATAAAAGTCCATTTTCTTTGTCTTGAGTTGTTTTAGCTTACTTTCACTAAAAAGGCTCAAGGCAAAGTGCTTATGAGTGCTGGCCTTGGATTCAACCAGATCTTATTGGCAGGTGCACATATTTAAGGTGGAAATTAAATAAAGGTTAAATGCTTTAACCACACTTCATCTGCTTCTTCTAACAAGTCTTCGTCTGGTGAGATAATCGGCTCTTAATTTGCTTATGATGTTCTCTAAAATAAAGTTGCCTTTTATGTGTCTCCAAAGATCAAGTGTACATAACTCATGTCTTTGAGAAATTTAATTTTGCTAAACTAAGATGTTATTGGAACTGAGTTATGATAACGATCATTGACGTCCATTTTCATTTTGCAGATTTAACAAAGATTGTGGGTGCTAACAAAGGTTAAAGTCTATTGTATTCTAGAATGTTTGCTCAAGTTTGTTTCCTGCCTGCATTTTTTTCCTACTTCGATTGACTTTACAATGATTTATTGACGCCATTAAGGTTGATTTTACAATGATTTATTGGCGTCTATGAATTTGTTGAGGCCAAAAAAATGATTGTGAGTTGTGACTCCTCTTTAGGTTTGCCTTTTGCTCTATTTAAAGCATTTACATATTGTTTAGCTACGCTTGAGACACTGCTAAATGGGTTGGCCATCTGCTGCTTGACTTTCAACAAGTCAAACATGTGTAGTTTCAGTTTTAGAGAGTCAAACAGAATTGGTTACTTTACGGTTGCCAATAATATAAGGTACCCGTGTTTAACCACAACAATCGCACGCATTATGCGCCTCCAGCCTAGCTAGACTATATATAAAACAATGTACTATGTAGGAATAGTTTTTTTTTGTGTCAATTAAAAAACAACTAAACACAATAAAATCATATTTTGATTCCATAATTTAATTAAATAAAATGACAATCAACGAATCAGGAAAAAAAAACTATCTTGTAGAGAATTAGATAATATTTTAAAAAAAAAAACTTTTTACAAAATATTATAATAAAAAGAAACTTTGATCCAATAAAATTAGGAGTGAGAAATGTATCTTTATGAAAACACTCATTTTGATAAATATTTTAAATCATTCATTTTGATAAATAAGTTTTGTAATTACACCTATTTGAAAAAAAAACTCCAATGTTTAAGATATTTTAAATGATTTATTATGAAAAATATATTATAATATAACAGTTATTTACATATACTATTTTTCAAGACTAATTTGTTCTACCAAATCCACAAACTTTACACTTATAAAGATTTAATCCTTATTACTTTTGTGAAATTGTGAAAGGACAATTATCATTCCACTACGCTTGTGTTGTAAAAAGTAGAAAATTCTTTATTATATTTTATAGCAATCTTAATTTTCCTTTTAAAAAATGGAGCCTAGTATTATTAACTTTAGTTGTCAATTAAATTACACTTGCCTTACAGGTGTTCAAGGTTTAGTTTTCACCACCGTATTTTATTAGGCTTTCTTCTAAAGTATTAAAACTTGATAATATCAATTATGATAGCAATTATTACACACCAAACATCATACTTGAGGCAATAGCGCCCAGAAGTACACGATCAAGTTAGACACGAGTGTCGTTTTAGTGAGTACGAGTTAATAAGATAACAAGTTGGTTGGACCATGAAACATTAAAGGGGAAAGTCTATTCAGGAAACAACAAAGTCGTTAAACGATGATTAAGATCATTACAAGAAACGACTTTAAACTTGGCAAAATGCTCTTGGTAATTTGTAAAGCTGATTGTGAAAATCATCTTCCAAGAACAAACATCTTCAAAAACCTACCCAGTTTCCTAAAACTGTAGAAATCATCAGCAGACCATGCCAAAAAAAAAAAAAAAAAGATAGTGCTTGCAGGTAACAGCTACATCTTCAAAAGATAAACACCAACCACAATTAGTAAACGTACCATTCTGCATAACGGGTCATCCAAACATGGCCATAAAAGCCAGCATATCACTCAAGTTCTCCAAGTCAGGTGAACCGTCATTATCATAGGCTGTGTAATCATCATAGTCAGAGTATCCATCATATTCATCATATGGATATTCATCATCAGAATCATCAAAAAGGTCACACATCTCACAAGTATGTGGATGCTCTTCATGGGGATCATGAGGAAGTTTTAGATCTTTAATCTGTTGTGAACATCTCTTCCCCAGGTCTCCTTTTAGATCAAGGTAGAAGCACCGACGGAGGTCAAGTGATTCAAGGTGGCAGCAACCATCCAGAATGGCCTGTAACCCGAGGTTACTCATGCTGTTCTCAATGAGTTCAAGGTGAGTTAGCTGAGGTAGGTTTTTCCCAATTACTAAGGCCATCTCATTCTGAATAAGAATGGACTCCTCACCATCATTACCAACCCAAAGTTCATTTACTTCTTGGTTCACTTTGAGTTTTTTTAGCGAGGGGCAATAGAGTCCAGCAGCTTCAATATCTTCTGGTGAGATTTCTCCGAGACTGAGTTCCTCAAGTAATGGTAACTTTTTTAAAGCTTCAGCCCAGATTCCATACATATCACCCCAACAACATAGAATTTCTAGACGCTTAAGCTGACTTGATCTGTTAACGAGAGAGTAAAACACAACAAAACAATGTCAGATCCATACACAAATGCTAATTATCATTCAGAAGGCCTGATAAGCTTGTCGGTCAAATACAACTATCTTAGAGTCAAAAAGGAACATGCAGACGAATCAGCTATCTTGATGCAATAGTTACATAGTTATTATTAGTGGGCTAATTGTATTTGACTAATGATAAGTTGATAACACACATGCTTTATTTGTGTCCAAAAATACGGTACCGATAAAATCGGCCAATTGTATTTGACTAAAGTGAGGATTTATGCATAAGGTATATGGCCTTTAGTGTACTAATATCAATCAATAAAAATACAGAAAACCACCAATTGTAATAACCAAACATACCTATCGACAACATACTCAAGAAGCTCCTCATCACAAAAACCGATGATTGTTAAATCAACAACCTGGCCTTGGCTTCTGTCCACAGCTAGCTTACACATCTTCTGATACGCGGTGGGACTTTCCCTCGGACCTGGAAATTTCTGCATATGAATAACCCTCCACATAGCAGGGTCTTTGCAGATTTCACGCCAAGCTGTGCACACTTTTTGGGCATTCTCAAGTACCTCAATCACACCAACTCTTTGGAGTATATTCACCATCAAATCTGATGGAAGCTCCAACCAGTTCCTTGTTGGTTGCTTCACTCGCAATTCCTGTTTCGGTTTAGGAACAAACCTGAATCTTTTGCTTCTCCTTCGATTTGATTTCAATTTTGTTGGCATTGTCACTTCAACACTCAGAAAGCAAATAAAATGTTAAACCAACTGATTGATTTCATATGCTAACGTATATGATGTGCTATAATAATCACTTTCTTAACAAATTAACAATCAAATGCCCTAACACATAACATTCATGAACAAACGCACTAACAATTTGCAAGCAGATGATTAATGGATCATATTACATGTAGAAATGACAAATGAGAAACCCTAGAACAACTGAGCTTCGAAAATAAAAGAAAGCGTACATCAGAAGTTGAAGTAATTTGGGAGATTTCACAAATATTATGTAGAAATGACAAACCATAAACCCTAGAACAGCTGAACGTCGAAAAAAAAAAAAAAATCATACGATAAAAGTTGAAGTAATTTGGGTGATTTCAACAGAAGATGAACTCACATCGAAGAGAATCGTCGAGGATTCAGAATTCTTAGGAGCGATGGCAGAAGTTCAAACGGTACGATCAAATCGGTGCTTGCCAGTGTCCCTTTTGTGAGACCAGGTAAAGTGATGTAATTCCAAAGAAAGCATTCTCATTTTACACGACGTTCTTAAATCTTAAATTTTAAGAAAAAAATGTAAAAAAACACTTAAGATATCAGAAAATTAGCATGATTTAATCTATCTTTTCACTATTGGCAAATAATAATTCATGTGTTCCACCTTGGCAATTGGCAGACCCATGTTATCGTGTATTTGTTTTTAACGGTCCCTCCATTAAAAAACTTAACGGTGTTAAGATTTTACTGACGTGACGAGTGATGTAGCATTTTTTTTAATTTTCTTTCTTAATTTAGCCAGTCATCATCTCTGTAGGACCACCGTTCGTATTTTAAACGGTAAAATAAATTTCCACT